>CM051456.1:13579939-13901432 GCA_028274465.1 Plantago ovata | reverse complement strand
TCCGATAGAGACAAAAGTTGATATAGGTGTATTTGGAGTTATATTGTATGGTATAGTTGTGTTTGGAGAGTTATTATAAGGTGATAAATGTATAGTGTAGGAGTAAGAGTAGGAAGTTAGATTTGCCGTTTCGAAAACAAATTCTAAAGTCGATAAGGCTTTTGATTCTAGATTATTTATTTGTTTTTTCCATTTTCGTTACGAGTTAGACTCGAATTCTAGTATAGAAAATATGGCTTGCTTGAACTTGAGTTTTTACTCGTTTTCAAAATGGGCCGAGCCTAGAGGGTCATTCGAGCTCCATGATATTCATGTCGGATGAATAACAACATTACGAACATAAAAGTTCTTTGGCCACTTAGGCATCATCCTTCACGAAATTTAAATCAACTAGCTACAATGCCGAACCCCAGCCTTTGGCAAGGTTGGACTCCAACCCTGGGTTGAACAAAAAGTTAAAACTTTTATAATGTAAAAATTCTTAATTATTTTTCGTTAAAGGCATACTTATAAATGAATATGTGTGTGTGTTACAATATTTTCTTCATAGCCCGAGTGAAATAATAAATAATTTTCTCTATCTATCATACCCTAATTACTATTGTAATCTAAGTAGTACCCGCTCGTTTATGTTGCCTTGTATTTTTGAAAAATACGTATGCCGCTCACCGCTCACATACGCACACTTAAATACGTATTTTTCATCAATTTGTTTCTGGTTAATGTAAGTGGATTATAATAAAAAATTTGGCATTGAATAGAGACAAAATGCACGCTAGTTAAATGGTCTAATTGCTAATCCTCTCTACCGGGCAATTGTTGTATATATTGTGTTGGTTTACTAAATTAATACTAATAAATAATATAGATTGACTATTAATTATTTAATTAAACATTAGATATGCACACGTAGGTGTGTTCAATACTTTTAATAATGTAAATATATAAAATTATAATAAAATAAAAACGTATTTTTAACGTATTCGTATTTTAATATTTTAATATTTTTTGTTTTTCGTATATTCGTATTCGCTTTCGTATTCGTATTCGTGGTTATTAGACCGTAATGAGCTTCAAAGTGGGTTGTATTGGATACCCATGTTGCATAAGACCTTACTTATGTTAGATAATATAATTAGCTTTTCATAACTTTTATTCTTTAATTATTTATTTGAAAAAAAAGAGAAGAAAAACAAGTTACCTGCCGACCAAAATGGGGGCAACCCATGCTGCTTACAATTACAAGAAGTTAAAATACGTGGGGTTGGTGTCAATAAAAACATAAACAACAGTACAAAAATGATTATATATATAATTAGTGACCAAAATAAATGAGAAAATGTTACATCGTAATAATAATAACAATTCTTATTATAATTATATCATTTTTTTCTATCCAACTTGGACACTGTTATGATCGTTGGAATCGACAAATCCACTTCCTCGAGGAGCACATAACCGTACAGATGTGAGTGCCTTGTTGAAATGTTTGGCCTTAGTGCCCAGATACTCGCTCCAAGTGATGGGCCTATACAGCGCTGGATGGTATTTGTCGACCAGTTTCGACAGTGGGCTGATTTTGACACTTGATGGTGGCCCATACAGGTACGCTATCGACAACCGGTGTCTGTTCCGGTTCACAACCGCCCGGTGTAGCACGCTTGGGTACAACCCGTTTGATAATATGTGCAACAGGTCTCCTACGTGCACCACCAGGGCTCCCGGGTGGGGTGGAACCGTGATCCATCCGCTGCTTCCTTCACGGTGCACTTGTAACCCGCTCGTGTTACTTTGGTGGAGAATTGTGAGAATTGTGGAATCGGTGTGTGCTGCTAGACCCATTGCGCGGTCCGGGTCGGGGCATGCCGGGTATGAGTTCAGTTGTAGGGCCGCACACCCACCCTCTCCTTGTGGGCCAACCCATTTGACATCATCTTGGTTTATGCCCAAAGACCCAAGCATGAGCAACATCAATTCGTCGGCAAGCTTTCTCATAGCCTTTGGTAGTCTTCTATTACATCACTGAAAAGCATAAATTGTACTCTGAGTCTTAGATTATTTTTGAAATAGAATTTCTTTATTAGATCATTCAAAATGAGCATAGGTAATGACTCTAATAGAAGTTTAGGAAACTTCTCTCAAAGTGATTTTAAATGGTTACGTATCTACATATCAGTTTACTTCATCCTATCCTAATAGAAGTTTAGGAAACTTCTCTCAAAGTGATTGTAAATGGTTACGTATCTACATATCAGTTTACTTCACCCTGATCGTCTGGACTCTCCCCTGATAATAAAGGTGGGTCCTGTCCGTCTTATGATTGGAGGGTCTAAGATAACTCCCCAAAATTTAATAAATGCTACAAGTATTTTTTTAGGAAGGTTAAAGGAAAAATTCTTTCATTGACCTATCCACTAATAAGAAATGGAAAAACACAAATAAGGGACGACAAAGTTTAAGGCCCCTATGACATTGTAAACGTACCAAAAGTGCTTGTAGTCATGAGGCCAAAGTTGGATAGCATGTTCTAGGGGCGAGCCCATGATTGTGAACCCCTCGGACCACATGAGTTTGGGGAAGAAGGAGGATATACGCGCGACGCCGTAGCCTGTAAGACCATCGGGTGGACGCGCAACTTGGAGTTTTTGGTGCATGGGAAGTGAGAAGAGAGCCTTACCGGCCAACTCAACTTCATCAAGCAACTTGTTGGAGATTTCATGATTTATTACTTGGAATACACCCCATGTCTTGCATGCATGGCCAATGAGTTCGGTTGCGTTTTTATCATTTAGATCGATTATCGGGACAGATTCCAGATTACTGCCACCGGAGGATGGAGGATCATCGCTACCCCAAGCGTGGGTGTCCGGCAGTTCCTTCACGGCGGTTAGGTCCAAGTATTTTTGGTGAAAATGAAAGGGTGGGAGAGTGTTCTTGCAGGCATCGTGGATAGAAAGAAATATGAGATAGTACTAATTAAAGGTTTTTTTAGTACTGAAATGATGAGTCTCTGGAAAAAGAGTGGAAGTTTAAATAGAAGGTTTGTACTTAATCAAACTCCTTGTATGGAGGAGGATTATAGGGGAAATAAACTTGAATGGAATTGTTGTGTGGAAATTTGGTTGTGCCTATAAAGTGCTTATATAGAAGATGGAAGGGAAAGTGACCACTCAATGAGTAAGGATCTTGAATATATTTTATCTTTTAGTACTGTTTTGTGTGTCAGTATTTGTACGTGTGCATGTGGTAGAGCGGTAAATTTTATTTTGAATAACTTTTATTGCAAGACAAAACAACTTTGTCGTTCATGCTCAGAGAAGAACAATCAAATTTTACATACACATTGGAAGTTTTTCTAGATGATTAAACAATTGAAAGTTGAAACCTCATTCCAATTACTCTGATTTTTTTTATTTTTTTTTACATTTTTTCTTTTTCGTCAATCTTATTCAGTTATATGTTTCTTTTTATGTTTTTAATTTTTAATACTTTATCCTGTAACGCCCTGCCAGGAAGCATCCTGCTCTCTAGCACGACGCCACCCACCTACAACCTTCCATCCAGAGCCATTTCAGCTCTGTCAGTCAATTACAAATTATGGGTTTTTATTTTAGCCCATTCCTGTAATATAATTGACCGACATACTTGAGATGTCTTTGGATGAAAGTTGCAGGCGGGTGGCGTCGATCAAATTTGAGAAAAGACGAACGAAGGCTTCCCTTCGGCCATCTTAGTCATTCATAACGCCTGAATGTAGAATCTCTTTCGATGCCCGAAGGTCAGGGCCGATGGATCAAGATCTCATAACTGTTTAGTCCTAGGAGGCACGAGATGGCGACACATGTAACGATCGTACGAAGGAGACAAACTTTCAGGTTTTAAGGGATCAGGTCCTCATGCATTTCCTATAACTAAGTTCAACCACCGCATTTATGAGTTAACCTTCATTCTCCCCTACTATAATTCGAAAGAGCGGAAGAGATTTATTCTTCAAACCATCAGTCTCGATTAAGACACTATCCATCTCTCTAAGGCAGGTTGGCCCTTACTACTTATATCTCAATGAACCTATATAGAGCTGAAACTCAAGTGTGTTGGGGAACATAATTAAGTATTGACCTTCGATTTCTTTATAGGCATCATCATATTTCATATCTTATGATCGATAAGTTACAAGACGTTTAATGTTGAGAAAGTTGGCTTTTCACCGAAATAATTGTCTCAAATTGAAGGAAAATATCTCAAGATAGAGTTACGCCTTAAATCCTAATCGAGAGTTGAATCTTTATATGGTTGCAAAACAATAGTGCATTAATAGCAAGGGACGAGGGGAACTAGACAAAACAAGTTACATAATTGGAAAAATGATTGACTACATTGTGTATATGCATCATCTTATTCATATTTCATGATCGATAAGTTATAAGACGTTTTAGGGGTGAGAAAGTTGGTTTCTCACCGAAATAATTTTCTCAAAATGGAGGAAAATATCTCAAAATAGAGGTATGACTTAAATTTTAATCCAGAGTTGAATCTTTGTTCGTATGGTTGCAAAACAATAATACATTAATAACAAGGCAACGAGGGGAAGTAGACAAAATAAGATACATAATTGGAAAAATAATTGACCACATTGTATATATGATGGTGCTTTTTTAGACAAAGGAGAAAATGCAATAGAAAAAGTTTGAGATGGATTAGAAGCCACACAACTCTTAAATACCAATCAAAGTTGAGAGAAGAATGGAGGGATTCCATTCCATTCCATTACTAATTTACTACCATTACATGTTAGGGGCCCCTATACCTTTCCATGTGCCATTGTCTTAATTTTGTCCTCAACTTGAACAAACATCTTCATGATATCTTCCTCACTACTTTGCCTCGGTCCTAATCTCACAATCACTAACAGACAAAATTAACCTAGTTTTTCTTTATGAAATGACACACTTGTCCTTGCCCTTTGGGACTACTTGATCAAAATTCTCAAGAACCTAGGACGCGCGAGCTTTAGCAAACTCAAATACTTGGTCACACTTGCAGCCTTCGACAACGAATCTTATGAGATGACCTTAAAAGAAAATGATCAATTCAAGTAATTGTTCATTTCTTCATGCCATATTCTCTTCGTACCGCTAGCTTTAACTTATCGTACTTTAAATAAGAACTTTTATCATGCTTTATTTATAATTAGTGGATAGACTCAAGACTACTTTTATTGTAACAACAAACCCGTTGTTTGCATAAAAATTATTGGACGTGATTTTTGAAGCTCTCAAATAATTATTGTACCAATTTTTTCTTATTTTATCTATTCATTTATTTATTTTAACTCAATCCAAAATTTCAATAAAATAAAAATTCAAATCTCAAAATCCACTCTTAATTTAAACAGATTTATCGAGGATTATATCACACTCTCACTTGGGGATAGTTTCATTATAAAGGCGATGGGGAATATTAATCTTCACTGGCGAACTATTAGTATGGTGACACACATATATACATACACAATATAAGAATATATGAGGATACATAAGAAAATATTCAGATAATATTCGGAAGGGCATTATTGTCTAGAATATTCAAAATATGGACCATATGTTCGGGCCTTGTTCTGCCAGAGATATATATATTTCATATTTGTACAATATCTTTTTGTCAATAAGGACAAACGGCATATATCCTGTGATCATATGTGTCCTACCATTAACGTATTACGAGTATTAGTCAATTAAAAGATTATTAATTGATTCTCAATTACAATCTCTAAGTGGACAGCCATGTTATGTTGTTGTTGATCATTATAAATATGATGGTGAGAGACATGAAATCAAAGGAATAAACTACAGTAACTAATTAAAACTCAAATGAACAAAACTTTTATGATAAATAAATAGTAGTATTTGATTCTGAGAGGTGAGAATATAAGTGTTAAGTATATGCTAATTGTTTAGCACTATCCTTTGCCGCTTCTCGTCGCCACCACAAGCCAAAAGCTTTGAGCATTTTGGATTTGGTTTCGTGGTAATCATATATCATCATCATCATCAACTCAAACTCAGTTTTTGTGGTCCAAATTGTGACCAAAATATAATGCGAACAAAGGTAACGGTGGCACATTTGGCAAACCCTAAGACATGCCAAACATGGGACATGCGACATGTACGTAATTATCAATGTGTGTGCATATGTTATTCACGTGACCCGGACACACATTTTGGAAAGGTAAAATTTGTTCGTCACTAGATTAATCAAGTACTATCTAGAAGTATAGTTTATTCATGAATAAATCAGTTTTTTAGATATTATTGCAATTAATGTTGTAGAAACATCTTAGAAATAGAGGCAATTAGTATAGTCAGAAGGCTTATCAGTATCATTGATCTTTTGAGGCTTTGTAAATTGGTTTGTAATCTGTTCGGATGATGTTACAATTTTTAAGTCGGAGGAATGTTATGTGTATGTCAGTTGTATCATGTTCGGTGCATTACTTGTGTTCATTAAGTAATAAAAGTTTTTTTACCGCTTAAAAAAAAATTAAAAAAGTAGAGGCAATTAAATTATGTATTGAATATATCTTAACAGTTCGTTTACATTTAGAGTTTTAAACGTTTAGTCACGATTAGACGATTGTCAACTAAACTGTAAACTAGCTACTATATTAGTGCTAGAGGGCTTTGCCCGCAAGTATAATTTACTTTTATGTTGATAATCATGATGCTTTCCTGAAAACCTACGTCTGATTTTGTTCTCCACGAATCGATGATGACTTCTATGGTAGATCACAACCGATCTAACATTTTTATGCAATATATAGTTGGAGGACGCTGAATTTGTGCGTATGATGACGAATTACCGAATGACAACCTCAAACCTAAACCGAAATCTCAACAGAGTAGTACATACACATGCGGATCAACAAGTCAATATATGTATAATGGCATTCGTATAGTAGAGTTCATATAACGTAAAAACAAACATAAATATAAAAATAACAGTATCCACAAAAAGTTGCAAAATGATCGGTAAATTTAAAGCAGCCGATACATATCGAGTTAATGATGCATCAATTTTAAATATAAACAACATACAAGTAATTAATCTTAATGCGGTAAACTTTGGGACATAGTTATGTTTGACAAAACGAGTTAATAAGGTGACTGACAGACGATAAGTGACTGAACACTGATAAGGTCAAATGTTTACATATATTGTGAACATTTAATCATTATATTTTCAAAATATAACTTTTTCGTAAACTACGTTTTTGGTATGATTTAGGATCAATATGAGGCCAACGGAATAAAAACATCAACGGGAAATGAAATGGAAAGCTTAATGAGAAATGGAGTAAGTATTATATTTTATTTTTTTTTGAAATAACAAAAAGTTCATTAAGCCCAAAAGTAGTGTACAAGAGTAAGTATTATATTAATATAAACATCGATCTTACCCTTTTTAAAATGATTTCGGTGTAAAAGGATATATAATAGCATTGACAAATATTTACGACGACCTAAGACTTTGTTATCTTCCTCTGAAAACTCATTAATTTACGTTCTGTTCAGTTTTGTCCAGCTTCATTCATTTCTGTTCATATTTGTTTGATATAGTTTATACTACAATTAAATTTAGTTCAACTTCATTAAATCATATTTGTTCAATACTGTTTAGACGAAAAGAATTATTTCTAACTCAGTAGAAACGTTTTACTCCGATAAATATGTATAGTAGCGAGCCGGGCTTGAACTGGCCTGGGCCCTGTAAATGGGGGTAGAACACAGATTGGCCTCCTTGAGTGGATGAGCCGAATAACCATCCCAAGGCTCGAGCCGCCACTGGATCCAATATTATCTCTAGCTCGCAACTTTTTTTTTAAATGATCAATTTATCCTACTCTACTCCTATTCCTATTCTTACCCCTACACTACTCTTTAACCCTCTTATAACTCCAAAATATCATAAATCACCTTTATACCTCAGTCGAGATTTACACCCCGACCTCTCATTACAACTTCAATACTTTTACCATTCGTCCACACCTATATATAACTCCATCCCTTGCTGGCTTGCAACTAGTAGCTAGCTAGCTACATGAGTATATAATTAGAAAAACAAAGAGATCAAATTAGGAAAGAGCTACATGAGTATATAATTAGGAAAACAAAGAGATCAAATTAGGAAAGAGCTACATGAGTATATAATTAGGAAAACAAAGAATCAAATTAGGAAAGAGCTAGGCATACTGACCACAGGAGACGCATGTGGTTTATGTGGTTATGATTATAGAGATCGATCAGGGCTGACAAAACCACCAGCCAGCTAGCCAGCCCAGCATATATATAATATATGCAACAGTCAACACAGTGTACGTAAGTTAACTTTGTAGATGCTGCCCAATAAACTGCTCACCTTCTCCTCGAAGTCACGATCTGTTATTAATCCAAGTCATATTTTCCTTACTTCATTTCTCTGATAAATTTAAACTACATATATATTTTAAGTTTATTTATCCAAGATCGATCATCCATGTTGGATTTATATATATATACAGTAGTAGCCAGCCTATCACGAACAAAATATTTTGGAATTGAGAAGTCACTGAATGCTGCATATTGGATTTAATATATATATTAATAATAATGTAGCATGGAATGATTGGTCCATCTCCAGGACGGTGGAGGCCATGGTGATCCAACCATATCCACATAGATATATATATGTGCCTTTCGATTTCCGGATGTTATCCGATCGATCGTGTGTTGTATTAACGAGAGTAATTCATTGCTTAGACTTGACTTGTTAAAATTCAAATTTGTCTAGTTCGATGTGGTAATTAAATCCTACTCGTTTATCCAAATTCGAATGTTGCTAAAATTTAAATCTGTCTGATTTAAAATATTTGTGTGTTGTTTCAAATCTTGTGTTGAAGCTTATTGCTTCTTCTGTTTTTTTTTTTTAAACGGAAAATATTACAACTACTCCTACACTAATGCTATACAAATCTCTCCTTCACTATCCAAACTCCTTACCGTTGCACCACCATATGACTCCCGCTTATTGCTTTTTCTGTTTATGTCTGAAAGTTCATAGCAAGATATAACACTGAAATTCCAATATAGAATATATAAATTAGTTGTGCTGACCTGACCTGTTGTTAGAAATGAATATGTTAGCACATTCTATTATTCTTTCCTAACAAGCCCTTGCTGAATGTTTTCCCATTTTTTTATATAGATCGAAATTGAGTTGTATGAGTTTCTTGTTTTAGTGATGCCCCGATGACTTAGGCCATCTCCAGCAGTTAGAACCCAACATAACCCAAAATACACTATCTTTCCTGCCACATTAGATTTCCACTCAACAGAACCCAAACACCATAAATCCTCTCCAACAATTAGAACCCAACAGAACTCACAATTTAAACCCAAAAAAGCAACACAACCCAACAGAATCGGTTCTGTAGAACAGAAACGGGTTCTGTCACTAAACCAACAGAACACTGTTGGAGTTTTGTTGGGGTTCTGTTGCCAACAAAACAATGCTGGAGATGGACTTAATAATCTTCCAACAATCTTCTTCTACTATATGTCTTTTGATCTGCTAAATGTTCTTCTTTATCACCAGCTTTAGTGAATTTAGCCTTAAAAGCCATCTCTGGTCTACATCGATGATCATTCATAACCTGCATTGACACATCTAGAGCAGACTTAATTTCTCAGCGTTAAAGAAATGCCAGTATCATATCTAACAACTCTTATGTCTAACAGTGAAGAATTTGTGATGCAAATGAGCTTCAACAACTACTGTTTGCTTGACTACACATTATCTCCACTAACAATGATATCATCAACCTAGACTAATATTAGACATGTACATAGAAGAATCATTTGTACGTCTTCTTTGTAAAGAGTGAAATATATCTGTCATCCACTGATTGTTCACAAGTACAACCAAAAGCAAGAAGATTACGTTAATTTTTGAAAACCAAGCTTCAAGACTAATTATAAACTCTTGGTTAATTTGCATCATACTCTTGTGTCATTTTCAAATTTTCATTCAAATTCCAATGTAAAAAAGAATTGTTGACATCCAAATGACTAGTTTTCCTGAGCTGTTAAAGCGAATAAAATAATACTCCTAGAGTGGTGATTTTGATGACAGGATTGAATGTATCAAAGTAGTCCAGACCTTCTCGTCTGTAGCCTTTAGCTACAAATTAATCTTGCCTTATGTCTCCCTAAGGTTCAGTATGGTACTTGATTTATAGAGCCATTTGCATACTATGCAACGGCCTATCCTATCTATTATTTTTCTGCAATGCTTGCAGCTCAAATTTCATTGCATTCTCCATTGTTCAGGTTGAGCTGCTTGTTCTAGGCTCTGAATTTGGGTGACTGCTGCTGTAAAACAGTATTTACGAGAAGTACTTCGTTAAGTTTTCCATCAACAAACAGATCTGATATAGGATATACATAAGTATAATTTGCAGTAGAAATCATATATATCTGCAGCGGGTGGCATATGGGGGCGTCTACCCCCCTTAAAATTTTAAGAATATATTTTTTATATGTAACTTCTTCGATAGTCTCTCAACTTTTAAATCCTGGGTCCACCCTGTATATCTGCAGTTATATTTAAACATGGTGGTAATGATGCGCCATATATGGATTACATCTATTTCTTGTTGATCTTCACTGAGTAACAGAAAGATCTTCAGAATGAGGAGAAACTAGCTAGTCTATCCAAACTTCTTGTTGCACTTGAATAGTTAACTGGGGCACAACACAACTAGCTAGAGCATGCATGCTAGAAGTTTTAAATAGAATAATCTTTTGTAACATTTCTGTGCTCTTCTTCTTCCTGCTGAAACTCAACAAAATTTGTTATTGAAAAACATTTCCTCTGTCTGATTATAGTGCACAGCATCGCCTGATCATTAACAGGTATTTCAGAAATCGAAAAATGTTTGCATATACAAAAGTGTAAGATCTGCACAAAATAGTTTTACCAATTTATACTACCTGTTGTGTTTCTGTACTGTTTTGATATGGAAATCTGCCCGTTTCAGAGAACTGGACATGTCTAGAGAAAATAATTAATGTTGCCAGGATGTTATCCCAATAAATACATTTTTGAGATCTGTTGTCGATCACACTTTCCTCTGCTTGCTGCATGCATGTCAATGTTAAAGCCTATGATAAACATCCAAAAACTTCTTTGTGATCTTAAGTAGGAGAAACGACCATATAACATTTCCTTTAGCAATTGTTTAGTTGGCCGGTCTTAAATTAGTACATGTGAGATAAAGAATTTCCAAAAGGAGGGTATGAATTAAGGACCAAATCTTTGTGCCTTCCTTCATCTTTGATCAGTGTTCACTTGAACCACATCTGGGCTGAAGAATATATACTACCAATGGGCCAGAGCCTTTTTCAATGGATGTAGACTTGTAGTTGTCCTCGACGTATGCCCATCTTGTTTTTGTTACGGATACCATAACTTTGAAAATTGGGCATTTCAACTTAAGTTTGCCTCTCTAGTCTCTATACCGAGATGTCATTTGTGATTATGTAAACCACTCTATTTTGTTCATTTATGTTACAATTAGCATTACCTTAATGTTAAAATCCATTCTAACTATCACCGGTATATATATTACTCGCTAATCATGTATGTTCCTTGCGGTAAGAAGAGGTACGTAGATGTGTTAGTCCATTTAAGCGATTATGATTCAATGATGACAAAAGTGTTTGCCTTCAAAGTCGGATAGAGAGTCTGTGTGACTAATGTCAGCTTGTTAGTCTCTGTGATGTCATATGGTACGCAATTCGTCTGGAGCTAAAGCTTGTTTGCTCATGAGGTTACCTAACGTGCCGTTCAGGATGTTTTTCCTCTTCCTCATGTTATACTTTGGCCAGAGTCATCTAATTTCACTACGGATGGACCCTCAAAAGTGTCCTCAGGTCACGCGGTGGAGTAAAGTAGGGTATTAGGGCCCCTACTGAACATTTAATGGGTTGTCTTGTTGGACTTGTACTCGGACCAGTATATTGAATTCATGTCATTTGAGCCTAACATATTCCGCTTTATCATTTTAGAATTTAGATTATATGACTAGTCTAAAAATAACAAACAAATGATACAGTACATGCGTTATTCAATTTATACACATAGTATTCTAATTGCTTTCTACATATATATATATGTCACTGAATAATGTATTTGTGTCATTCTTTTCATCATAGCAATCTCTCTCACTCGTATTCCTACTAGCAGGGTACACTTATGAAAATTCTCTTGGTATTTTAACATTTATTTCCCTTGGGTGATTGATTGATTGTAATTGTACACCTACCGTATGTAACCCCCCAAATTCCCAATGCATCCACCAGTAACATACACTTGCCTAGCTCGCTCGCCAAGTATGGAAACAAGTAAGCCTCCAAATTGTAGGGTCATGGTGGTCATTTACATAGGAATAAAATGTGGGGTTTATAGGATTTGGTTGGGAGTAATTCGTTATCACAAAAAGTAGGCAGCCAGAAGATAGTATAGTAAGGGTGGGAATATATTCCCTCCCTCAGCAATTTTAGTAGAGTAGTTGTTCTGTTCTGTTCAACAACAATGGCCGCAATGAATATATTATCTTCTTCCTATCCAAAACCGAACCCGCTTACATCATCATCCTACTCACGCTGCGCTTGCAATTCCTATGACGATTACAATTACAATAATAATAATAATACTATTTTTTCATCAAAATGTACCCCATTTTCCTCCTCAGCTTCCAGGAGAAAAACAGCTGCACCCATGGCAGGTAATTTTCAACTAGATTCTCAATTTTTTTTCCTTTTCAGTTTTGGGAAATTAGACGATTAAAGTCGTAATGTTTTTCAGGATTGATTGAAACATGAAACGCCGTAAATTGCCTAATTTCATGTTTGGAAATTTTACGATTTGAGGTTTATTTATATCTTCGTTTATTGATTACTGAATCTAATTTATCTCTTCTTACACTTTAAATTTGGAAGAATCGGTGTCTTGTATGTATCACAGGATCAGTACCAGAATGATTTGAATCGGAATGGAAGCTCAGTTTTTTTTTTCCTTCTCATTAGCATAATATAAATATAATAATATAATATAATATGCCTCTCTTGATAAATTTGTTGGGCATATGAGTTTCTCTTGTCCACCGGTTGTCTGTGTAATTTGCTTCAAAGTTCAATAGATTAGTGCCCTTATATGCGTTTCATACTTGGCCAGTTGAAGGTGAAATAAGTCCATGGTTGTTGCAATTGGCTTATTAGATTGAAAAAAATTACACTGTGAAATGCATCAAACTTTACCTACACTTTTTTAGCCCGTATTGAATTCTAATGGAGTAGAGACGAAGCGGAATCTATCAGCCTCTAGTTTACAGGCATATAATGCTCCTTAATTTATGGAAGGAGCCATCTTCATTACTACTACAACCTTGCTTTGCTCAATAGCAAAGGGGCCTTGTTTGCTGGTGGAGCTTCCTTCTCTCCCTACTTTGGGTGTTGTATAAATGATTCATAAAAATGACACCATAATAGGTTAAAGACAAATAGCTGAGGTCTTCCGTGTGAGCCAACTATGCATCCAACAGATTCATACATCATGTTGCTATGGTGTATGATCTGTGTGCTAAGGTCCTCCATGTGACCCGACTATGCACCCAACAAATAGCTAAGGTCTTCCATCCTTAATAGGCGTATAATCTGTGTGCTATGCAGAATGAAACTTTAGATTTTTGGACACTCCCTGTGGTTCCTCTGTGAGACATGAGATTAAGGCAGGCTAAAATTTAGGATCATTTATTGAATTTAGTTTTTCTTTTCTCAATAGTCTCGACTCTCAATGCATTATCTATTTTGTACCCGTTCAGATTGGTTGGTAAAGATGCAGAAAATGGTATCTCCCGTAGTATTCGGGCATCAATGCGTTCTTGCTCTTTGCTTCATTGCCTCTTTCTTAAGTTTTAACGGTGGGAGTAATCTTTATTCGTGCAGGCGGAGGAAATTCATGGATGAAAAACAACCTGATGAACAGAACATATCCGATCACGAAAGTAGGGAAGGCCCATTGCATTCTTCGATTCCTACTAAACGAGCAGAAGTTTCCTCTGTAAAGGACCTTTATGAATTTATATGCAATGGTCCCCTTTTGTACAATGTGGGCCTGACCCCAGACAAGGTAGCGGAATCCATTGACAAGTGGGTGGTATACGGATCACAGCTATGCAGATTGTTTAAGATGAATGAACTGTTTCTAACTGAGGCTCAGAAAGTTAGAATCTTCCACTACTACATACCGGTCTTCATATGGTGTGAAGAGGAAATCGCTCGCCACTTTACAATGTTCAGAGAAGAAGATGATGCCCCTCCTCTAGTGGTACTCGATTAACGTTTTTTATGTCTGTCTTCGCTTATCCCGGCTAATCCTTAACCTTGGTCTCATGATATTGGACTTTCTGAGCCAGGGCTTATGGCAATTTTTTCAGTCACAATTTCAACAATTAGCAATTTGTCTCTTTGTTGTTGGACAGTGCAAATAATCTCATGGTTTTAAAATGTTTTCTTAAGATGGGCACACTTAACCTCCCTGGGGGTTCTGCACTTACTTTTCCTGTCAGGTGTAATGACCACATCTCTGGAAACACAGGGCGATTATTTGCAGAAGTGTATAAGAGTTAAACTGCCTTCTGCCCAAATGTCTATTTGCAGTTTTGTTACCACATGAAGCCATCGTTCTTATTGTCTTTCCTTCTGGCGCAGATAGGTTTTAGTGCACCTCAAGGTTGTGGTAAAACCACACTTGTCTTTGCCCTGGATTTCCTTTTCAAGATCAATGGGAGGTAGATATTAAGTGGTCATATTTGTTGAAAGAAAGACCTTAGAGATTAAGAAAAATATGGTATAAACTGATAGACTTAAATCTCAGGAAGTCTGCTACTATATCTATTGACGATTTCTACCTGACAGCCGCAGAACAGGTAAACTTGTGGTCAATCTTTTACATTGAAAAGTATGCAGGTCTGCTTTCTGATTCATTCAAAATCCATCACAGGCTAAACTGAGGGAAAGTAATCCTGGGAATGCACTTCTAGAGGTATTTTTAAAAGTTTACCGTTGAGATTCAAGGTTTATTTACTCAAAATAATGAAATATGTCTCGCACTTCAGTACCGTGGAAATGCTGGAAGCCATGATCTTCCATTATCCATTGAGACCCTTACAGCCCTGACCAAGTTAACCAAAGAAGGTAACAATCTACTACAGTTCTTCTCCATCTGCATAGCTTTGATCAAGATAGGGTGCCATAGTCCTATGAGGTAACCATCCATAGAAATCTGAAGGATCTTATTCTGAATTTTTTGCTGTGATGATTGTGTCTTTAGATATCACCTAGTCATTGAAGGATCTCTTGTGAACCTTTTTTACATTTTTTTGGGCCTATAAATAGGGCTTAATCCATTTATTTTGGTGTCAAATTTCAGGCTCAAAACTTAAGCTTCCACGGTATGACAAGGTAAAAGCATATGACAGTCAAATTCATTGCTCAAGCATGCTTGCAGAAAAGGTCTAATGTTGTATTTTACGTTGCAGTCAGCATATAGTGGTCGGGGTGACAGAGCTGATCCTTCTAAATGGCCAGAGGTGGAGGGTCCTCTGACGGTAAGTGTTTAACTGTGAACTCAGTGATCTGAGTTCATACATA
Source organism: Plantago ovata (assembly GCA_028274465.1). NCBI lineage: Eukaryota > Viridiplantae > Streptophyta > Magnoliopsida > Lamiales > Plantaginaceae > Plantago > Plantago ovata. The sequence continues at coordinate 13,885,683 of CM051456.1, read as the reverse complement.
TTACGAAATGAATTTGCATAGTGTAAGTTGTTTGTGTGTGCTACCATTATCATGATTGAATGATCTTGTATAGTGCAATGCCAATGGTTGGCTTATCTTTACCTGCGCCTACCCTTGCGTTATCTCTTTTTCCTTCTGATCCAAAACTGAACCTAGATACCCCAATGTAATTGATCTTTCATGATTGTAGGTGGTTCTGTTTGAAGGCTGGATGCTTGGTTTTAAGCCCGTTCCAGATGATGTCGTGAAAGCAGTTGATCCACAGGTTTTTTTGACCTCAGAGAAATACATGTCTCTCAGTTTTCCATTTTCCATCTTCTTACACTCTTATTAACTCCAACAAATGTGGGGGTTGACCTTAAACGCAGCTGGTGACTGTCAACAAGAATTTGCAAGCTTATTATGATGCATGGGACAAATTTATCAACTCATGGATCGTAATAAAAATCCAGGATCCTAGCTGCGTCTACCAGTGGAGGTTGCAGGTTAATTTCTCTGTGGTTTCTTATTTTTTATTGAGCTAGCTTCTACATTAATCATCTCAGTCGTCGTATGGAATTATGTTCAGGCCGAAATTGCTATGAGGGCTGATGGAAAACCAGGAATGTCTGATGAAGAGGTTCTGTGGAATAGAAATATTATTAGCTTCACGTGATTTGATACACGTCGCAATTCTTATTCATTTTTATGCACTGTATTTATGAATTTAACAAGCTCTCTTGGTATTATTGCAAACACAGGTACTGGATTTCGTTTCTAGGTACTTGCCAGCATACAACGCGTACCTTCCAACCCTGTATTCAGAAGGACCCAATGGTTCGAAACAAGATCACTTACTCGTGGTTGAAATCGATGAAGGCAGGAACCCCATTCTTGGCAACTAGAAGAAACACAGTTTTGACATTCCCATGTATATTAATTACTACTACAACTTTCTCCAAATGATTACACAGGCCAGTAGTTCAGGTATAACTATGTTGAACTGTTGAGGATAGATTCAAACTCATGCAACAGAGATATACATGTTGTCTGGCATTCGCAGTCAATTAACAGAGCCCTTACAAAGGTAAATATAGTTGTCAATTGAAGTTACTACTCAGTAATCTTCATTTTTTAGTTCCAGGTCAAAGATTCCCACTTCATTTTATTGATTTTCTTTTGGTCGCAAAGTAGTCATAAATCATATATCACATACGAGAAAAAAATACATTAAAATAGTACAAATATCAAACTATTTTATTATTTTTCTAAATTTTTTAATTCATTGTGATTTAAATATAATTTATGACTAAAAAATGGTCAACAAACAAAATGGGAAACATCTGACCGGACATAGGGAGTACTATGCAGTATTCTTCATTTTTTTGTTCCGGCTATGAGAAGGGGCCCACCATCTTAGAATTATTTGCAAGGGAAAGGACCTTGTACTTATACCACATACACTTCTTAAGCAATGTGGGATAGTTTTAACATGGACACGATTGTGATAACATAAAAGACAAAGGTGAAAAGAGTGCTTAAAAGTTCATATATATAGCTTTATTAGACCCTTAATGTAGAAACAAGGAAAAGTGAGAGAAAATATGAACAGAGAAATCTCTGAATAGTACGTACACCTTGATAAAGCATATTACTTCTACAACATAAGGCATTTAAGATAGGTGGATTTGAGCAAGTATTCAGGCTCAGTTGCAGCAGCAGATCTCCAGACAGCATTCACAGGTCTCAAAACAACAGAAACAGCAACACATCGCAAACAAACTGCATCAAAGAAATAATCAACCTATCAACTAGCTTATAAGTTAGTTTCACTAAACAAAACAGTATATATATTAAATTCACAGGATACACAAATTGAAGGTTTTAGAGTAAACAAAATTATCAAGTTACTTGTATAACTAAACTGTACTGACCATGCATAGATACAGCCTTTGTCCTGGTGGCGTTTCTTGACATGATCAGTATAGGACATGTTTTGGGACTCTGGTGGTGCATCCATTCTTTTCTCTCTCTATTGTAAAATAAAATTTCAGTGGTTTTGCAATGGTTGACTATAAAATTTTAACGCAAATAATTGAACAACACGTCTAGCTTATATATATATGGAGAGAGAGAGAGATGGATTGAAATGACGAGGTGTGGTTAATTACTTCATGACTATTTTTTTTCAAACAAGACTACCCTACTCCTACTCATGAATCATGATAATGATGGCCTGTAATATTATGTTATATCCAGTCTGTTGAAGTTACGAGGTCTATATCTGTGTGATTATTTAGTCAGATTTGGTTCACATTATATTATTGGGTTAGGTGCGTATGTATGTAGCAAATATCAGGCATCATCAATCATATACTTTACAAGTCTCTTTCATGACTTGTTCTGTTTATAGATTCTATATGATCCGTAATGAAAATAGAACAACGGGGGTGGTGGCGCAGTTGGCTAGCGCGTAGGTCTCATAGCTTAGTTGAGTGATCCTGAGGTCGAGAGTTCGAGCCTCTCTCACCCCATATATTTATTTTTACCCCTTTTTACTCGATAATGTATGCCTCAAGCTTCCCAAAACCTCAGATATTATGTTTTCACATGTTGATTATTTTGTTGTTAATATCTTGAATATTAATTGAGCCTTGAGATTAAATGATACAGCTTTGCTATAACTTTCTAACATTTAAATGATCCTAGCTAGTGTATTGTATATGCAGGGAAAAAGTTCCTGAATCCTGACAGCACAGTAGTTCTTGAGGATGGAAGAACTTATGAGGAAGGTTTAATGTAGTATTTTCTCCAGTTATGTAACAGTTAACTTCCCCACCTTTTCCAACCAAACAATTTCAGAGAATTTGTCCTGTTACAGTGTAAGCAGCTCCTGGTTGAGAATAATGTCAGGATCTGGAGGACTAACCATTGGACATGTGTTTAGGCCAGTTGGTTTCTTTCCACTTAGCCATAACCAGCGTCTCTGCTTCTCTAGTTGACACTAGAAGTACTGTCTTTCCAGGGAATGAATATAGTTGATGCATCATAGAGATATAATTCCACTATATCTCCAAATTGGTTACTTCATCACTTTTACTAATTTTTAATTGCGTCTCAAGATCACTTTCAGAACCAGTGTGATAATGTATAGTAATCTAAACTATCGAAACCAGGTGGTTCCGTGGTTCACAGCCTCTTCTTGGAGATTTATGGTCATTATACAGGCTCAATTTTCTTTTTGATACGCTATGTTGGTGAGATAAGTACAGTAGTGAGGAACTTAATTATGTGCCCTGATCAAGTTACATCAAAAGCATTTTAACAGCTTTGAGGCCTGAATTGAATTCATGGTTTGAAGCACTTGCATATACAGGAATTTTGTGTGAAGATGAAAGTATTAAGGAATATTCTAGATGATTGATTTAATTAAGATGATTGAATTCCTTTACCATACTTGTATGTACTTTGTACTGTATATAAACTCAGTGTGTGAATAATATCAATCAATCAATTCCACCAAATCAACTCTTCTATATGGTATCACTTATCAGTTCCAGACTAAGACTCTCACGAGCATTCATTCTTACTTACCTTCTTGATTCTTAATTTTCAACCTAATTCTAATCCCAAAATTTCCACTGCCTCCTTCATTCACACACTGCTCTTATGACTCAATCAACTTCAACCACCGATCTTCCCAATGATAAGTCAGACTCCTAGCTCCGCTCCTGTCACCCCACAAGTTATCCCCATCACTGCCAAAAACCCCATCTCAATATTTCTCTTTCCAACTCTACCTTTTCTTCATGGAAGTCTCATGTGACAGCCATTCTTCATGGATATCAACTCATCAACCATGTTGACTCCAAAATCACACCACCATTACCAACATCCCCTGAATATAGCTCCTGGTTTTCCCAAGATCAATTCATTCTTGGTGCATTTATAGGCTCTGCTGAACCGGATGTCTCACCATTGATTTCCTCTTGCAAGACCGCTGCTGAGGCTTGGGATACCTTGGCACGCCTCTTTGCGAGCCGATCTCGTGCACGAGTCATGCAAATTAAAAATGATCTTTCTCGAGTCTCCCTTGGATCTCAACCTGCTGCTGAATTTCTCCGTTCAATCAAAGCTAAGGCTGACGAACTGGCTGAAATTGATCGTCCTCTTCATCACGATGACCTGACCTTATATATACTCAATGGACTTGGTCCAGAATATCGTGATTTGGCTGCAACTATTCGTGCTCGTGACACTTCTATCTCATTCTATGATTTATTTGATAAAGTTCTTGAACAGTAAAAATATCTCAAGGACATGGAGGCAAGAAATTCATCCCTTGTTGCCACAGCAAACCTTGCTAGAGCACAACGCTCATACTCCCATCCGGCCGGTGGTGGTGCATCAGAATTATCGCGGGCGTGGAGGTAACAGACGTCGTGGTGGTTATCATTCTGGTGGCCGTGGCTACTATCCGCATGGCGGACAACATTCCAGATTAATTTTCCAACAGTGGTGGTGGTTCACACTCTAACTCTCCTTGGTGTCAAATGTGTGGTGAAAAAGGTCATATTGCTCCTCATTGTTCTCAGCTTCAAGCGATGGCAAATTTTGCCTACTCACCTACTGGAGCAAGGTCCTCTTCTAATAATACATATCTTATGGACTCTGGAGCCTCACATAATTTGGTCTCTGATCTTGGTAAAATGACAATTCACTCCGAGTATGATGTCACGGAGGAGGTGCATCCTGCAGATGGGTCCGGTCTTCCCATCACGCATATTGGTACATCTATACTTACATTTCCATCTCGCAACTTTCTTTTAAACAATGTTTTATGTGTGCCTGCGGCCAAGCGAAATTTATTATCTGTGCATCAATTTACAAAAGCAAATAATGTCTCTGTTCATTTTCATCCTACTCACTTTATTGTTAAGGATCGAGCCACGGAGGCGACACTGGCCCAAGGAAGTTGGGGAAAATTGCACTTTTGGTCCCCCAAGTCCAAGTCCCTTTGAACTTTTGGTCCGCACTAGCACGCACTCTGCGAACTCGGTCCTTTTTTCACGTACAAAACGCGTATCTCGCGTCCAGAGCTCCGTATTTGGCCTAATTCGTGTACATGGACCAAAAACGCAAAGGACTTCGACTTGGATCTCAAAAGTGCAATTTTCCCTAGTATATATCTATCTGCAGGTTTGAAAAAGAAAGTTAAAAATCCCACATAGTAAAAATCCCTGATAGTATATATCTGCAGGTTTGAAAAAGAAAGTTAAAAATCCCTGATAGTATATATCTATCAGGGAAATGTTGATCTTGTTAACAAGGTCATATTAACTTTTCACACATGATAATTTAGGATCAGTTTAAGGAGCGAACTATTATGTATTCTTGTACAGCTAAGGTACTCAATCTCTGGAAAGTAAAGTGGATGCATATATATCTCAACTCCCTACAACTTTTTGTGTCATCTAGAATAGCAGTGCTAAGATCCACACACCAACTAAAAGTTTGTAATGTAATAGTCACTATTTAAACTAGAAGAGCAGAATTTTAAACTCTAAAGTGTGACGAATGTTTATTAAACCATGACTGTGAACTTGACTCTACCAGTGGGAACAGCCGCTCCGCCACGGTTACGGTGCTCCGCCCGAGCAGACTGCTCCGCCATTGAGAGGAGTCTCCACTGTAGTGTTCTATTTCTCTATGCTTCCAAGCACCTTCTTCTGGCATAGCAGCATCTTAATAATCACATTTTCTTCCTCTAATCAATCCCTCTTCTCTATCTCCTTTGTCACCAATCGCATACGACTTCGTTTCCAATCCCAACAAGTTGCTTGGGCCTTCAGATCTTGCGATGGGAAAAAGAAAAGAATTTCTGGAAAAAGGACTCCTTAGGATTCTTTCCTAATTGGTTGTGAGGCAGGCTTCGTTTTTGCTAACAAACACGGTATTTGGGCAAAACACACTTCAAATCCCTCCCATATACCTCCTATCAAACACACACTTATGCTCAATTCTGTTCAGAGCAAGTTCTAAATAAAGGTGGGGAAAAGAAGAAAGATGAAAAGAATCCAGGTGGAACCGAACCACCAACCTCCTAATGCACAAAAGGCAATTGAGCGCTCTTCCATTTTGAGCTTATGGATCCATGTCCAGCTAGCTAATTAAGTACCAACAAGTCTTTTTCAACTTAACTACCATTGGAGTTGAATAAAATGCCTCTTCTGTATCATTTTCCTAATTAGCTCTGTGAGCAATGAGCAATGGAAGTACCTATGTGTTGATCTTGTTTCTGTGGGCTGCTCTTACAATTGTCACTCCGGTTCTCATTCTCATGTCTGCTTCTGCTAAGCTTCAAGAACGACTTAATGGTATGTTTGAGCTTCAGCATTTGAATGAATATATGTTTCTGTTAACAGCACATTTTCTTCTAGATATTGCCTTTGCCTTGAAAGTAAGTCTTGATGTTGAAACTCTGCTCTATGTTTTCGTAAATTGCAAGGGAACAAAGGGTTGGGTTGAGATTGTTATTGCTTAGAAGGGCACTTGTCATGGCCTTAGAATCACCTTCACCTGCGCCAGCACCATTATCAGCTGCTGAAGGCTATTCGAGGCTGCCTTTAGGCCGAGATTCAGCTGCACGAAGATTGATACCATCGGAGCATGTAAATTCAGCTCTGTTTTCCGGTGTTGGATCAAGAGCAACAACATAACAGAGTATTGCAATTCAAATATTCAACACTGTAAACAGCTTCTGTGTGCTAGTTGAATTCCGCGGCATTTTGTAACTTGTCAAAACCTAGTGTTAAAATCGTTTATAGGTGAACATATTATACATTTTATACTACATATTCACCTTTGTGTTCGCTTTCGTGTTGCTAGAACGAAATGAACTGGAAATTCGAAGGATACTAGGCAAAATTTTAGCAGGACCGCAAGAAATGCTGCGACATGCGTTGCTACAGAGATATATATGATGTTGAAGCAATATCGGCTTTTACAGTGCGACTATACTTATATATTGCGACATAGCAACAGTAAGTAAGGCTCTGTTCTCTTCGTCTGAAGAGAACTAAGTAACTTTTTGAAATGAACTAAACTGAATATAAAGCCTAAGGGGAGAAAAGAACTGGAGACTAATAGCTCTGAACATTTGGTATATGAACTTTGCTTCAATATTGTATATAATCAACATAAAAAATTGACATTTATTGGGACAACATTTGAAACTGAACAGGAAGGAATTACATAATGTTTGTCCTATAAATAACAAACCATTTGTTGAATATCAAATGCAACATTACACATAGAGCAGTACCACAGTATAATTAAAGACAAGTGTGCTTAAATAAATTGCTGAAGGTACTCATCCACAGTGGTGTAGCTAACATCAGGATAAAGCTCTGAAGCCTCAACCCCGAACGATGGTTCAATCTCAAAGTAGGTCTGGTCACCTTTCACAAGAGTCGAATGGTTGATAGCCAACATGATGTTCAATGGGAGCGGAGCCTCTGTCATATACACAACACAAATATCAGCACAAAAGTTAATGTATCGCCAATGTGTGTACTACACTAGTCAGTATTGAGGGGTATTAAGTACCTGCGATTTGTTTCAAGAGTTCGTCTTCAGGCATGTAGATTTTCTCGAGAGTTTTGCCAATCTTCTTCTCCCATAAAGCGACAAGTTCATTGAAAGAGTATGTGTTCTTGCTAGGCTTTATGTAGAGGATCTTGTTCAATGTTCTCGGATCATCCACTGCTTTGATGGTGAACGTTCCGATGTCACTTTCATTGTTGAATACAGCTTAAATTCGACACGAAAATGCAGGCAAAGTTAATCAACATGTAAGCAAACTTATGAAAAACATACAGTACTAGCAGAGTTGTGAAATTTGGAACAATGTATATATGGTACCTTTGGCATTGCCATCTCCTAAGATGACGACCTTGTCTCTAGGGGGAGGGGGTGGTCCTGGCTGCGCCAGATTGGGGAGGAAATACCCGGCGAAGTAGTTGGATGAGACGTAAGTGTACGGTATGCATTCTGCCTCTATCGCTCTCCGGATTTGGACCTTCACCGCCCATGCTGACTTTGCCGGTTCTACAGCACGAGCACGATCCACATCATTTCCGAATTCCGATGGGAAGAACCTCTGTAAAGAGACATACTATTTAGATTATTTAGATTTGATACTTCACATAAATTCAAATCTCCCAAAAAACTTAAACTGTTGGGAGAGCTGAAAATTTATTATCACATAAACTCGATCAATCACTATCGTTCACATTCGTTATCTTTTGGGTGCACACTTTCTAATCCGTGATAGTGTGCAACTTTACGAGATGGGGAAACTGCACTAGTGGGAATTTCTTAGTGCTATTAAAAGTTAGGGTCCCTCTTCGGCTCTTTGCTCATTAGTCCACCCTTGCAAGTCCACACATCACTTTTATAACTACGCATTACTTATTCCCCAGAATAAACTTACTCCTTCCGTTCTATCACCCGAAGCTTCCTGGTTTGATTTTTTTTATCAACAGTTTCCAACTTTGACTCCCGATTACTTTTAAACTATAATGATAAAATATTTAACGAAATTATATCATGAAACTATAGAACTTAAATTTTCATAATATAATTTCGTTACATACTTTATCATTATAGTTTAAAAGTAACCGAGAGAGTCAAAGTTGAAATCTGTTGACCGAAAAAAGTCAAACCAGGAAACTTTTGAGAGAACGGAGGGAGTGATATTTATCGATCTATTTTTATCTTTGACTTACTTATAAAATTAATTCAAGAAAACAATATACGAACCTTAACATTTCCGGCTTCTTTAATAGCAGCAATGATCTTAGCTTGATCAGCTAATTGCATCTGACCAACGGTCGATATGATAACATCCACTTGCTTTATTGCCTTCACCAAGCTCTCATGATCATTCAAATCACCCTGTTACAGAATTACCAATTAATAAAAACCACATTGATGTTAATTACTACGAGTAATATATTAACCAAAATGGAAAAAGTTGCGAGGAACGAAAATGCAACTTAATCTGGAAGATCAATAATGGTTGTTCGTACGAAACTTGAAAAAACATACGTACATGGAGAATGGTAACACCGGAATTCTTGAAGTCCTCGACGAGCTTGGCCTTAGCAGGATCGGAGAGGGTGGATTCTCTCACCAAAGCAAAAGTTGGATGCTCGGATTTGGCACTTGCTTGAACAACGAATTTACCAATGTACCCCGTTCCACCGATTATCAAGATCTTGCTAGCCATTTTAGAATACTCAACTGCAATATGTTGGGACTCTATTGAGTGACAGAAAAGAAAAGGTGGTGGGAGAACAAAGTTAAGTTGATTGAAAAAGCAAGCAATGGAACAGTGTTTATATAGACAAGTTTGTAAGGTGAGGAGTGAAGTGAACTCATGAATGAACCTCACCATGTTTAGGTACTAGATACTTGGCATCTTCTAGAGCATAGTTTAGTCATCTACTACTTAGGTTTTATGTAGTCATTGTTATTGTAAGAACTAACCATGATGGGTCACCTATCGTATGGTTACATTTTGCTTCAATATAAAGACAAATTTTGATTGATTTACAACTTTCTGTTTTAAGAGTACCATGATATTAGGAATATAAATGTTAATTAGCAATGTATGGTTTTCAATTCCATCAATTCGTATGGGTATCTCTAAAAGCGTATGAGCCGGTGATGTTAGAGATAACTTAACTCGGTTTTATTCACAAACGTAGGTAGACGTGCAACTCGTGATGATATAGTCATAGGTCTAATTGTTTTCATTTTTTCTTTTGTTTTATTCTTTTAACTTTTTAATTTACTTGTTTAAAAAGTAAAGTTTTAAAGAAATGAAAATTAAATGAAAAGGTTGAATTTAAGAGGAAATGAATGTTCTTTTACCCAAAATAAAAAGAGAGGGAATGAATGCTGAAAAATATTCTTGGTGTTTGAGTATGAGTAAGTAGGCAGTACGTGGCAGGAAAGAGAGGGTTTGCGCGAAAGCCTAACATGTGATCTAATATGATACTGTATCTATTTAATCGTTTATGTATTCTTTTTTGTCCGTTATTTCAAATTGTTTATGTTTTTATTTTTCACAAACTTTTATATTATATTATTAAACCAAACACCCCATATATATATATATATATATATATATATATATATATATATATATATATATATATATATATATATATATATATATATATATATATATATATATATATAATATTAAAAGTAAGTAAATTTAAGAAAAAAAGGGATGAGGAAATATCTAGAGATAACCAACCATATGCATATGATTCTTTTCTATTAAAAAAAAAAAAAAAAAAAAAAAAAAAAAAAAAAAAACCATATGCATATGATTCACTTCCAACATATATTTGTCCCTGCCTAACTTTATTTTTCCCCCACTCCGGGCATGGCATGTGGTTGCTAATAAAAGTGTGTTTGGTGCTTGACAGTTGATACGAGTTGAGAGTAGGTGGCACAACACATCACTAAAAAGTGTGGTTTACATTTTAGTGACATAATTAGTACTTCCTCCCACCTTAAATAAATTTAACATTTTATTTATTTGTTAATTTTTTTTTTTAGGATTAAGTGAACTTTAAATTATTTTCAAATCGTATGATAAAAATACTTAAAAACGTTATATGATATTATAAAATTAATATTTATATTTTCACCATATAACATTTTAATTAATTGTTTTTCTTATTTAATTTAAAATTAATTTGAAGTTAAATCAATCATAAAAAGATCGACAAAATAAAGTGTTAAAAAACTTATTTGATTATGAGGAGGAAGTATTATCATAATGTTGTCCGCTATCTACGCAAACGCTCATCATAATTCCACGTCGTCGGATGAACAACGGGGCATACGTACCTTCATTCTTAATTATTTATCGGATTGAATAATTCATGTTTTTTATTCCGCTACCGGTTGCTACTACTTCACTAGGGTTGTTATGTTTGTTTTGCCGAGTAGAGTTTGGTTTGACTTGAACACTTGTTGGTGCCTTAGTTGTGTAGCTCCTTGTTTCTTTTAGATTATGTTGGGCGGTGACAAGGTGTATTAGCTAGCGGTTAGGATACCTCGAGCTTTGTATTTTTACTCTCGTTGTACTTTTTCGAACATTCCTTATGCTTACATGTTATTAATAATATCGATCTGGTCGTTTCAAAAAGAAATTCATGATAATAAATACTTATCAAAGGTTAAATCTCAATCTAAATTATACAGTAATAGAGTGGCTAGTTCACAAAGAAGTTTGTGCACTTGTAACAAACTCGCATACCATTTGAAAGGATAAATTCTTTCGCACCAATATCGGAATACTCAAACTGCTCCACGGGGAAATGTTACTTTCTTCTTCAAGAGAATTGACCCTTAAAACAACAGATTTTAGATCATCCACCGTCACAGTTGCTTGAGGCTCAATTGTTTTATAACGCAGCTATATGATGTCTGAAAATTTTCCGCATTTTTGGAAACCTCAGAGACCGAAATATCTACAAATATAAGTGAAAGATGAGTTAGGCTAGGGCTCTCTTTACTATGGAGTTAAAGGGAAAAAATACTCACGGGGTAGAAGAGTCTTATGGAGTTGTGCCTCATAATCAACTCCAACGACAGGTTCATCTCGCAAAAAATGCTGCAGTTGCAAAGAACAAAGAATATGCATGAGAAGAAGCTGTATTTCTTGTTGTTTGAGCTTCCTTGGGCTAAAAGTGCAATTTACCCAAGGAAGTTGTTGTAATGGTGTTTATCAATTTTGTGCTCCTACTAGTTCACAGCAAATGGAAGCTAATGTTACAACTGTTCGGACCTCTCCAAACACATGGCATGCTCGTTTTGGTCATCCATCTTCAAGAACCAGTACCTCCATTATTTCCAAATTCAAGTTACCTATTTTAAATAAGTCCCCTGTTTTGGACATGCACTGTGACTCATGCGCCGTTTGTAAGTCGCATCGTTTACCTTTTGCTGAGACTTCCTTTATTTCAAAGCATCCTTTACATTATTTATATGCGGATGTCTGGGGTCCTGTTACTACTTCTCTTGATGGTTCTCGATTTTATCTTCGTTTGGTTGACCATTTTACAAAGTATTGTTGGATATTTCCCGTGAATGCAAAATCACAGGTGGCTTCCCTATTTGTGCAATTTCAGTTATTGGTTGAACGACAATTTAATTATAAGATATTGAATGTTTATAGTGACAATGGTGGTGAATTTGTTGCATTGCGTTCTCATTTTAACGCAAATGGCATTAGTTGGCTCACTACGGCACCTCATACGCCTGAACAAAATGGTACGGCTGAGCGACGCCATCGCCACATTATCGAAACTGTTCGCACTCTTCTTCACACGGCCAAACTCCCTGCTACATACTGGTCATATGCAGCTCAAACTGCGGTGTATGTAATTAACAGGCTTCCCGTTTGAGGTGCTATTTCACCGCCCACCGAATTATCTAAAATTGCGCATATTTGGTCGTCTATGCTTCCCTTGGCTTAAGCCTTATGGGTCTGGTAAACTCACAAATCCGTCTCGCCCTTGCATGTTTATTGGATATTCGACGTCTCAAAGTGCATATCGATGCTTAGATTTGGAGACCAATCGCGTGTATATTTCACGCCATGTTCAATTCACAGAAAATAAATTTCCTCTCGAAACAAAGGCTACTCAATCCAGTTTGCCCTCCTCTATACATCGGTCCACCCCTTATTATTTCCGATCCGAGGAGCATCTCAATACTTGGACCGGCGCCTATGCCCTCTATACTTGGTCCTCCTCCTACTAGGCAAACTCAGTCGCCACAAACTCCTCTATCTACCCAACGCCAGTCTCCTCCACGCTCATCTCCCCGAGATCGATCCATCTCTCCTCCCAGAACTACGGCTACACCTATTATTGAGCCATCTGCTGCCCCGCGTCCAACAAGGCAACGTGCACGCTCTCGCTCAATGCAACCTATTCCAACACATCCTATGGTCACTCGAGGGCAAGTGGGTATCTTTCGCCCAAAAGTTCATTTGGTTACTAAGCATCCCCTTCCTGATAATGTTGAGCCTACATGTGCCTCCCAAGCTCTTGCTGACTCTAGATGGCGAGTTGCTATGTCTGATGAGTTTACAGCCCTTCTTCGTCATGGCACTTGGGATCTAGTACCCCCTCCCCAAGATGCAAATGTTATTGGTTGCAAATGGGTATTTCGAATCAAACGTAAGCTTGATGGGTCCATAGATCGGTATAAAGCCCGATTGGTTGCTAAGGGATTTCATCAACGTTCTGGAGTTGACTATAATGAAACTTTTTGCCCTGTTGTTAAACCCGTTACTATACGCACTGTCCTCTCAATGGCTCTCATGCACTCATGGCCTATTAAACAGCTCGACATAAGTAATGCCTTTCTACATGGGCACCTTGAAGAACCTGTCTTTATGTCTCAACCACGGGTTTGTGGATCAAAATTTTCCAGGTTATGTGTGCCGTCTTCGAAAATCTTTATATGGTCTCAAACAAGCTCCCCGAGCTTGGTATCAGGCTCTTTCTAGTGCATTGCTTGCCTTTGGATTCCGTCAATCCATGGCTGATACCTCATTGTTTACACTTCACAAAGATGGTGATCACCTATTCATCCTTGTTTATGTGGATGATCTAATTATCACTGGTTCGAGCTCCTCACTTCTTTCTGCTCTCACCACTCATTTACAACAACACTTTGCCTTAAAAGACCTTGGCCCTCTCTCATACTTCCTTGGCATTGAAGTGGCCTACTGTCAGGAAGGTCTATTCTTGTCTCAACACAAATATACTATTGATCTTCTACGACGTCACCACTTGGAAGGCTCGAAGCCTGTTTCCACTCCTATGGCTTCCAAATCTGCCCAGCCTTCTCATGTCTTAGCTGATGCTACAGAGTATAGACGTGCAATTGGTGGCCTTCAGTATCTCACCTTGACTCGTCCTGACATTGCATTCACAATTAGTCGCCTTGCACAATCTATGGCATCTCCTTCTGACCATGATTGGGGAGCGGTCAAGCGTCTATTCCGCTATCTTAAGGGTACTTTACATCATGGTTTACTGCTGCGACGACCCTCTGATTTATCAACCACTGCTTATAGTGACTCTGATTTTGGTGGAAGCCTTACTGATGGTCGCTCTACATCCGCCTACATGATCTTTCTGGGGCCTAATCCTATCTCGTGGCGGTCTCATAAGCAATCTGGTGTAGCTCGTTCATCAACAGAGGCTGAATATCGTGCTCTAGATACCGTTGCTGCAGAAGTTTGTTGGATTAAACATCTATTTCGTGACCTGGGCATTCTTCCACGCATCACACCAAAACTTCTATGTGATAACATCAGCGCCACCAGACTTGCCTTACATCCAGTTCTTCACTCCCGTATGAAGCACATCACAATTGATATTCACTTTGTTCGAGATCTCACTGAAAAAGGCTCGTTGAGTGTCTCTCATGTTAGCACTGTTGATCAACTAGCCGATATACTCACAAAGTCACTTCCTCGGGCACGATTTCAACTCCTACGCTCCAAAATCTCTGTAGCTGATGGCACCTCGATTTTGCGGGGGCGTATTAAGGAATATTCTAGATGATTGATTTAATTAAGATGATTGAATTCCTTTACCATACTTGTATGTACTTTGTACTGTATATAAACTCACTGTGTGAATAATATCAATCAGTCAATTCCACCAAATCAACTCTTCTATAGAAAGACCACACTGAACTAGTAGGCATGCTTAGTGCTGCGGAGACGTATCCTTTTTATAGCTAATACATCTTTCAATCTCAAACAATAGTTATATCACCCGACGTGAAGACTGATCTAGCAGTTCTGTCTCATACAAAGTTCATGAAATCATTGATCGAGACACCAACAGATGTAAAAGAATTGAAGGAGAAAGGGATTATTGTGCTGAATAGGTTCCAAACATCTGGACAAAGCAGTGCAAATGTTCAAGTGCAAATCTGGTCCGAAAACAGGAGTGCTCAAACGATATGTTCGACCGCAAATGTTCAAGTGCAAAGGTCTAGGGATTTCAACGTTCATTAAAATTATGAAAAAGAAAAGTTGGAGATGGAGAATTTGATGGGTTTGCTAGTGCCTTTCAAAGTTCCTTGTGCCATCATACAAACCAAATCATTTATCATCATAAGCAAAAGTTTCTCGCCGATTGAAGTTTAAGATATGGTTCATATAACAGAAGAAATAAAGATCTGCTACGTACTCCTATAACAGAAGAAATGCGAACACGTTTTATAAAGTTCTAGTAGTGCGTATTGAAAATGATAACATAATTAGTAATGGTAATACCGTATACATTTAATTTTAACATCTTGGTGTAAGTATATTTTGGGGTGACATAATTATAATTTTGATTTTGATTAATTCAAATATAAAATTTATACATTTTATGATTTTTAAAGGTATTTATTTTTATTTTTATTAGCATTTCGAAACATTTCCTAGACATACCAATACGTCCAATTGAATTTAGAATCCGAGATGAACTTCGAAATTGAGATTTTAATCCATGAATACCGGTCATTCATGGATTGATACGATTCTACTTATATTATTCGGCATGTAATATGAATCCTCATATTTATTTAACATCTAATAATATGTGTATAACATCGCGAAGAGCCGGGATTTAATTAAAAATAGGGATGGCAGTATACAGGGTCGATTTTGAACCTATGTGAAATGTTCACCCGCATATGGCCTATAATTTTTGGGACTTTTTATACTACTCTAACTAAACGAGTAGTTGAAAACAATATATGAATATCAAATTAGAAATTTGCACTAATTTTGGATAAGAAAATAGTACGAATATTGAACTAGAAATTTGTACATAATTCATATTTGAAGTTGATTATATCTTTATTTCCTCATATGTTAAATGTACAGTTCAATTTCAGTTTTGTCATGAACCCTTACAAAATTAAAGATTCTATAGTATTTATAGGTAACTTTTACTAACTAAATACATTAAAGAAAAAAATTGAGGTGGCGAAAAGTAAAGTTTTTTCCAAAAGCATATGTATTATAGTTCAAAAAAATTATAAAATTGGGGGTGGTGGTCGTCTCCTCTCGCCACTGCCTATCTCCGCTTCTGCTTGAAAGCACGAAAATCTACAACGATCTAATGTAATGCATCGAGCCCGAGAGCACTATAACAACATCAACAAGACGTTGATGGAGGATCTGATTCATATAGCAAGCTTAACCGTCCTTGGACTAGGGGTGTACGCGGGCGGGTACGGGTGAGTTTTTACAAAATTTCAAGCCGACCCGTCTATGGCGGGTAGGCCAAATCGTTAACCGCGGCGGGTCAACATTTTGTTTAACTGCCGCGGACGGTTGGATATTGTTGGCGAGTGGGTGGCGGGCGGTTAGGCAATTTACACGTTAAAATAAGAAGCACGTAAAAATAATACTAGAGGACTCACAAATGTCGAATAATAATTAAGAAGAATATGTCATAAATCAGTCAACACAAGTCAAATCTCATAGATTCATAAAAACCATATGCATTTTAGTATATAAGTTTCAAAATTAATTAACCAAACGTAGGAGCTGAAATTTTAAAAATGAACGAGTCTAGAATCATAGTAATTCTTTCTTATTTCTTAATGAGCATAATCAAAATGAGAGTAAGAGATTAGGGCCACATTAAGAAAAATTAAAGTATATAGTAGTAATATTAATATATTGAAAAATCTAAAAGAAAATATAAAATACATGTATACTAGTAAGGCGGGTCAGCGGGTGGGTGGCGGGTTGCCACTCACTAAACCGCCACCAACCCTCAGCCACAAATTAACCGCGGGAGTTTTTGACAAAAATTTTAACCGATGCGGACGGGTGGTCGGTGGGTAGAATGGCGGGGGTGGTTTTTTTCTGTACACACTATCAGGTTGAATCTATTGAAAAGATTGTTATTGGCCTGATCCATCTCTTGACTCAAGTGGGGTGGTGGCGCAGTTGGCTAGCGCGTAGGTCTCATAGCTTGGTTGAGTGATCCTGAGGTCGAGAGTTCGAGCCTCTCTCACCTCATTATTTTTTCCCCCTTCTTTCACTTAAATGATGGGTTTTTTTTTTAGTCATACCATTAACTCAAAACTTTTACTTCGTATATGCAAGATAGCCAAGTTTCCTGAGGTCGAGAGTTCCAGCCTCTCTCACCCCATATTTTTCCCCTTCTTTCAAAACATTTGTGATGTCTTTGTGCATCATCATTCATCTATACCTTACTCTCACGGGCCGGTATCTTTTTAGGGTATCAATAGCGTATCTAATAACATATTAGTACCCATTAGACAAACAATTACATTTTAGGGGCGAATTTGACCATGGTGGCGCTCTAAGCACTGTTCCAAAATCAGATTTTTGGACAGCCAAACAAGATTGTGTGGGAGGACTAAAATGTAATTGAATTTTACATATTTTTAGTCTTTTCTTTATTTTTCTTTTCTTTTTTACTTTTTTCTTTTCCTTTTTCTTTTTATTTTTCTTCTCTTCTTCTTCTTCAAGTCTAGTACCGGATTCCGGTACCGGAATCCGGTACGGACTTGAAAAACTCCCAGATCGGAAAAGCTCCGATCTGGGAGCTCATCTCCGATTTGGGAGCTCCACAAGCTCCCTGACCGGAGCTTTTACAAGCTCCGATCAGGGAGCTTGCAAGCTCCGACCTGGGAGCTTAAGTGCTCCCAGTTCGGAGCTTTGTAGCTCCCGATCTGGGAGCTTGCAAGCTCCGACCTGGGAGCTTAAGTGCTCCCAGATCGGAGCTTTGCAGCTCCCGATCTGGGAGCTGCACAAGCTCCTTGACCGGAGCTTGTAAGGTCCGGTCAGGGAGCTTGCAAGCTCCGACCTGGGAGCTCAAGTGCTCCCAGATCGGAGCTTTGTAGCTCTCGATCTGGGAGCTTGCAAGCTCCGACTTGGAAGTGCTCCCAGATCGGAGCTTGCAAGCTCCCGATCTGGGAACTTGCAAGCTCCGACCTGGGAGCTTAAGTGCTCCCAGATCGGAGCTTTGCAGCTCCCGATCTGGGAGCTGCACAAGCTCCTTGACCGGAGCTTGTAAGCTCCGGTCAGGGAGCTTGCAAGCTCTAATCTGGGAGCTTAAGTGCTCCCAGATCGGAGCTTGCATTATTCCGGCCGGGGGGGAGCAGAGCTCCAGTCACCGGAATTATTCCGGTGACCGGAGTTCTGAAGAAGAAGATCGAAGAAGAAGAAAGGGAGAAAAAAATATATAAAATAATTAAAAAAGGAAAATAATTTTTTCTTACTGTAGCTAAGGCCTTGTTTGTTTGGGCATGAAATTCTCGGTGGCAAAGTTGTAAATATTGAGCAGTCAACCCAAAAAGGTACTAAAATGTTATTGTTGAATTAAAGGGTATTAATCTGTTATTGTTATTAGGTGTCACAAGGATACCCTTCCATGATAATAACTCGGATAAAATTGATCAAACCCCCTGAACTTTAATACAATTGAGACATTGCCCCCTAACCTATTAAGTTTGAGACTTAACCCCCTCATCTATTTAAAGTGTTACGACATACCCCCTATATAATATTTTCCCTTTAATTTAATATTTTTCATTCAATTTAATATTTTCCCTACAATTTAATATGTCAGTTTTACTCCAATTAATCCTAAATTCATATCGAAAAATAATTTTAAAAATTATATTATAAAAATATAAGATTTTACTTATATAATATAACTTCAAATCTTATTTTTTCAATACAATTTATATTACAAAAGTGAAAAAATAATATTTTCATTAATTATACCGGAAAAATAATATTTGAACTTATATTATATTATATTATAAAAGTGAAAATCGTTTAGTTTCATATCATAATTTTCAAAATTAGTTTTTCGGTAGGTATTATGATTAATTTGGAATCAAACGGAAATATTTAATTAAAGGAAAAATATTAAATTGAATGGAAAATATTAAATTGATAGTAAAATATTATATAGGGGGTATGTTGCAACAATTTATATAGGTGAGGGGTTAAGTATCAAATTTAATAGGTTAGGGGTAATGTCTCACTTGTAGTATAGGTTGGGGGGTTTGATCAATTTTTTCCTAATCACAAATTTGTCAAGATTTGGTGGAGAATGAGAGAACACCCTTCAACTTTGAGATGGCAACTTTGGTTTATGATGGTGAGAGATTTTGTATCATCGAAAACTTTTACTTCGTATATAAACATTATAAGACAACTATTTCGTGTCACAATTCACAAGGAGAAATCAAAAAGTCTAATAGTACATCTAACAAAGTAGATATTTATGATCCCATTACAGAATACATCAGTGAACAACTCCTAAGCTTCAATTTTTTTCTTTTAGAAAAAGGTATATAACCTAAAAACAACATATGCAGGATAGCCAAGTTCTTCAATTATCATCAACTTGTGCTTGATTCACTTGAACATGCTCTTGGTGCTGCAATACAGTCAAACAAACACAAGTATAGAAAATGAACTTTAGTTGCAATTCTCCAACACGTCATGGTAGAAATCTCAGATAAATAGATAATCTACCAGAGATAGTCGAGGTGTGAAATAGCAACCAGAATTCAAAAAAGTATTTGACAGTTTCTCTAAATCAGTATACCTAAATCATTGGCTTCAGAGCTTTTCATCAACCTTAGCCTCTTGCATGATTCAACAAACATTCTGCAAATAGGGAATAGAATTGGTGATTAGCCGACAAAACCGAGCCATTGATTCAATTTGCCAAACGAATCAGAGAAGAGAACTTACTTCCAAGGTACATCACCAACCAACATCCAATCTCCATCTTTATCCTCATAAGCAGGCAAATACTCTGTCCCATTTGAAGGGTCCATGATTTTCCTCTCATTAAGAACATTACCTGGAAAATGAAAAGCAAATCCCAACATTCAAGCCCCAGACATTTATTAGGAAACGAGTCAATCATGATCAACACACTTACTTACGTATGGTAAAGCATGTAAACATGTTTTCCAAAGCAGCCAGCAGATCTTGATAGCTTGAGTAGACCTCAAGATCCACTTTCCGTAAATATGGAGCCCCATCCACAGCCACCTTCACGTACTTTCCACGTTTCATCATGTTCTTTCTGAATGGTCTCACTGGTGGCCACCCCACAACCTGAGCCCTATGTTATAAAATCATCACACAAAATCAGCAGAATGTCAATATGAGAGGTAAATTGACACAATGAAAAAAACTATTCTTGTCACATTGAGATACACATGATACAGCTCTACCTAACTATATTATCAATTCCTCAACTAATAACAAACAATTCACTGAAAATTATTCTTGTCGCATTGAGATAGAAATGATACAGCTCAACCTAACTATATTATCAATTCCCCAACTGACAACTAATAACAAAACAATTTACTGCGATATGAAATTCAATTTGGACCGAGTCCCTGCATTTCTAACCGTATTACCTGAGAGAAATATAGTTTACCTAGTGAAATATACCATAAGTAAACAAAACTATACATGATACAACACATATTTTCCATCAAGCGAAATCGTGTGCCTACAAACTCTTGCCTACAAGGCTTATGGTTGCTTCACCTCGAACATTTTAGTTGAATATCCACACATGAATGCCGGTGAATGTAAAGCAGTGGGTAAACTTGCGAAGATGAAAGGATTAAAAAAGATTAAGATTAATAATAGACGGAAAAGACTCGTGTTAAACGTTGTAACGTTTACATAACCTATTTATTGTAGTAGTTTTTTTTTTTTTGTTTTTTTTTTTGAAACGGCAAATATTACAACTACTCCTATACAAACAGTCTAAACTCTAAACCACTTTATATATCCACACCTAAACCGCTTTATGCCTCTGCCAGGGATCGAACCTGCACCTTTACTTCACCATCCTAGCTCCCTTCCACTGCACCCCACCTTGTAACTCCCTATTGTAGTAGTAGTAGTAGTAGTAAATATTAGGAATGACCATATGAGCACGAGTCCACTACCCGGACCAGTTGTTAAGTGCATTCCCTAATTTGCACACACGAACAGGTAATACGTATAACACAAGTAATTCGCTTAAGCATCTCTCAATGGGGTGCCACTCTTTAGTCGGGATTTTTCACTCCTAACCTAATCCATTAATGTAAATAGATGAATATTATACTAAGGAATGACCATTGATCACTATCACCTTTGGACTAATTCATATGATACTTCAAAAGCTGCGAGATTCGCATATTGTTCATTTATATGGACTATGGAGCACACTATTTCCCTTTCCCCAATGCAACAAATCCAGATGACAAAGGAAATTAACCAAATCAGTGAACAATCTAATTTATTCCACTTCCGTTATGAAATCACACAGTCATTTACATACATTTCATTCCCCTAATTCAACAAACACAGATAACTTAGAAATTAACCAAATCAATTTATTCCACTTCCATTATAAAACCATACAATCAATTAGCAATTGATTCACCAATGTACAATCACTTCAAGCACAAAGTGTCGGAGACTTACTTAGCAGGAGGAGGTTTGGTGGCAACATCACAACTCGCTTCATCTACAGAATTGGCGCCTAATTTCAGCTCCACCGTCTCCTTAAACCCGCGCTTCGACCCCGCCGCCAATCCGTCGCCGCCGGGCAATCCTAAGGTTAGCTCGGTTTTTAGGGCGGGTGAGGAATATTCCGATTCCATAGACATTTCCGGTATTGAAAATTTTCTGTTACTACTAGTGTTGATTAGAAAGAGACAGAGTGATGAAATGAGGGTTGGGAAATGGGAATTGGGGTTTCATTCATTTTATACCAAGAGGGAATCGAAGGAGACGGCAAGAGTTTGAAGGACCAGTGGGCGGGGGACACGTGTCCGTGGATGGGGCGGTTTTGATTCGTTGGTGTCGAGTGGGTTTGTGTGTATTTGCGTGTGGGTGTGGGACCGACCGGTCTGGTGCTGTCCCCTGTTCCGTAATTTGCTTCCATTGAAACTTGGAATGTGAGTTGAACTTTATCGATGATGTTGATACACTGGATTGGAACTCAAGGAGAGTTTCAAACTGGAAATTATTTTCACTCATAGTGCTGCCCCCATCATATTTTGTCACCAACCGAATGACACGAACCAAAGCTCAAAAACACATAATGCATCCGATGTTGTGAGGTTGATTAAAGCCAGTAAATAAAAACGGGAAAGACATGTAAATTGTTTCAACGGGCTCAACTGACCTTTTAACTAAATATTCCTAAATATTTACGGAATATACATAACTTATTCATCATTCCAGTTCCCTTCCAAATAAAATACTTAACTTTAGGTGGTATTTTACTATTCATTCTACACTGCCTGCTAGTACTGCTTTACAGCTCTCGCCTGAACGGAGCTTTACAGCTCCGATCAGGTCGGAGCTGTACCAGCGAGCTGTACAGCTCTTTTTTATTTATTTTTTTATTATTTTTTTTATTTTTTTGAAAATCCTTTTGGGTTAATTTTAAGATTTAAAATTATTAGGGTTCAGTTTGCAATAATATTTGAGGCAATTTTGAAATTTTAAAAAGTTATATGTCCTATGTCGAATTAATAAGTGTCAAATTGGTGAAATTAAAAAGATTTGAGACAAATGTGTAATAAATGAAAATTGGAACTGTTTGGTCACGGTCAAAGTTGAATATTTGACCAAGGGTAAAAATGTATTTTATTGATTTAGTTCGCCAAAAGTCAAGATCGTGGGTTTGCATTTAATTAAATCGACTCGTGAGGGAGGTGGATGTAATTGTTTGACTAACGGGGGTCTATCTGTAATAAAAAGGATTAGCAAGGGTACTATATGTAAGAAGCCCATATTTCTATTTTTTAGTTTATTTGTTGTATTAGTTTATAAATCATATCGGTCTCCTTAGATCTTGTTGCTGGACAATTATCCTATTTCACCAAGCATCCAACATAATTTCCAAGCAATCTAACAATTGACCGTCATTAACATCCTCCAATTCCAAGCATCCTTACAAAATGATAAGCATCAACATCTTCTAATTCAAGCACCTTTACAATTAAGCGTTTTGTGTTTTTATTTTCATGTCAAATTGTAAACAAACATCACGGGAAGACAATTTGATGAAAATAAAACGATTAAATGAGAGTGATGATGCTTGATATTTTAATTTGAATTTGATTTATTAAGAGATAAGTCATATACTGTGGTTAGTTGGAGAGAATGTAGAATTTTAGCTAACCTTATTAATACTAAAATTAGGAGTATCACCAATTTATAAGAAAGTGTTTATTTTACACCAATTTGATAGAAATTTCTAAAAAAACACCAATTTTTAATTATTCTTTTACTTAAATAATTTTCCGAGTACACTATTTATCCCTCATATAAATGATGGCATTGACGGAATAAAAAGAATACTCAATTTGTCATGCTAATAATGTATTGTATGTGTGATTGCCATTTTAGGCGATTCGTTAGAAATGTATCATTTGAAAACATTTTATTTTTTTAACCATAACTACCTTTAATCCTTGATAATTCAAATATATTTATAATTTTATCAGACTTTATAAAAAAAATTATCTAAAAAAGTCTTCCAATCACACTCTTTATTGATTTTTATATTATTAATTTTTTTAAAAACTAGTACTATTAAAAAAGTTAAATGTCATTATTAGTGTAATTAAAACTAATATAATGTTTAAAATCTAACTTTACGAGATAAACTGTAGATTATTAATGGGACGGATATAGTAGGTGTAAAGTATTAAAGACCAGTGAATGCTTAGAGCAAAGAAGAAATTTGCCCAATCCAGACATAACGGGCCACACACGATGGCCATCATATGATCTTGTTGTTGTGCGTTGTCGGGGATATTAATTCCTTGCTTTGCTCGCTCAAACCAGGACCACAGGATCTTCAACAACCACGTGTCTCTTTACCCCTCTTCGTGCCAAATATTTTGTCCGCGTTATGATCTATACAAATCATACCCGATACCCAATCCAATCTGTTTTTTTAGATTATTTACTTATTCATTTGTCCTAGACTGAGGTGTCATGACACTAGGTCATAGGTTCAATTCTCGTCAAGTGCGAGATTATTTATAGTTTATTACTAGTTTTGTAATGCTACTTATGAAATTGTAATGGTTCGATTATTAAAAAAAAATGTTAAGAATTAGCATTAATTTATTAAAAAAAAACTTATTTCTTTGTCCGTTTTTTTAAATTATTTACATTTTTTTTTTGGCAAAGTTCTATCTCACAACTTTATTGTGGGTTATGCCACTAAATCAAACACTACACTCATCATAACAACCTTCTAAAAAACCGTTCCAAAAGCAAACGTAAAGAATCTAAAAAAACGGATGAGTATCACATTTAACTAATGTATACGAAATAGATAAATATGGAGGAGTTAGAAACTGTTATTTTCGTCTGAACATAACTATAAACATAATTAAATTCAATTGAACTGAACTGAATGGAGTAGAAGTGTTGAACTGAATGGAACAGAACTAAACTGAATTTATTTGTAATATAAAATACAACTAAACAAGTCTGAACAGAACAGAAAAGAACAGAGGCTTAAAGTTGATTGTGTGAAATAAAACTGAAACTTAAAATAAGGAGGTATAGGGTTTAAATGAAATCAAAGGTAAAAAGTAGTGATGAAATAATATTATTAACTCCAAATGATTTTTTTTTGTAATTAGGTGATAAAAATTCAAAATAGACAAATAAACAAAATTTAATCATGCGTAATACCATGAAGTATGAAGTTGTATTTGTATTGTCCTCATTTAGAGCAGGATGCATCATCAAACATATTACATAGCCTATAAGGTGATTCAATTTTGTGGGTTTTAGTTCTAATCAAATGGGCAACAGATCCGACGGTCAAGATTGAATCCAAGTTTCTACGGTCCAGATTAAAACGCAAAGCAGTTACTACCTTTAGTAGCTTTGCACCGACGCAGAAATCACAGATCGACGTTGGAAGCAGTTGGATATAGATTGATTGTTATTTTCTGTTCATTTGATAGTGATCATCGTTAGCCCCAAATCAATTCCTCTCTGTAGCAGTTACAGTTTCCTGTAGTCGATTGATTAGGGTTTACTGGAGATAGGTGTTGTAGCAGATCTCTGTTTGCTTACCTTCATCTAGAATTCTCTGTACTCTGTAACTGAGCTCTCAATAAGATTTCCATACTTGTTCCCGTGGACGTAGGTCGATTGACCGAACCACGTATCTCTGGTGTTCGATTTTGCTTTCTGTTGTTCTCTATTTCATTTGGTTTGTGATTCGCAATTTGGCTTGTTGTTTGTTTGATTGTCGATCAGAATCTGGTAATTGCATAACAAATTTATTTTTGCCTTGAAACTTAATCGTTTGGATGGTCGTAGAAGGTGGCAAAAAAGAAGATTTCTCTAACCTCTATGCTAACGTTTTTCATCTTGTGGTTCTCTTCCTATTTCTTGTAGGTACTCAGGTTTCCCTCATTAACCAAGAAGGGAGGGGTTTTTTGGGACGGTTGGGAGTTGGCCTAGTGTCTTCTTGCCTTTTCGAGTGAAGGAGCCTTGATCCGGGTGAGTAGACTAAGTGGGGGATTTGGCTTTGGTTGATGACCCCCTCTGAGTTTTTAACTCAAGGACTTTGACCATTGTGACCGAGTTTAAATTTCTTGAGGTCTTGTCTTTCTTTTTTGTGGTTGCCTTGCTCGTTACCTCCTTTTGTTCTTCATGTCTTAAATTACTTGCCACTTGCCGGTTATGTGTACTTAAAAGGAGGGATAGGGTTCACGTAGTCATCCCGCACTAACAAGGATGGATCTAGGCGTTTGATGGAGCTTTGGATGTTCCTATCTTAAAAGTTGCTCTTTTTAAGTAGACTTATTGGTATAAAGTGTAGGAGGGTGAGCACTTGAGGTCATCGGATGTGTGTGTGAGTGTCTTGAGGCTCCCGTGGTTGTATGGCTTTGTTTTCGGTTGGCTTGGTCGGCTTCTCCCTTGTTTCTTTGCTCTTACTTGTGCTACTACTTCTCGGGCTCCAGGGTGCTTACAAAATTCTTGGTGACTCTTATTCCTTGGGATTCTCTTGGAAGCTTTGAAGACCTTGGCATTTCGTTGATTTAGTGGTTTCGTGGTTGTTTAGCATAGTGGTTGAGTTTTGCTTTCTTTTGTTTCCTCTATTTGCAATTTGCAACTCCAAACTTCCCTCGAAGATATCTTGTGTTACAATGTTTATTGAATTATTTGCCGTTTAAGGAAAAAATTATTTTCACTATCCATAAAATAGTACTGGCAAAACATGCAAATGTTCACTCATTTAAATATAAGGTTTTTTCATTTTCTTTTTCTTTTTGGAAATCAAACATGTACCAATTCACATCGATTTCCAGTGGGGTTGGTTCTACGAGTGACCCAAGCATATTTTTAGTCATCGTACCAACAAAGAGAGTGGGTGGTCTGGGTTTTACTATATGCTTTAAGCGGAGCCCCGAATAATAATTGCGAGGTGATAAGATATATTATAATAATATATTTATTCGAAAGTTAAGATATTTAATTAAATTAATACACAAACAAAAAGTTTAGGGGTAGTGAAATGTGAATTTTACAAAAATATACATATGATAATTAAAAAGTTCGAAAGTTTTGAGGTGGCAGTCGCCTCCCCAGCCACACCCCTGTCTCCGCCCCCAAGTTATTTTTATCCTCTAAAGTTTGAAATTCACTTATTCTTTATCCTTACAATAATTTTATCAATTTTGATATTTACCTATCTTGAAATTTTCAATTTACAATTTGGCCCCAAAAGTTTATTTAAGATTATGCGCCTAGTGGCTATTATGCAAATAAAGAAATTATGATTTCCAAAACCAAATGGTTGCATTTAGGCCTACTACTAGTAAGGCTATGTTCTCTTCATTTGAACTGAACTGAACTAAATAGATATGAACTGAACTTAATGCATTTGAACTGATCTGAACTTAACTAAACTGGTTTGAACTGAACTTAAAATAATCAATTTCCAGATAAAAAGAATATAGCCTAATTAGCCCGGATCGGATCGATGGTGAATCTATTTCATTTTAGGTTGGATCGGATCTGGATGGGACCAGATCAGTCCGGGTCCGAGCTTTTAAAAATAAAAAAATGAAAAATCTAATATTATATGAATTTTGATCCCAAGTATATACGCATCAGACCTGACCAAGTAAAATAGTTTTTAAATCGAATCAAAATTGGATCAAGCTAAAATTCGTTCTAAATTATCAGGACTACTGTATTAGGCCAAGGTCATTGGTTATGTTGTATTGTGACAGCTAACAAAGTTCGAGGTTGGATACATAAGAGGGAGCATGCAAGCAAGCGATTGTGATTCATTGCATATAGAGAAAGGTTCATAGTATCTTGCTTGACTATTATGTACCAAGAGCATCGAACCTGCATTTGGAGAAACTAAAACAAATTAAATTAATTAGCGCAGATTTCAGTGGCTTTTGTGGATGTATTGTAGAGGGCCATTGGATATTCATATGTTTCGCTCACAGTTTGTATCACTTGGATAATTTTACTACTTGCCAATTTTCAAAAATTACTAATAGGGTTGCAATCAATTGACCTAAGTCGAATTGAGCTTATCTTGCATAAGTTTGACTCGTTAAGAATGATTATTTTCAATTTCCTTAACGTAGTATTTGCAAATGTTTATTAAAAGTAATTATTGATTTATTTTAGTGTTTTTAAAATAATAATAACACTATGAATTATATAAATTCACTAAATTGTGGTTCTTAACATTTTCAACGGCGGATTGCAATTACACTAGTGGCCGGTGTGGGTTGGAAGTGTGCAAATCCTAGGTCCAGTCCGATTTTGGGCCACTGAACACCCCTAGTGGGATGAAGGGAGGCTCTTTCTTTCTAGAATTTGATTAGCATTGGGTCATTTTGCAACTTTTTCTTTCAACTATGAGAATAGAAAAATAAATCAGGGCATGAGAACTTGAAATTGCCTTAACCAATACCAATGTGACACTCTCTATCTCTATTAGAAAATGTGGGGTTGACACATGAATCCACAATCTTTTATGAGGCTTTGTTTGTTTCAACTGAAAAATTCTGAACTTATCTGACCTGAACTTAATTTGAACTGGATTGAACTGAACTTATTTGAAGTATAAATTTTAACTAAGCAAACCTGAACTGAACTTAATTTATCTGAACTGAACTGAACTTGTAACGACCCGACCAATCCGGCCGGCGTGGTTACTCCTGGACGGACCCACACACATCCCAACAGTATGATATTGTCCGCTTTGGGCCTGAGCCCACACGGATTTGCTTTTTGGAATCACCCAAAGGGCCTCATACCATGTGAGAGTGGTGGTCTAACATATATACCCTTTATTCCAATCACTCTTAAGCGATGTGGGATGCGGGGCATTACAAAACTGAACTGAACTTAATAAAACTGAAATTAAGGTGAAACGAACAGAACCTTAGAGGGTGTCGCGGTGGTTACCCCCATAATATCTTAAAACAGTAAGGCTTTGTTCTCTTTGTCTGAAAAAGTCTGAACTGATCTAAACTGAACTTATTTGTAGTACAAAATATTATTAGGCAAATCTGAACTGAACTGAACTTAATCAATTTTCAGATGAAAATAACAGAGCCTAAATCCAATCATTTTCTCAGTAAAATTTACATATAAAAGGGCATATTTGTCTTTTCATGAACGCATTTGAAACTCATTTCTTATTCAAAATTAAATGGGTCTAGTTACAAGAGCAGTTTACGAAATTCACCTGCTAAAATGTATACTACATGCATAAAAAAAAAAAGTAATACAAGCACAATATATAATACTATGACACAATAGTACAAAAATTACATGTCCATATGTTCGCACACATACACGGATGGAAGTTTAATTAGACAAAAACGTAGTAGTAATAGAGAGGAAGGAATCTGGAACAAACATGCATAAGGATTTGATCTTATGCAGATATATAAGTTGTACATTTCATCCAAAATATATATTCAAAACTAGGACGTATATAATTAATACTACAAATATTGCATATAGGACGTATATATATGTAGGTATAACTAAAGGGCCTCATGAACTCTGTTCATAAACCCTTAATTAATCCTCCCTAATTCTTGATGATCACATTTGACGAATTCATGTGCCATTTTTTGGTCATTCTTCTTCTGAAAGGCCCTTGAGAAGGTCTTTTGCCTGGAGTCCAATAGTCCCCTTAGCATCCGATTTTTTCATGATCCTCAGCCTTTTGCATGATCCCGTAAACATCCTGAGAGTAAAACCACTCGTACACGTTAGTTAGGGACCGACTCGTATTATATAGTATACTTTTACGATATACAGTAATTTCATAATCAGCACTAGTGTTAATTTTAGATCTTTTGCTGACTCGAAATTCCGACAGAATGGTTGGAGGAGATAAATTCAAAGGAAGGTTCTTTATAATCATGGTGGTCCTAGGAAATTAACGTACGTACGCATTCATGTCTGACTTGACTCAGCATTGTCTTTTGCTAGGCTAGCTACCTAAAATTTATTCGAGTGTGTCGGCAATTATCACATTAATTTTCATTTTTCAATTACACACCCTAATTAATCTTAATCCCTCTAATTAGCTAAGATTCTTTACTCATTGCAATTCTTATAAAAAATTCAGCTTTTCTTTTCTCTTCTAAACGTAAAAGATAAAGTTTTCCCTTGTAGGGCTATGTCTAGCAATAGCTTATAAATCCCATGAACTTATTTTCAAACTAAACATGTTATGTGAACGATTAATCGCATAAACAACATATCATACTCCTAGTAGAGTTGAGCTATAAGAATTAGAGAGGGACTTACTCCCAGGGGACATCTCCGAGGAGCATCCAGTCACCATCTTTGTCCTCATAGATTGGTATGTACTGGTCATTGTTGTCTCCATCTTTCAATACCTCACCTGGAAAATTAATTAAACGTAATTAACAACCATTTTATAATTAATTAATAAAGGTTGTGATAACTGTATAAAGATGAGATGATTAGTGTAAAGCACTCCTGGAAACAGGAATAATGTAGTTATAAGTTGGTGTCAGTGGATGAGTGGAACTAGATTCTTATAAATAATGTAGAACCTTTCTCCGACAACTCTCGGAGAAATTAATTGAATTCACATTTTAAATATGTACTTGGAGTAACATTAACAATGACAATAATGATAGAGGAAACTTCTGGTTCACAGGTTTGATTAATTTGGTCACGCCTAACTAACTAATCTACCCATATAGATTTAATATTTAAATGCATTTGTTTTTATTTTTTCTTTATTTTTTTTATTTAAAAGTATAAGGCGTGTAAATTCTCCCACATGCAATGCAATGTTCCATGTAGAACAAGTTTTGTAATGTTTTGCAGCAATCTAATTTTAGCTAAAACTTTAGCCACAACTGCTTTTCACATCCTTGTGTTAGGGTAGGAAAACAAAAACTCACAAGTATGTTAGTTATGTTTTCCACTAGTTGATCTACAAACAATTCTTAATTAGCCTTATAAACTTAATTTATACGGCATCTTTTTGAACTGGTAAGGTCTTAAGTATTTCAAAAGTTGTACACAAAGGTAAACCCTATGCATCTAAGACAATGAACATTTAATTCTCGTCAAACCTAAATCGTTTAAAATAAAGTATTTTACAATATATTTGTGTGATAACATTTACGTAACACATCATGTATTGATCCTATTTAAAGTACTACTACAATAACGTAATGAAATGACCGAATCACCACTCAGTTTAAATTTTATCCGCACTGCAATTAAGCTAACACTTTCCATTTTGTGTGTACACGCGTCACCTTCTAATTAATTTTTTCTAATTTTTCTCTACCTTAGAAAAATGGAAATTATTTTTCTTTTCATTATTATTATCTTTTATTTTTCTAACTAAAAATCGAAAAACGTCAATTGAATTGAAAATCTAACAATCCAACCGAAATCAAGGCTATCACATTTAGACCTAGGTGCATTTTTCAAATTCAATCACATTTTTGCTCTTGTATGTACTTTGTGATCTGGAGCTTGTTCCGAGTAAATGTTTTTATTAGAGCATTCCTTATGCTCTCCTAATAATAAAAGATTTGTTGTCGTTTCAAAAAAAAAAAAAAAAAAATCAATTCAGATTAGAAATCGAGCGGTTATGAAGTGAGACTTTTTATTAATAGTCCCTCAGTTCTAATAAAAACTTCGAAAATTTAATATTTTTGTATATTAACTTTAAATCAAATTATTTATAAACAACGCATGAAATTATGTTTAATTATGTTTCCATGATATAATCGTATGGATTTTTTTAGTGTAACATGCGTAATGTAATTTATTGTGAGAACTGAAAATTTGCAAGTTTTGTCAAATTAACAAAGGGACCCCTTGTATTGTGAACAGTTGAGTTTTTTTATTGTGAATAATTTTTAGAGTAGTTAACATAGGTACAATTAAGTCAGTCAGTTGCAGTAATTTAACCGGTAATACTGGTATATGAGATGCTAGACTAGTCTATTACACCACCAACACCACCAAGACACATACATATGGATCCCACATGTGTGAGATACACTATCATGTGTCTTGATGGTGTAATAGACTAAGTATAGCATTAAATAAATGGGTAATACTTTACTAGATTTACTAATGAACCGACAAAATCTTGGATTGTCTATGCAGAGGCCAAGCTAAATTAATTTATCCTTTAAACTAAAATACCGAACTCT
The DNA here is from genome assembly GCA_028274465.1 of Plantago ovata. Classification (NCBI taxonomy): domain Eukaryota; kingdom Viridiplantae; phylum Streptophyta; class Magnoliopsida; order Lamiales; family Plantaginaceae; genus Plantago; species Plantago ovata. Next base: position 13,853,820 of record CM051456.1, on the reverse strand, counting down.
ATAACATGTAGTAGAACAAATCTAAACTGGAGCATGTAACTGATTTTTCAGCACAAAAATTGAGAAAATGAATAGCAAGAAAAGGCAAAAGAAATGTAATTCACTTACCAATGGCAGAACAGGCAAAGAGTTTCTGAAGAGCCTTGACAAGATCAGTATAGCCCTTATGCATGCTCAAATCCACTTTCCTAAGGAACGGTGCCCCATCCATGCTCACCTTAACATACATTTTCGGCCCCCTGAACGACGCCCTAACCGGGGGCCACCCGACCACTTGGTTCTTCCTCATCATCACCTCTCCAGCTTCTCCATTACTCCCGCTATCTGAAAATGACGAAAACACCCTCTTCTTCTCATTCTTCTCCACCACCACTTCCCCACCGCACCGGCTCCCCGGTAGCCCCAACGTCAGCTCCGTCTCTAGCCCCGAAACATTAATTCTCTCCATCTCCATTATACTTGAACTTTTTATCTTTCTTGCAAATGTTTTTGTATATTTCTTTTTTTTGCGATGAAATGAATAGGTAATAAGCTAAGGTTTTTATATATAGTGATATGAGGAGAATAAGGAAAGACAAAGCCAGGTCAAGTGAAGTTACCGGTCGGTCACATGAGAAACAATGGTGGGGAAAGTTATGCTACCTAAATCACTATAATGGACCGGCAAGATTAAAGTTAGGTATGGGCATATCGGACGGATATAATTATTTCCGTTATATACAGGGTTTTATTAAGCCGTTGGATGTGTTTAGTGGGGACATTGCATGTGATGTGCTTGATGATAGGAATTTTGAAAAATTGAGAAATGAAATAAGAAAAAAAGAGAGAGAGAGAGAGAGAGAGAGAGAGAATGTAACATGGTATAGTTTGCAAGTACGTAAGAGTATGTTTTTTTCCCAGTTTGGAGCCACGCATGCTTTTTGCTTTTAAATTATGAGTTAAGAGAAAACATTGCAGGGGACATGTTGAGACAGGAGTATATACTAGTACGATCACGCAACTATTTAAAACTTATTATACTATATAGTATGTGTTGTTATAAATTGTTCAACTTTGAATATGATCATTACGGAGATTTATACGTGGTAATGTTTAGTAATGAAGAAAGATTAATTATTTGAGATATCATTTAGAGACATACAGTGCCCCCATCGATACTCAAAAGGTATAGTAAGTACTGAACCAACTATTGTATAACAGTAGTATAATATTGGAAGAACATAACAAAGCCTTAATTATGATGATTTATGACAGTTGGTACAAAGACATGGAACCGTAGAACTAGTTCATCTGCACATAAGCCCATACCCTCTGGTCATCCATAATATTACTTGTGAATGGCCTTTATTTCTAGCTATGGCCAATTTTCAAACTCATCTACACAATTATTGATTGAGTTCAATGTTTATCTACATGTCCTAGCGTACCTTCATGTATCACGTATTAATGGGTGTAGCTATGTCTCCTCTCAAAGCAAGTCTTCATCACTTTCGTTGAGTTCGATGATAGGGGCATTGCAGTATGTTCACATATTCTGTACCAATGTACCACCTAGGGTTTCTAGGGTTACTTCGATCCTGGGGGATTATTGTGCCTCCCTTCTAACTATTCATGCGGGTCCCACGGTGGTACCCACAATGCACAATTAAAGGGGGAGGCACAATAAGCTTACCCCATGGTTGCGCGAAAAAAAGGGGTTACTAGACACACTTCAAGTGGATTTTGCATGTGGTGGGCCAATGTTTTGTGTCCGTGTCACTCATAGAATCAAAACTTTCTTCATGATAATTAAAGAAATGGTCACGTTTATTTATTTATTTTGTAACAATTTTTTTTATTAATAACCGGAAAAGAAAAAAAAACTATATATACACCGAAGTGTCTTCAGGAAGTATACAACAAATAAAATCAAAAGCTTATTTATTGACGCCGTCATGTTTATTCAAGAACCAAAGTTAAAATTTGGAGGGTAAAGTTTTAGTTTTTTGTGCAACTACAAAACTGTTTTTTACTAGAACATAGTGGATTAATACATTGTAGCTATGTTGTTTGCTTAACAAAGAATACTTACTATGGAAGGATATTGTGGAAACTACAAAATTTCCTCATTTCATAATTCATAAACTATAACAATTACGCAAGCGAAAATCACACTCCACAGTTTAAATATATTTAAAAAATAGTCAGAAAGTAGAAATTCATAGAAGCTCTCAATTCTCTATAGCCAACAGAAATAGAGATCCGGAAATTAAAGTTTGTAGGGCCAAATTGCATACATATCCGTACCATTTTGGGAATTGTTTTTGAAAGGGCGATTTACATGTGGACCCCCTCTTATGCTCGGTAATTACATATGTTTCCTCGTTAGTAAAAGAATTACGTATAAACCCTCTTTATGCAAAACAATTACAAATAAACCCACGATCTTGACTTTTGCCGCTCTTAATCATGGAAAATACATAATTGTCCCTGAACAATTATCAGATTTTAAATTTTACCAAACAATCTCAACTTTAAGTTATTACAAAATAAACCCACATATCTTATCTAAATTATAAATTCCCCCAAATTTTTTTATTTCTTCTTCTTTCTAATTTACCGGATTCCGGTGCCGGAATCCGGTAGCCACCATCAGCTCCGATCTGGAGCCGTGAAACAGCTCCAGATCTGGAGTTGGCAGCTCCAGATCTGGAGCTGCAATAAGAGCTCCGACGGAGCTCAGTAATAGAGCTCGTCGGAGCTCTTTACAGAGCTCCACCGGAGCCCTGTAAGAGCTCCGACGGAGCTCTGTTATAGAGCTCGTCGGAGCTCTTTACAGAGCTCCACCGGAGCCCTGTAAGACGAGCTCTATTACAGAGCTCCGACGGAGCTCTGTTATAGAGCTCGTCGGAGCTCTGTAATGGAGCTCTATTACAGAGCTCCCGTCGGATTCCGGTCAACCCATTGCCGGAATCCGGTAATAGAATTAAAGAAAGAAAAGAAAAGAAAAAAAGAGAAAAAGAAAAGAAAAAAAAAGAAAAAGGATTAAATTGCAAATAAGATTAAAGGAATAAGGCTAAATTGTATAAGGGCGTGTTTGGATAATTAGTAATGAACAGTAGATTATAAGCAGGTCAACGCAAACTGCTTAAATTGGGGCTATATGTAATTCTTTTATTAACGAGGAAAGATTTGAAAAGCACGTCCATAAGAGGGGGTCTCCGCGTAAAAATCTCTTTTTGAAATCTTAGGAGAGGCACACGCCCACACATGCCTCCTCTGGTTCTACCCCTAGTGTCACAACTGCACAAGTCGACGGTCATAGAAAATTCCCCTAATTCGAGTACTTGCAGTTAGAGATTATCCTAATCTTATTAAATGGAATAGTTTATAGAGTCCATTTCATATTTAACTGGTGAGTCGGCCATCATAGAAGAGGATCGAAGAAGAATTCATGTTAGTTCAAGAACAAGTTAATGCATGTTACCATTGAAGCTAGCAAATTCATAGGAAGAAGGAAAAGTAAAACGACTAACAAGAACAAGATCAATAATAATAATAATAACATGAAGAAGTTCTAGAAATGGTCGGAGCATGCTTAATTAAATTCCAGCTGAATTCGTTCATCATTTCGTTATATAGAAATATTTATGGAGTTAGCAAATCCTCAAAGAAGATTGTTTACTCACCGATTGATTTTCTAATTTTTAATCTATCTAAGGCTTTAAAAGTGTGGGAATTAATTAGGGCGGGTAAATGTTTCAGAAAAGTGAGAATCACAACTGCCTCCGTAAATTTACGCTCAAAAAAAAAAAAAAAAAAAACTGCCTCCGTAAATTTCCCATTTCCCGCGTGTACAAACTGCAATACACAATGTACACCTGCCTACATTTTGTCTTCAACATCACACAGAGAATGATCATTCATACGCGAGCAATTAAACTCAGCGAGCGAATCAAACCGGAGAGACGAATCCCGGTACGGCGGCGGTGGAGGAGGAACTGCTACCGCCACCTCCGAATAATGACAAAATTCCAAAACCAGAAAACTCCTGCTCATCCAGAAACAAGTCATCTGGATCTCTCAACGCACCGTGAGCACAAACAATCACCATTCCGATTAAAATCGCCCAAATAAGCATCGAAACAATGTTCGTCAGGAAAACCACAACCACCGTAACGCCGATCAGAATCCACATCGCCTCTCGTTCGGAGACGGAGCGATTGAACACTGCGAGAGGCTGATCTGCCGGGCGGAGGAGGTAGAACAGCCAAGCGGAGATCACGGAGAGCAGCGTCAGGAGTGAGAGTGGGTGGTAGAGGAGCGAGAGAGCAATTACAGAACCGAGCACGGCGAGGTAGTTGATTCGGAAGTAGGAGAGGTTTTTGCGGATGCGCGAGGTCGCGGTGGAGAAGGATGAAGGGCGGGAGATTGTGGATGTGTCGATTAGCTCGATCCAGGAGCGGTGGCGGGAGAGAGCGCGGCGGAGGGAGGTGGAGAAGCGGTTGAGGTCGGCGGTTAGCGTGGGAGGAAGGGATAGGGATAGGATTGACATTTTTGGATGTTGTAGGGGGTATTCTCGGGAGAGGAAATGTGGGTGAACAAAGTGTTAATTTTGACTTTTATGTGGAGAAGGGGAATGAACTTATTATTAGGGGTTTAAAGACTAGAAATCAAGCAAAGTGTAGCTTTAAGCCCATTTCTTGAGGTGAGTAGAAATCAAGTAAAGTGGCTGAAATAGCATGTGGGAATTGGGTTCTTGTTTTAGGGCCAGTGTCTCTGGAAGAGCCAACAATTAATGCAAATGGATAGAAGATTGTAACAGTTATACTGGTACGATATCTATCATGTATTCGACGCGACTTAATCAATCACCTTATTTGATCAAGATATGATTGTTTAACTATCGTAAATATGTTCGATAAATGTCAATCGGGTGATTCATTTTGTCATGCACATGAGGTCATCGAGTAGTATGAATGCTCAAAATGTGTTACATGCGAGGTCATCTAAGTAGTAAGAACGGGTAAGATGTGCAGCCGATGCTAAAGATTGTCTTAAAGCCAATCTACACCCTTGTTTTATTACTGGTAATATAATCTGTAAAAGGTATAGTTGTACAATGGCATTCATGCCCCAATGACCTGGGCAACAATAATTCTTTAGGTCACCAGCAGCAGTTTCTATCTGATGGCCACCAAACAATTACAGGTTTACTGCAATTAAAGTTCATGACACCATTCCTTCACTAACAAGTTGCTCCAAACCTCTCTTGAGCCTCTCTGCTGCGACACGACACTGATCCTCAACCAACCCGCCAAATGAGATCCTCACATGTCCGGGACATCCACTCGAACTTCCAGGGATCAAGACCACTCCATGTTTCCGTGCAAGCCACCTCACGAATTCAAAGTCATCAGGGAATTGATCGGGGAGCTTGGCCCACAAGTAGATCGCACCTTCTCCTCCTTTGACTGCATCACTTCCTAGTGGAGAGAGTGCATCCAGTAGTAGTTCTCGGTTCTTGACAAGATCTTTAACTCGGTCAGTCACCCACTCAGGTCCCAGTTCCAAGGAATGTAGAGCAAGTCGTTGACTGATTATGGATGCGCAGATGGGAATGTTGTCCTGGACTTTAACGAGCTGTGCTGCTAAACCATCTACTTCCGAAGGGAATGCAATCTGCGAGATCATGATGTCTTCAGCTTTTAAGCTAACAAGATCAAATTAGTTGCCAGTTCACAATATCTTATGGGATGCAATACATACATATCCAACTCGCCACCCCATCATCCCGTAAGCTTTGGAAAACGAAAATATGTTGACAATGTGATTGTCCTCTATGCACACATGTTTTCGACCATCATACATAAAGTACCTGCACAGGAAGTTTATGATATCTATTTGCAAGATTATTACTTCAAGTTCAACCTAAGTTAACGACCCGGTGAAGATGGGAGGTATGTCAGACATCTGCATGTCCACATTCCCTAGTTGTTGTTTTTTTTTTTTTAATTGCCTGGTCCCAATTTGACAATTGCATGCATCTTTACAGTTTCATATGTTTTACTTTATTCTTGCATTGAGAAAATTATAGTCCAAGTCGTTAGAGAAAGCATGAATCATAAAAATACTTACTCGTATGTGTTGTCAATGACAAGCCAACACCCAGCTTTTTTACAGATATCTGATATCCTCTGCTTGGAGACACATACAACAAAATGACACATGAGGAAGGGAAAAAAAAAAGAATAGAAGAAAGAATTTCAAATGATAATTGTAATATTTACGCAAAGTTTCACAACTAAATTCATCAAATCCATTTGCAAGTGACAGACAGTATATGGCATGCATCAGTTTTTTTGCCATTTCAAAAAGAGAAAGAAAAGTATATACATCAATACATGCATCAGAGAAAAGAGAATGAAGGTAAGAGACCTTGAGAAGAGTTTCAGGGATGTAGGTTCCAGATGGATTCCCAGGATTGACAACAGTCACAAGCTTCGGGGTGGGTTTTGTATGCAGTAAAGTCTTCTCCAACCAATCTGAAAACACGAAACACTTCATCAGGTATCAAGCTATGAAGTACTGGGGAAGAAATTACTTTCTCAAGCATTAATCTCTACAATTGACAACATGCATGAGGAAATCATTCGACAGTTTATTACAGAACGAAATGCCAATTTGGCATACAAAAGAGCCCAAGAGAACCAACCATACCCACCATAACTTTTGGGGTATTCTTGATTTGAATGGGGGAAAAGATAAAATCCATCATCAAATGTAGAAGTTAGTCATTTTATGTGCATCAATCATTGTTGGGCAAGTCATATGGAAAAACCACTTTCATACTAATACTAGTGTAAATTCGGGGCATGTACCAAAGACTTGGGTGGTGTAATATGGTTTTTCTCCTAATGTTTTGGAAAAACTGGTTTCTAGTGAGCATTTCACATCATTGTTGAGGGATTTTAGTAATTGAAAGAACTTTAAATGTCCAGAAGAATCACCCTCCCTGCAGACCCAGCAAAATGGGCTTTGAACACTGTCATCTACTTTGTGCAAAGCTTGCCATTAAGCATTATTATTCCCATGTCAAGAGAGCTATGCACTTAAGTTACAAACTAAGATGAAATTATGCAATAATAGTGTCCAGCATTATTTAGATAGAAACCTGCATCTGGATGAAGCGTCTTTGAATCTCCCGGACCAACCAGAATGTTGGTCACCCCAGTCATCTGGAATGACATGTATGCATTAAAGTAGTACGGAGCATACATAACCACCGAATCTCCAGCATCACATAAGGCCAGGACAATGTTCACAAAAGCCTGCACCAATGCAATTTACAATGACAGAAAGAAAAACTTGTAGCAGCATATAAAATATACAATTATAACATAAGCAGATTATCACAAATGCTCAAAAAACTAGGATGTTTTGAAGCAAAGGAAACAAGTAATAGAACACGTAAGTAATCAATTATAAAGAACATCGTGAGGAGCCAAGAAAGCAAATTGATTATTTCACAAAGTGAACTGTATTTGTAGGAAATCTCATTATTAGATAGATGCAATGTTTACTTCACCATCGATGAAAAGGAAAAAGTAAAGATTGAATTGACCAACCTGATTTGCTCCAGCAGTCACTATTACAGAGGATTTATGTAACTTATTTTCGCTCTCCAACTGAAACAGAGAAGTTGAAACTATTAGTATTGGCAACATTGCGTAAGAAGTGCACAAAATAGAAGATAATTACATCAATCAGTATGATGAATCAAAAGCCTCGTCTGTACAAGAGTAGATGCATTGAAAAAATAAAAAAATATAGCAGAAACACTTTTACTCGGCAACATGCCTTTTTCAATAATGCAGTTCTCAGCTCCGGAAGGCCTTCATCGGCACCATAGCGACTAACTGAAGGTTCCCATACAAGTTCCTGAACCTTTTCTAGTGCCGGCTTGGGTGGCTGCCAATAAACTACACCCTGAAATATAACATAGTTGGAGAGAGCTCAGCAAAATCCAGATTAACTTAATATTTCAAGTTACTTTCTGTCAGGTGCATAACAGAGCAGAATATTTTGCATGCAAATTACAAAGGACTATAGAACAACTACACAGCAGGAAACAGATTTTCTGTCGAACACCAACCAAGTTATAATCTAAGCCTCCAAGCATTAGTGTAATTTACATAGAGTGCGCCTTGGCACAAAGGTAAGTCGACCTGCTGACATCTGGAAAGTCAAGAAACAGCCTTCTTGCAAAAGTCCCCCCACCCCCACACACAAGCCACCCACCAGGCCACCACCACGAAGAGAGCTTAGTGCATGAGAAAGTAACTGAGCCAAAAGTGTGGGACTGTCAAACAGTTAGACAGGTGCAAACTGGGGGCAAGTGGTGGTCTGTGGCTATTCCTAGTATTTAAGATGCGTACGGGGAATTGAGTTCGCACTGGTTTGTGATTCTCGATATGTACGGTGTGTCTAAATGTTTTGGGCCTCGTACAATGTACACAATGGATGCCGGAGACAGAAAATCAGTTTGATATTCTCCACTCTCTTCCTAGTCCAAGCCATGAGACAAGGGTTGACCAGATGATGAGTTCAAAGTTTCAAGTATGGAAATGCATCTTATGAATAGGGAAAACATGTGAGAGCAAAGTTCTAGAGAACCCTATCCTATCCAAGATTCATAAACTAATCTAATCTCAATCAATATCGATAGTGGCGAATTATGCAAGATGTGTCAAATTACTATAATGTTGAAACATAGGGCTTCCCAAATAACTAAACAATCTTATACTAATGTGAAATTCAAGAAACATACTTTCCCCAAGAACTCTCATCTCATTACAGAAATTATTACTACATTACAAAGGCATTCACATCTCCCACTTCTTGTGCTCCGGAAAGTAAGCAATTCAATGAATCACAAACAAATTAGTACTACTACTACAAGCACTAGATTTTGTAGAGTCTCAAAAAAGTAAACAAACCTGAGCCAGAGAAACACAATCCTTCACACCTCGGATCAGCTCTTGTATCTGAAGTTTCAAACAACATAAATCAACCAATTAAACATTACCATCAAACCCATAATCCATTATTCAAGAAACAACAACACAGAAAACCAAAATAGATCCATTACCTGAACCATAACAGGGGTATCAGTAAGCACAGCCCTTCTAGCAAGCGCTCCATAAGATCCCATTTCTCTCTCTGGCTTTTTTTCTTCTTTCCTAAACCAAAATAGCTAGCCAAGGAAGAGAAGAGGAGGATCAAAAGCCTTCTTCTCTTGCTTTTTATTCGTCAACAAACAGAGCTAAAAAAATATTGGCTTTTATTTTTTCTTCTCACCTACTCTTTTAAATTAAATTTTTATCATTCCAAACAGATTGGCAGCCTTTTTTTTTTTTTTCTTCTTTCACATTGGATTGGATAGGATAAAAGTACTAATTCTTGATTGTAAGCCAAGTCCTCAAACTAAGTAGCCCATTTCATTCATATTTGTCGTTTGTGTATGGGATGGGAGGAGGAATAAGAATAACAAATCATTACCAGACATTTTGGTTGCGAGAAAGAGACCACCACAGACTTCCGTAGAAAGTGAAGCAACTCATTAATCTTTACCAAAAGACGATCTTCTTTTCCCAATATATATATTTTTATTTACAGTATATACCAGGAGTAATAATTTATAATGTGCTTTATGATGATTAAATGGAACATTCATGATTTGATTTTGTATCTTTTTCTTTTGCATTCCAGTTTAATAAAAAAAAATACTTCAGATAATTTAAAGTATCGAGAACAGTATTCATACCGATAAGAAACACATTAATTTTCGGCAACTCATTTGTGAAAATCCCAAAGTTAAGTGTGCTTGCTAGTAAATCTCATGTTTGGTCTATCAGTCTATGAGCTAGAATAGGAGTGTAAATGAACTAGCGTTTGTGAAAGTTCACGAGATACTTCGGTCAACGCTCGATTTCGTCAAATTCGAATAGTTCGCGAGTATGTTCGGACTGACTTTGTTAGTTATGGAGTTATAATAATAAATAAGGATTTTCAAGCTGGCAAGCTGACACGAAGAGTCTGTCACATTGCCTTCAGTCACTGAGTCCATTATTGGTATTTATAACCAAAACTCATACTCCGTCCCAATAATATTTATCAAGTTTGACTATGTTCGATTAATATGTTTGAACTTTGACCATAAATTAGTTTTAAACTATAATAATATATTTAACATAAAATTATATTGTCAAAATATAGGGTGTGAAGATTTAAGTACAAATTAATGTCATTTCCAATCATTTCTAAGATTTTGTTAATTTGTTAAATCTACCAAAACATTTAACACAAACTTCATATTCAATCTGACACAAACTTGATAAGCACCATAATCAAATTCCCATCAAATGACCTCAAACATTGAACACATATGGACGATAAGCACCATAATCAAGTAAAACCTCTATCAATTAATATAATCGATAATTAATAATTTATTAACTTAAAGAGGTTTAACGTGTATGTCCGTCGAAAATTTTGTTGGTAGTGAATAATTTTCCGGCCCATTCTAGCAATATCCAAGGGTTACAAACATAGAATTATTTTTTCTACCACCGAAAATGACTTCACACATCCAACCATGTGATGCTAGGATCATAAGAGTCTTTAAAATGTACTACCGTAAGATTTTGGGAGTGACCATAGCAAATTGCTTTCAACGTTGCAATATTCGTTCGGCATATCAAACTGGCTTAAGTGGTTTAAATGATACAATTCGTGAAGAAGATATTCGGGAGCTTCATAACATGATCACTGGTATGCATTATCGTCACAAAATGGAAGTTAATCACTTACTAGATTTTCCTGGTGAAAACAATGAATATTATGAAGTTTAATGCATTGAAGACATAGTGGCGGATATCAATGAAGTCGAGGATAATTTAATTGCTTTGGAATCAATCACTAAAAAAGAAGCATTGCAAGCGGCAACAACTTTTCAAAACTTTTGTTACAATATGAGAAGACAACACCACAACTCTTTGAGTGCAATGGAGAGATTTAAAGATAAATTCAATATAGATTTGAAGTTCAACAAAAAACAAGTGACTATAGATTTATTTTTTAATAGTCTTAGAATTTCAAGTGTATAACACACACACACACACACACACACACACACACACACACACACACACACACACACACACACACACACACACACACACATATATATATATATATATATATATATATATATATATATATATATATATATATATATATATATATATAATGTTTTAGTAATTATTAATTTATCGTTTCATCGGGACTAAGAAGGATTTTAAAAAAATTATTATCTTATTATTTTATTGATTGGAGTCCAAATTTGTACTGATCCCAAGTTGAAACCGGATAAACAACTAGTTTCATCGAGGTTATTAATTTATCGAGTATTAATTTACGGAGGTTTTACTGTACCGACAAGCATTAATCATCTTTCGAATTCATCCAACCGACAAGGATGAAAAGACATGCTACGTTATCAGGCCAATTGATTAAAGCCGGCCCAATAATTCAGCCCAAATTAAAGGTATGATCCAATAAATGATTGATTACTTTCCCAAAAGATGCAAGGGTGAAAATGCTGCTACAAGTCCATCTAATAGCGTGGGATAGGAGGTCGCTCAACTCTGCGTTAAGGTAATTTTTCTTATTTTATTATTTGATTATAATAAGTCTGTTTGCTAATCTCAATAGAATCATTTATAAGTTGACCGATCAGTTACTACAGTTCGTTTTACCAAATAGACACCAAATATTCTGATGAGGAAGAGCTCTAAAAGTTTAGACCAAGTGTTGGGAGTTGAGACCCATAACCATATCGAAACTGTACAAGAGCTAGGTGTGAAGAAAAATTCACAAACGCACCTCTAAACCCTAATTCAAACTTCGAACAACTCTAATTGGATGAAAGAAAATTCATATATACTGTTGAAGGTGGGCCAATAACACCTTAAAAGACTTAGTTAAGGTCATAAAGTTATCCAATTTATATACTCCATATGTGCTAATTCTAGATCTCATAAGTGATGTGGGATAATAACACGCCCCACTCACGAGTAGGTCGTAGTTAGCCGGTTCTACTCGTTGAATCATAAATGACATCATTGAGAAAGACGGATTTATCATCGTGGGGCACCCAGTATCAAATTTGCTCTGATACCATAAACTTAAACCGTTAAGAATAACATAATCTAATTATTTATATTAATTCTCCAATATATACCACGTTCGCACAATGGTTACATAAACAGTTCGACTAACAATCATTTTTGAGGATTATAAGAACATGTCAGACTCTCTAAGATATCAGACTTTCTAAGATATCCATCACATAACTTTGAACTAGTATAAGTATATAACATCTATGTGACCGCAAGCACTGAAAATTCATGGAAGCCCTTTGACTATCTCTATGGCCTCACACGGGATTCCATATCTTAATTTGGAGGTTCATCTATGTGACCGCAAGCAAATCATCTTATGGCTCAACGTTTTTTTTTTTTTTGGTTTTTTGTTTTTGTTGTTGTTGTGTTGCAAATTGTCTGTGTCCTCCTAGTCCTAAACACACTACTACTAATTTTGAATTATTATAACTTATAAGTTAATGTGAGTTGACGGTATGTAACATTATTTCTTCCGAACAAAGAGTTGGTCAAACAGCAACTACTAGCAAATTGTATAATTCCGGCCTATGCAATCGTGAAAGGATATGAGATAAAATGTATGGCTGCATTGATCTATTGATGTTGAAATTTTTAATTAATTTTGTGTATATCACGTGACATTTTTTGGTTATTTTGTAATTTTTGACTGGTGAGTAGTTGTCACACCTTTATATTATTTACTATTCTCTCACCAAATTGAAAAATTATCAAAATTGAACAATATATTACATATATAAATATAGTCACTCTCTGAAGTACCTAAAATGAACTTTATTTTAATTTGATTTTTTTAGCATCTATAGCAAAAACCTCATGCTTTTGATTAAACTTTAATTTTTTTTTTAACATTAGTCGAAAGTAATTAAGAAATAATTCTAATAATCATTTGCAAACACCATCTTAATTTTTTATTTTATTTGTTTCACTTGGTTCTGAGACTTTTTATATATATGGTTTGATCTAGACTTTGGTTTAATGTTGTGTTGGGTCTGTATTACTAAGAATATTTTTCGTACCCTTTGTATAACGAAGTTGAGGCTTATCAATAAATATTTTGCCGTAAAGAAAAATAAATTATTTTTATCGTATCATTTAGATAGATATGTCTATGGTATGGTATTGGAGGAGCCGACTCCGGCAGGAGATATCGTTGGAGTATGAAGAAAAGCTACTCTCTGTCGCTAACCCCGTTAATAATTAAAATACATGACCACAAGAACCTGCTCAATTGTTTTCATCATCATCACTGTCGGCCTATATATGCGGGGCGGACGTACAATTAAAAGAGAACAATATAATATTCTTTGAAATTAACCAAGGCGGCAACGCCACACATAAATAAACTCCGTATTAACAATTAAACATAGTAGTTGTAGTAGTTTCTAGCCGATTGAATTTCTTTGCGAACCTCCCAACAAAATTGATCAAACCCACTCTACCACTCTGGCTACAGGCTACAGCCTACAAGTCTCTTGTATTCCCTTTGCATTTACACTTTTTTGATAGATTGTATAAAAAGTTTACCAGTATACGGCGACGTTATATTTAATCTAATTTTACAATATGAATTTATATTGTTTTCATCATAATTTAGAAGCATTTATAGTCAAAGTTCATTCAAGTAATCCATTAGATAGTTAGATAGATTATAAATGAATGGAAGAAGTATAGCACAATTCATTACCGATAGTAATGGAAAACATTGTAAATTATTGAAGTGTAAAAGGACTGATGAGAAATATGCAAAAGGATCATAATGCAAGGAATTCAAAAGTAAAGAGGACAAAATGAAAGGCGACAATAAAGGAGAGGATCAAAAGTATAATAAAATGAAAGTCCTAGCCAACACGTAGTTGCACGACAGACGAATCCGGCGGCCGAACTAAAGACACGACCTGAATACAATCGAAGAGAAGAACTAGAAGGAACAAAAGATGTCCATCTCTAACAGTCATACCCTCTCATCCATGCCACGTCAGCGTCTCACTTACTCATCCCCAAACACAAAAATCTACTCCAACAGTCATCCCCTCTCATCCCACCTTATTTTATTTATTTTATTAAATAAATACAAAAACAAATCAATTGAAAAGGTAAAAGTAAGAAAATAAAATGGAAAACAAAAATAAAATAAGCTCATCCCGGGATGAGCCACTCACCCCCTCTCACACGCCCAGCAGCGTGTGAGAGGGGGTGAGCTCACTCATCTCCAACAGCTCACACGCTGCTGGAGAAGGCCTAGATCGTGTTGTCACACGAACTGAAGGAGATGACAATGTACAGAGTCAAATCTGTACCAGAACAAAGGATGACAATGGCGTCTCTGTACCATCGTCTCTCAGGTCGTTGCATGGTGAAATCAGGTAACAACTGGAGCAGTTTAGCCCATTAGATTTTAAGGCTTTATCAGCATAATCCTCGAAGAACAAGCTTATACTCTCAATTTGTGATTTCTTGCTCAAGAAATAGTACATTTATAGTTGTATAAATTTAGTGCTTTGTAGCTTTAAGTTGTAAGCTTTTCAAGCAGAGTTTACAGTAATACAAGAAAATTTTCTGCAAATTTCTTTACTTTCGGTTTTTAATATAAAAAGTGGAGTACGAGTCGATAAAAGAATTATAAAATTCGATTGAAGAAGATCTTCTTTGATTAGGTTAGAGAATAATTGAATAGGAAAAACAAATTATGTTTTCAAATAATTTTTCAATAAATTAATTAATTCACGTTTGAAAATTTTTTAAGGGTGCGCTTTAAATTTCTTACAATGCGCTCATAGAGCGTGGGAAGGTGACCGGTTTACCTTGAAAGAAAGGCACTTAGAATGCCACATGCACTATGCATGATTGCATGCATGTGCCATGTAAATTAAAATTGTAGAATTGTGGAAATTGAGGTCACCTTTTGGCTTGACTTAAAAAACATGAAATTTTTTGCAATTTAACATTTGTACCCTTGTGGTAAAGTGAATAAATTGTGGAAAACGTACATTATTGAAATATAGCAGTAATATTTAAATTAATATCGTGCAATATATTATTGTCAATACGCCGCGCCAGCTCATGACCAAGACCAAGTATTAGTAGGCCTTGTACCCTATAAAATGGAAACAATCGAATTCAGACTTGCACACAAATGACACAATCAAAATCATCTATCTATAATCTATAGAGTACTACTCCGATCCACTACACATTCAACAAAAATGGGTTCAGATATGTCACTACGCCCAAACTTTGTAATCTTCCCATTCATGGCCCAAGGACACACCATCCCTCTCCTCCACCTCTCCCGCCTCCTCTTCCGCCACTCCCTCGCCGTCACCATCATCACCACCCCCAAAAACCTCCCATCCATACGCTCCAACCTCCACGATGTCGTTGACAAAATTACAATCATCTCCCTCCCTTTCCCACATAACGTACCGGACATCCCACCAGGTAAATATATATCCGGGTGAATCTAGCCCTTTTACCACCCATCAATTTTCGGAATTTTTATTTATTCATTTTTATATATAGCTGATAGCTCTAATATGTACTTTGTTATATTTAGCATTGTCTCTACTTGTACTTTTAACTTTTATTTTTTCTCTTATTACAATTTTCTGCCTCTGCAGGTATCGAAAACACCAACAATCTCCCATCCATGTCCTGCTTCGTACCTTTCGTTAAATCAACGAAGCTCATGCAAACATCATTCGAAGAATCACTCCGTAAACTACAGCCTCCAGTTTCGTGCATAATATCAGACTCGTTCTTGGGGTGGACCGTTGAGTCAGCCAATAAGTTCTCCGTTCCAAGGCTCTCTTTTTTCGGAATGGTAGCTTTGCCGGTAGTATGTACCAGATTCTTGGCAGGTTCAAACCACACAAGGACACCAAATCCCTAGACGAATCATTTGAAGTTCCATGCTTTCCGCATTTGAAGCTGACGCTGAATGATTTTGAACCGCCTTTTAATGCTATCGCGCCTGAAGGTGAGTTTGTTGAGTTCATGGGAGAGCAGATTATGGCTATGATGATGAGTTATGGTGTGATTGCTAATAGCTTCTACGAGCTTGAACCGAGTTATGTTGATTTCTGGAATAACAAAATTGGGCCGAAATGTTTTAATGTTGGGCCCAAGTGTTTTAATGTTGGGCCGTTGTGTTCGGTAGTTCAAGTGGATGTGGAAGCCGAAGAAAAAAGACGGTGGTATATGAAATGGTTGGATCAGAAATTGAGTCGAGGAGAATCGGTTCTGTACGTGGCGTTTGGAACACAGGCCGAAGTTTCAGATGAGCAATTCATGGAAATTTCCAAAGGATTGGAACAATCGGAAGTTAATTTTCTGTGGGTTGTTAGACCCAAAGGTGAGGTGTACTAACAGCTGTCTGTCTCGGCATGGATTACAATCTCGGTTTCTAGATATGTTTTAATACTTTTAGAAAATGTTTAGATATTCTTCATTAACTAATCAGAAATATTTGCGAACAGGTACTACCAAAGAGTTTTTGGAAGAATTCGAAAGCAGGGTGCAAAACAGGGGAATTGTAGTGAAAGAATGGGCTGATCAACAAAATGTGTTGCGCCACGAGGCAGTGACGGGATTTTTGAGTCACTGCGGGTGGAACTCAGTGATCGAGAGCATATATGCAGGAGTTCCAATCGTGGGGATGCCGTTTATGGCAGAACAACATTTAAACACAAGGTTTGTGGCGGAGGAGGTGAAGGTTGGGGTAAGGGTTATGTCAGAGACGGGTTCAGTGAGGGGTCTTGTGGTGGCAGAGGAGATAGAGAGAAAGGTTCGCGAGCTGATGTATAACGGTGAGGCAGCACGGGAGAAGGCCGAGGAGTTTGGAAGGGCAGCGCATGAGGCGGTTGGAGAAGGCGGGTCCAGTTCCCACACATTGTCTATGTTGGTTGATGAGGTTGTGTGCTTTAGTGATACAAAGGGAGATAGTCTGAAACAACGAGAACAAGGCTTATATTTTGTGGACAAAGTTAAGTTAGCATCATGTTAATTGCTAGAGCTGAGCTATACAAATTATGGATTCAAATTTATGCCCATAATTTTTTGTGGGCATGATGCATTTCATCTTTGAACTATTATGAATGTTGGCTTGTCGTCCTACCTATTATAAATACAAGTTTTCATAACAGGTTGTCATAATACATATCTTTTATAACAACCTTTATTCCAACACCATTTGTTGACAACATGGTGTCATAATATCATAATATGCCTTTTTATAACAGGAATTTTCATATTATAACAGGTTTTTGGTGTTACAATTGTACCATTTTTCTAGTAGATTTATACGTACATGATGAATTGATGATGTTATACAACTCCATATCTTTATCCTCTTCCGGTCCTTCCCACCGTAATAAACTTTCCTCCCTCATGTACCTCTGGCGGTTTAGGTTGTTGGTATAGTTGTCAAGGAATAAGGTGGTATAGAATGTTCGTATAGGAATAGAGCAATACAGGAGTAGTTGTAATACTTGCCGTTCAAGGGAAAAAAAAGACACGAAGAAGAACACCTTATCGCCACCGGACTAAGTGTACAATAGTGGTGGACTGAACACTGCTAAATGGTTGCTGCTATAAATTAAAGGCGTGTAGTGTCGAAGCTTGGTTTCCACAGGCATACGAATGGACGAAGGCATCGGGATACCAAGCTATTGTGAAGGTCTGAAGGAGATCGAGGTGCATGTTCGATCATGGGCGAAAATATAAGGTGGTTTGGGTGTGGAGGTATAAGGTGGCGTAGTATGTTTGTATAGGAGTAGTGTTAGGATTAGTTGTAATATTTGTCGTTTAAAAATAAAAATAGTGGCCAGAGTTTAGGTTTGTGTTGTTTGCTCAGGGATCCGCCATTAAATCCACACAACTTCCGCAACGCCTCGACCTCCTTTAAAAATATATATATTGGAGTTCATGTATTTTTGCTTGGCACTAGAAAATCTATAAGACTCCACTTGAACAAATATCTCTAATTCAACTATTTTGATTGACTGACCGTTATATGATGAAAACCAACTGTTACCTCAAGAATCAAGATCCTACTCCATATTCATAAATTTCCATCTACTATATAGCTCAACCACAGACTCCATCGTTCTCCATGGGCTCCTCACTTAATTGCATCCACCATCACATCACATCGCTAACCGCATGGGCATCTCTCTGATAGTGCAATATGAACATGCACTAACTTAGTCTATCTGTATAATAATTGTCAACCGTAAATTTGACTCTGAATATAATCGAACTTAAAATGAAGAATATCATGTAGATAAGATGGTGTGTAGTGATGTTACACAATAATTTTTATCATTTTATCATTACTATATACCATAACGACAAGGGCAACGAGGAAATTAAGGATTGAGTACTCCAAATTAAAGGATTTGTTTTGTATAAAAGGTAAGTCATTGTTTTGTTGAAATATACTAGTAGTAGTGGTAAATCTAGTTTGAGTATGAAAATGAAATTTTGTATCAAGGTGACGAGCTTTTAGGAAAAATGTAATTTGTGTACGGTTTACATATCTGTATTTTCATCTTTAACAAAGGAGACAAACTAAGCATTGATGTCATTGGCGTAGCAGTCAACTCTTTTTAATTAAGATGGATGGATATATTCAAGATTTCACAATTTTTGCCCTGTCGACGATTATTGCTTTTCTTTTCTTTATGATACGATACCGTGTTTGCTCTTGAAATTGTACCACTATCCGAGTAAGTGGTAGTGAAATTTAAGAGATTAATGAGATTGAAAACGACATTCATATTAAGAAAGTGTACTTTTATTTTCATTTTCGAAAATTCATTAAAAAAACCTACAGAATTAAACGTGCTTGTTCAGGAATAGTTCTAAAATGAGTGACCTATTGAAAAGGTGCACGCACAAGTGAGGACTAAGTGCGTGGAAAAGAAGTCAATAACACGTGTTGATCTTTAGGGCTAGCACGTACCTCAGTCAATAACACAGGAGTAATCGCGCCGGCCTAAAAGGTCGCGACTTTGGCCCATTAGACCATACTTATCCATGACACTCACATGCACCCAACACAACCTCCAACTATTCTTAAACAATTGGGGGAGGAAGAAGATGAACGGGCGTTGATTATTTGTGTGAAAATCGAAACTTCCGAACATGTTCAGAAATTCTATTTCTTCTCCGTTCAACGCCTCGATTACTCCCAGATTTGTCAACAACACACGCATCTTCAGTTTCCACAACGTGAAATCACCAGGGTCATTGAACTTATCTACTTCAAATCGTGTTGAAGCCATTTCTTCCCACATGCAACGTCAATTGTTGCTCGTTTTGATCAATAGGACACTGTTAATCAAAGAAAATCCCAAATAAAGCTACTTATGAACCCTAACATGCTCAACGAACAAATCAAAACAATCATTCAAAGAACAACATAAAGATTAACGTGATTCAGTTCAAGAGAGAGCCTACATCCACGGGCAAGATGAAAACTCCACTAAAAACAACAATGAAATTGTACAGATTACAAGCTTTCTTCACGAGCTCTCTCTACGTCACTTTTTCCTCTCAAATGCATGTGTACTATACTGTGATGCAAGTTACAACAATGAATCTCTCTCTAGCCTAAGCAATTACATAACAATTTATATACTCAAGAAGCTAGCTGCAAGTGTAGGCAAGTTGCAAAACTACTGCATTGCTGCTTCCAGCATTCTTTGTAACAAACTCTCTTGATCTCCACCGTTGATGTCTCATGTTGATCATCAACCGTAGGTCATTTGAGTAGGCTTAAGAGTTAAGAATTGATAGTACACTCCAAAAAGATGTTAAAAGAGAATACTGAGTAGTAATACATATATTCTTTGAAATTAACCAAGGCGGCAACGTCATACATAAAATAAACTCAATATAAACATAAACAATTAAACATAGTAGTTGTAGAAGTAGTTTCTAGCCGTTTGAATCTCTATGCGAACCTCCCAATAATATGCATGTGCCATACATGCCATGTCGTAGTAAATTAAATTCTAGAATTGTGGAAATTGTGGTCACCTGATTTTGTCAGTTTTGTAAATCTTTTGACCTGACTTTTAACATAAAATTATTCTTTTTCATTGAACATATTCCAGCCTTTTAGTAAAGTGAGTGAATTGTGGAAAACGTTCACTATACAACACACATTATTGACATTTCCACAGAACGCCGCATTACCAAGACCAAACTATTATTGGGAGGCCTTTGTACTCTATAAAATGGAAGCAATCGAATTTAGACTTGCACACAATATCATCTATAGAGTAGGAGTACTACTGTACTGGTACTACCCCAATCAACAAAAATGGGTTCAGATATGTCACTACGCCCAAACTTTGTAATCTTCCCATTCATGGCCCAAGGACACACCATCCCTCTCCTCCACCTCTCCCGCCTCCTCCTCCGCCACTCCCTCGCCGTCACCATCATCACCACCCCCAAAAACCTCCCATCCATCCGCTCCAACCTCCACGATGTTGTTGACAAAATTACAATCATCTCCCTCCCGTTCCCACAGAACGTACCAGACATCCCACCAGGTATATATATCAGGGTGAATCTAGCCCTTTTCACCGCACATTGATTTTCGGAATTTTGTTATATTTAGCATGGTCTACTTGTTCACTTTTATTTTTTCTCTTGTTATAGAATATAGATAGAAGTAGAACTGAAATAATTTTCTGGCTTGGCCTCTGAAGGTATCGAAAACACGAACAACCTCCCATCAATGTCCTGCTTCGTCCCTTTCGTCAAATCAACAAAGCTCATGCAAGATTCATTCGAAGAATCACTCCAAACACTACACCCTCCGGTTTCGTGCATAATCTCAGACGCGTTCATGGGATGGACAGTTGAGTCAGCTAATAAGTTCTCGGTTCCAAGGCTGTTTTTCTTTGGAATGAGTAGCTTTGCTAGTTGCATGTACCAGATTCTTGGCAGGTTCAAACCACACGGGGAGACGAAATCACTAGACGAAATGTTTGAAGTGCCGCACTTTCCGCATTTGAAGTTGACACGAAATGATTTCGAACCGCCTTTTAATGCTATCGAGCCGGAAGGTGAGTATGCTGAGTTCATGGGAGAGCAGATTATGGCTATGGCGATGAGTTATGGTGTGATTGCTAATAGCTTCTACGAGCTTGAACCGAGTTATGTTGATTTCTTGAATAACGAAATTGGGCCCAAGTGTTTTAATGTTGGGCCGTTGTGTTCGGTAGTTCAAGTGGATGTGGAGGCCGAAGAAGAAAGGCAGTGGTATATGGAATGGTTGGATCAGAAACTGAGTCAAGGAGAATGGGTTCTGTACGTGGCGTTTGGAACACAGGCCGAAGTTTCAGATGAACAATTCATGAAAATTTCCAAAGGATTGGAACGTTCGGAAGTTAACTTCCTGTGGGTTGTTAGACCCAAAGGTGAGGTGCACGAATAATATATGTATGTCCAACATGGATTAAAATCTCAGTTTCTCAGTTATGTTTTAAAACTTTTAGAAAAACAATAGCTTTCAGTGTCTTTGGAAAATGTTTAGATGTTCTTTCTTTAAACTAATTAGAAACATTTGCAAACAGGTACGACCAAGGTGTTTTTGGAAGAATTCGAAAGCAGGGTTCAAAACAGGGGAATTGTAGTGAAAGAATGGGTTGATCAACTAGATGTGCTGCGCCACAAAGCAGTGACGGGGTTTTTGAGTCACTGCGGGTGGAACTCAGTGATCGAGAGCATATATGCTGGAGTTCCGATAGTGGGGATGCCGTTTATGGCAGAACAGCATATAAACACCAGGTTTGTGGCGGACGATGTGAGGGTTGGGCTACGGGTTATGTCTGAGACCGGTTCAGTGAGAGGTCTTGTGGCGGCGGAGGAGGTAGAGGGAAAGGTTCGCGAGCTGATGTATAATGGTGAGGAGGCACGGAAGAAGGCAGAAGAGCTTGGAAGGGCCGCGCATAAGGCGGTAGAAGATGGTGGATCGAGTTCCCGCGCATTGTCTATGTTGGTTGATGAGGTTGTGCGCTTTACAGACACAAAGGGGAATAGTCTGAAACAACAAGGCTTGGATTTTATGGACAAAGTTAAGTTAGCATCATGTTAATTGCTACAGCTGCAGCAATTATGGATTCAAATTCATGCCTACAACTTCTTGTGAGCATGATGTAGTATTGCACTATATGTATGTATGATAAATTGATGATGTTGTTGTTTAATTCAAGATATAATCAAAGGATAAAATCATACTAATACCAATAAATGAGATGGTGTAGCTAGTGCTATTATTACACAATAATTTTCTCACGGACAAAGGCAATGGTGAAATTAATATTTCGTACGGTTTGTAACGTAACATTTGGAAACATTTGGAAGATTCGTGTGGTACTACTTTAAATTTATCTCTTGCATTTTTTTTTTAAAAAAGGCAATGGGGAAATTAAGGATTGCGTCAACAAGGATTTGTTTCGTATAAAAAGGTAAGCCATTGTTTTGTTGTAATATACTAATAGCAGTGGTAAAATCTGGTTAGAGTATGAAAATGAAATTTTGTATCAAAGTGATGAGAATTTTTGCATGGTTGCCTGAATATATATTATTTTTTTAATAATACCATGATAATCCTTGACTGTGCAGATACGAAAGTTGAAAACGAAACCATAAATGTCGTGTGCCAATCGAATTAAGTGCGTAGCTAGAAATGAAAACCACAACCTTCATATGTGTTCCAATAATGACTATATTTCACTATCGTCTATCGTCAATTCGTCATATTACATATATACGCATCTGTATTTTCGTCTTTAACAAAGCTGACAAAGTTAAAGCATTGGTGTCAGTCAACTCTTTCAATAAAGATGGCTAGATTTCACGATTTATATCACCTGTCGGCTATTGCCAAATTTATGTGCTTTCTTTATACTAATTCATCCGGAAAGTTTATAGTTTTACACTTTTGTTTTTGTTGACTTTTTATGTCTGGTTTGACCTCAAATTAATCATAATTGATTACGAAAAAATGAATTTTAAAAGTTATATTATACAAATATAAAAAGTATACTTTCATAATATATTTTTTAAAATTATTTTTTCTCAACGAGTATTATTAATTTGAGATCAAATCGGACATCGAAAAGTCAACAAAAATAAAATGTAAAACTCTTAACTTTTCGGAGGAAGTATGACTTATGAGATACCAAAAAAAAAAATCTGATGTTACCTGCTGAGACAAATTAAATATAAATATATATTATTTATAAATAAAAAATGTTACATGCCGAGGCAGAGATGAAAATATTATTTTAAACAAGAAAATAAAACTTATTTGAAGTGGGGCGAGCCCACCATGTAGCAAGGGGCAGCAAGTGCTCCCCTGAATTTTCAGCATGAAATTACTATTATATTGACAAATGAGTAATATATTTAGTTTGAACTATGTTATCTATTGTCTTGCAGCCCATTTGGTCAAGTACTTGGCAAATTCGGAGTAGGCACCGGTATCAAACCAAGCGCACTTATTGTTGAATTTTTTTCTTTTCTTTTCACTTTTTGGGTTTGAGGAGTATACAAAAAATTTGTTCTTTTCCTTTTATTTTTTTCTTAAGTTTAAGGAGAACATTTTTATTTATAAATCATGTATATTTTTTCATTCTTTATTTAATTTTGGATTATTGAACTTTTAGGTAAATTTTTTGTTTATGTATGATTTTGTATTTGTGTTGCAGAGATATTAATGAAGAATTTGATCATATTATAGTATGCATGTGTGACTTATAGTATATCAATAACTAAAACTATATACTATTTTATTTACGGAAGAAAAAATCTTTAACATTATGAACTTTTATTGGTAGAGTATTGATATTCTTTAAATGAAGTTAATTTACAATAAACTTTAGTTATTGTAAATTCACTTAAAAAAAACTTAAACTAATTTTAGGAAATTTTTTAGTTTATGTACCGTAACTTTACCTCACTTTAGTTTTTGTACCATAACTTTTCACTTGTTAATTTATGTACCACATGTTTATCCCAACTTTAATTTTAGTACTCCGGTGGTATTTTTCGGTAGAATTAGGGTTTTTGGTCTAATTCATCTCCAATTTAGTGAATTAGACATCAAAGCGCCTTAATTCGCGCATTCGAACTTGAGTAATTTACCTGAAATGAAAACAAACTTATACGAACAAATATTTTAAATTGTTTTAAAAATAAAAAAAGTAATTCTTTCGACAATACGTAACTAGCAAATAAAAAAAAGTATTTTTTTGTTTTTTTAGAAAATAAAAAATATAAATATAATTTTTACGGAACTAGATATTTATTTTTTTCTTTTATGAAAAATATATCATGGCAAATGATAAATTAATAACTAATAATCATAAAACATGTATTTTCGAAAGAATTAGTAATGATTTTTTTATTTTAAATTATTTTAAAAAAACAACTTGTTCATTTTTACTTTGTTTATTTTCTAAAAAATTTAAAATATTTGTTCGTATGAGTTTATTTTCATTTCAGGTGAATTAGTCAAGTTTTAATGAAAGAATTAAGATGTTCTGAGGTCTAATTTGTTAAATTGGGGATGAATTAGACCAAAAACCCTAATTTTACCGAAAAATACGACCGGAGTACTAAAATTAAAGTTGATGTAAACATGTGGTACATAAATTAACAAGTGAAAAGTTATGGTACAAAAACTAAAGTGAGGTAAAGTTACGGTACATAAACTAAATTTTTTTCCTAATTTTTACAATTAAATTTAATATATGGTATTTTTGTTTCTAAAGTGTACTACTTTTAAAAAATTGTGCTCCCCTAACTATAATTTCTGCGTTCGCCCAGTTTATAAGTATGTTATGGTGATGAAAAGCAAATATCAACATTAGCGGACTCCAACATACATGATACGAAGTATGTTCTAATGAAATACTCCAAAGTGAAAGGGAGAGAGTAACGGTTTAGCATCATTCAGAAACGGTAAGCATCATTTGAAATTGAATTGATGAACCTCGAAATTTTCTATGTCATGTAGCACATATGATATCCATTACAAACTGCAAGTCTCATAAATTTATTCATTCATAAACTTCAAGTCATTTGAATCTGAATCGACCAACCTCGAAATTTGTTATAGTAGCACTTATGAATTTATACATTTTGAATCGATAAAAAATCTCAAAATTTAAGACTTGGAATCTCAAAAATAAATCTCGCAATGAAGACTCAAGACATTAAAAAAAATAAAAAATAAAAAAGAATAAAAAAATTGGCAAAGAGGACTCAAAATATTAAAAACAAAAGTTTCATTTGAACCTCGAAATTTTCTATGTCATGTAGCACATATGATATCCATTACAAACTGCAAGTCTCATAAATTTATTCATTCATAAACTTCAAGTCATTTGAATCTGAATCGACCAACCTCGAAATTTGTTATAGTAGCACTTATGAATTTATACATTTTGAATCGATAAAAAATCTCAAAATTTAAGACTTGGAATCTCAAAAATAAATCTCGCAATGAAGACTCAAAACATTAAAAAAAAATAAAAAATAAAAAAAAATAAAAAAATTGGCAAAGAGGACTCAAAATATTAAAAACAAAAGTTTCATTTGAACCTCGAAATTTTCTATGTCATGTAGCACATATGATATCCATTACAAACTGCAAGTCTCATAAATTTATTCATTCATAAACTTCAAGTCATTTGAATCTGAATCGACCAACCTCGAAATTTGTTATAGTAGCACTTATGAATTTATACATTTTGAATCGATAAAAATCTCAAAATTTAAGACTTGGAATCTCAAAAATAAATCTCGCAATGAAGACTCAAACATTAAAAAAAAATAAAAAATAAAAAAAAATAAAAAAATTGGCAAAGAGGACTCAAAATATTAAAAACAAAAGTTTCATTTGAACCTCGAAATTTTCTATGTCATGTAGCACATATGATATCCATTACAAACTGCAAGTCTCATAAATTTATTCATTCATAAACTGCAAGTCTCATTTGAATCTGAATCGACCAACCTCGAAATTTGTTATAGTAGCACTTATGAATTTATCCATTTTGAATCGATAAAAAATCTCAAAATTTAAGACTTGGAATCTCAAAAATAAATTTCGCAATGAAGACTCAAAACATTAAAAAGAAAAAAAAAAAAAAAAAAAAAAAAACTGGCAAAGAGGACTCAAAATATTAAAAACAAAAGTTAAAAAGATTGACAGCTGTGGGATTTGAACCCACGCCCTTTCGGACCAGAGCCTAAATCTGGCGCCTTAGACCACTCGGCCAAACTGTCTGGTTTACGTATTTTATGTTCATAAACTTACACAAATCAAGGAGAATGTTGAAAGAGAGAGTGGGTGGAAAAGCTACATTAATAAAATAAAAATGTAAGGCATGAGCTATGTTTTTCTTTTTAGAAACTGAAACTGCATTAACTAAGTTGACAAGTTGCAACTGTTTGATACAACCACGTTACAAACTAATCATGGAGAATTAGTTTTGATGCATCAAGTCACAAAGGGTATCCTAGATAACAAAGTTACCCATACTATTAAGAACAAACAACAATTAATTCTGAGTAGTCTTATCACTTACTGCATTTGGTTCGCTAAATGAGGCTTTGTTTCGAAATAAACCAATTGATTGTAGAGCCTTGTATTATATGGTTTTACATTTTAACAGACAGTCTACAGTTTGTTGGCCAGTTAAAGCGCCTAAAAAGGTAAGTACAGTACTATGTTTTATAAACGGCATCATGTTACTAATAAGCCATGGGTGTTAAATTGCGATGGCTCAGCATCTAGTACTTCTGGTATGGGTGGTTGTGGTGGAATAATTAGAACTTCTCATGGCTCTTTTGTTCTTAGTTATTCCATGTTGTGGGTTACTCTGACAATGTTGCTGAATTGTATGGTGTTTATCATGGAATAGCTATTCTTTACAGTATGGGATCTTGAGTCTTGAAATTCAATCGACTCACTTTATTCATCTCTTGTTTGAACAGGACAATGGAACCAATCTGGAAGCATTAAACTCTGGTGGATCTAGTTAGGCGTCGGCTGCATTTACTGGAAATTATCAGCTTGCTTTTGTCGTAAGGGAGTGTAATAAAACTGCAGATATTTTGGCTAAACTAGGAAATGGTGATCTTACAGACTCATCATCCATGTTCTAGTCCACATAGGGGTAGTAATATGGTTTGGTATGATTGTCCACATATGAGTGTAATATGGTTTTAAGCACTATTGTTATGGTATTTAGCTTGTCTAGCATGTTGTTAGTTGTTATTGTTTTAAACATTTATGTTATAGTTTTAACACCATTTGTTATGGTTCTAAGAGCTAATATTATACTCTTTCGTCTTACAAAACTTACTTTAACTACCTGATAAACCTCTCATCAAGCTTCCCATTTCATTTCCGCTGACTTTGTTTCTTTGCTTGACCTCATATTAATTATAAATCATACCGAAAACGTAATTTACGAAGTTATATTGTGAAAACATAATGATTATATTTTCACAATATAACTCCGTAACTTATATTTCCAATACGATTTAGGATTATACTAACACTGACCGTTTACCATTCACTTTTAGTAGCTACCATAATATGTGGTCAAAATATTAGTGGTGAATAGCAAAGGTATATATGTTCATCTCTTAGGTGCAGCATATGCGTATAAATGTATGTGTGCAAATGCAAATGCTTTTAGGAAGTATCAAACGACATTACGACAAATCATTATTAACTCCCGACACAATTTCCATGACGACCAAATCCTTAATAATCCGGAGAATGTACTGTATGTATAGAATCATATCTTTTCTCAATAAGAGTCGTGTAAAAGAAAAAGGAATTCGTACATGATTATCACTTAGAAAAACCGAACATGGCAATAATAAGAGACCTTTGATGCGTTTGCTAAGAATTTTAGACTGGCTTGGTTATAATTCGCTAGTAATATCTTCCGACAAAATTTGACGTAAATAGCAGCGTTTATACATATCATGAAATCAAGGGGGGTGAGTCAAATAAATAAGAAATACAACATGCACTTCAATTCCACCTTTTGTGGTATATTGTAATTGTATGATGAGGTTCTCCTCTTAAGTCTTGCTCCATCCATAGTATGTTTCTCTTCCTAGAGTGCAAGCCGTTACCTCTTCTCCAACATTCATTTATCAAAAAGCAGAAACCAACAGAAATACAAAAATGCAGCTGCTCAAACAAAATGGGTGAAAAAGTATACACATGTGCAAGGTAAAAAAAATTCTCCGCTACTCATCACATTACGGTCCTTCTGCAGCTTTGAGATATATAACTTTAAAGCCTTATACCCCAAGGATAATTAATATCTTCTCCTCCTTGATTCAAATCTGCAACGGCGGTAGTTGCGCTCGATCACCTGGGTGTGGTAAAATCCAGAGACATCATTGCAAGACTCGCAGTGACTATTGGATGACAAGATCCTTCATTGCTTCTAATTTCTCTACAGTTCCATTGGATGACATATCACCACCAGTTATCCGGATGTTTGTGCTGCCATTCTCAGAAACTTTAAGACTTTGGTTGTAAGCTGAACTTGAGACGGCAGAGCTTTGTCTTCCCTCAAAGTACGTTGAGTAAGGGAAGTAATCAGCGCATCGACCTTTCCATCCTACAAGAAAAATATACAAAATTGGGGTCATTGTTTCTCCAACTACTGTTGCCATTTCAAACCTCTTTGTTCAAGCGATTTGAATACAAAATTGCCCTGGTATATGTTCATATCGAGGGGCATACTTGAGAGGTGAAATTTATTACTGTTGAAAATTGGGATAAACCACACACACGGAAAGCACCACTTGGCAAACATAGGGGATATTAAGGTAAGTGTCTTCTGATATTTGCTCAGTAGCGGAAATCAACTACTCCTTCCATCGCAATCTCAACTCTCTGTTGTGTTAGGCATGGAGATTATAGTTGACACTTGACAGTACAAATAGTTTGAAGAATGAGATAAAATGAGTGAAAAATAGGGAAGAGGTGAGAGAGTAAATGAAGTATGAGAGAATTTCAATTTTTGGTATAGGAAGTTGAGATTGGGACAACCAAAAGAGGAAACCAGAAAGTTGAGACTGAGAGGGAGGTAGTAAAACATAAGCAGATCTGCAGATGGATTGAAGCAGGAAGGATGAGGAACACAGGAAGCCAATAACTCCATTAAAGACATCATTACAGTTTAAGATTTAAATACACACACAGGAGGCCCGTAAAAATCACTCTCATCAGACTCACCAGTTAACATTAATATGTACCCTGTACCCATCTAAGAATGTTACGTGGATCCAATCCCATTAATTTAGAGAAGTACAGTGATAGTAAATGGATCCAATCCCATTAGTTGAGGAATATTTCAAATGGTTTCTAGCCAAGGGAAGTTACTAGCTTTATAGTATCATAATAAAGAGCCAAGACATCAAAGACAGTAATTAATAACTTACTTAACGCAGCATCCTGGTCACCAAAAACTGTCCCGAGAAGCTTGTGAACTGCAATGCAGTCCTTGAGTTTCCATTTTTTTGTTGGGTCCACAGATGCATTTCTGAAACAAAACAAGCAAAATTTAAAGCATCATCATAAATTGTGACACAGCTACAGCATGGATAGGTACCAAAAAAACATACAATGAAACCAGGTCATTAGATGATTCTTCTATCAATCTGATTGCTCGTTCTTCTTGTTTGGCTCCATAACAAAACTCAGTTCTGCAACAGCAGCTCTGTGCCTCAATGAATCTGCTTAAACAAAATCAGAACAAGATAAGGCGTTGGTCTGGGTAGAAATAGAATAGCATAAACATAAAGCCGAGAAGAGTGCAACCTTTATGGTCCTCGAGGAAAAGAGCATTCGCCTCAATAAGAGACCTTCCTTGCAATTGGCTGCCAAAGCAAAAGGCAAGTATAAAATTAATTATAGTTGTGAATTGAAGAAATCAGTGCGGCAATATTTACATAGGAACCTTTTGCAGTAGTATAAACAAAGCCGGAAAAGGAAAATCAGAACAAAAGGATAACAGAAATCGAAAATAAAAGGAAGAAGATCAGTGACACAGCACCTAAAAGTAGCTCTTTCTACTTCCAGAACTCCCCAGATGAGTTTTTCAGCATCCGTTGCAGGAACGGACATCGAATCCACTGTGTGAAAGAATTTTATCTGCAAGCAGAGAAGAAACTTCACGATGCTTGTAGAAGAAAAACTAAGAGCGTCCAAGCAAATGTGTGAATTAATCATTTATGCAAGTTGACCATACCAAGCAACGGTGAGTATCTGGATTATCGACATCCAACCGCAACATATGCTTAACTGCCTGCAATAAGATTACAAGCAGAGATGGTCTTCAATGAGTCCAACTATTCATAAGAGAGCAACTTTCAGCAAACCCAGTCCAGGTACTAAAGCACCGTCAGGGGGAACATAAATACTCTTCAGTTATTTCATAGCTAGGAAGGTAAATTCTTGATTTATCCAGTACTTTACTACCCGTATCAACATAAAATAATGAGGGTAAACAAATTATGACTAAACTGGAGTACCTGTAGGACAACAAAAGATTTATGAGCTCCTACAGGGCTAAGCAGTATAAAATAGTTACCTGTAGTGCAAGTAATATTTTCTTCTTTCTCATATTAACTTCAAAAGAAAGAACGTGAGTCTCTAAGGAATCCGAAGAGTGCTTCTGAAGTAGCTTCAAGTATTTTGTAGCTTCAACCAAAGGATCTTCAACCTACAATAAGCCACCAACAAGTGAAAATTCTGAAAATATCTTCTCCATGAGGTAATAAATTGAACCACGCCAAGTTCAGAGAATTAATCACAGGTGGTGCAGCAAGAAAAGTACCCAAAAAAAAAAAAAAAAGGAATATGAAGCAAATCATATACTTCTATTATTGAATACAGTAACTGATAAGAATAAAGATACCTGCAACAACTTCTCTCCATTTGGATCCATATCTACTGGTTTTATGTTTCCTTTCTTAGATTTAGAAACAGAATTAGCACTCGTCTCCTCCTTAACTTCTGCTTCCTGCATTAACAGTAGCCACTTACAACATATCCAATTCATGATTGTTCTTTGAAACAAGCCAAGGCTGCTAGGGCACTTACTTTTTTGGCTCTGGCTTCTGCTTTTCTCTGCTTTTGCCTCAGCTTCTTTTGCTGTGAAGGAGGCAACTTAGACATCTTTTCATCTTCTTCTGTTGATGACTTGGGAGGAGAATCATAAAGTTTCAAGTAACATCTGCATAACAATCAGTGTCATAATCACAATGGCGATCGGAAACAAGTAATATTTCAAGATTGATTAGGGGACTTCATAGAAGCTATTTAAGCAAGTATCCAGTCCCCAGATGCCAGCAAAAGTATGGTGATGACGTAATAAAGAACGAGTCCACAATGCCAAACATATAATTAGTGGAGTAAAGATAGAAGACAATACTTTATTGCCCCAACAGCTGCTTTCCGGAAATATGAGTATGAATGAAGGCGGTCTTGAAACTTCAGCATATCAACATAAGTTCGAAGTGTCATTTTTCTTAAGCAGTAAGAATGGAAATCAAATTGGTCCTCTGTAATGTCCGCATAATGCTTTTCCACAGCCAAAAATTTCTTCAAAGCTCGGCCAAGGTCACCTTGGCGGAAATAACTCTCCCCAGAAGCTAACTCATACCTTAAACAATCAAAATGATAATTTATTAGGCAAAAGATAAGTCCAACAATAACATCTTATCGAATCAATAATTCCAGGCAGACTACAGACCACATGCATTGCATATCGTGAAGATTATTGTGCTGTTCCCCGTCTTTTGTGAATAGAACAGCTGTTTTTTCTGCCAAAACAACCTGGGACAGGAAACAGTTCAGTGCGCAATCAAAAACAACCAGAAACAAGAAAATGTCAGTCATAGCAAATCATGCGGAGGTGCAAACACTAACTTGGTCAGCTTGCAGCATACGTTTGACACATTCACTGTTAAGATAGCGATCAGCAAGATCCATACATCTAGCTTCATCGGCCAAAGCAGCAGCTGCTGCCAGGTCACCAGCATGCTTTAATATTAGGCCCTGTAATGAACAAGGCACAACAAATATGATATAAATAATTAATAATACGGCTATTTTGCACAAGGCACAAAGAAAGGCTTCAATGGTTTACACTCTTAAAATGATAACAAATGACATACTTTTGCGTCTTAGACAAAAAAAGAAGGTATCATTCATTAGAAAAAGTCAGTTACCTTCACGGAGTACAGATCAATAACCGTTGGAGTGTGTTCTATGGCCTCATCAATTTTGCTAAGAGCTACTTCAAACTGACTGCGCCTGTCATAATGCTGTACACAGAAAGATTATTACAGCATACTCTGGGTAAAAAATGAGCAGCCAGAAAGCAAATATAAAATGGTTATAGGTACAAACCTGGGCCAAATAGAATAAAGTCCACATAAGTACCGAAGGAGGCGCCTTCTCAGCACTGAAAACAAGCAAATGTGATATCTTAGGTAATTGGGTGAATGAAATGTAAGGGCAGATCATCACTCTAGTTAACGGAGCCCATTGTAAAACACTGATATAATATCAAGAACAGTTGAACTTGAATTGCTCACTTTTCAAAGTGCCAATGAAAAAAGATACTTGGGACTAATAAAATAAGGTAAAAGAGACGTAAAAGGAAAGGCATGAATTCAAACAATGATTATTTGCTTAGTTCAGAACATTCTCTAGAGAAACAGCCCCATGAATTCCAATGTAAAACTAAATCCAATTATGCAATAGTAAAGTGCATATACTAGTTAATTACCTTCCAGGATATGCACCTGTTGTCTTAATAGAGTTCTCCAATTCCAGCATTAACTGCTCCAAGATATCTGCCTGTACAAAGATGTATCAGGCAACACTCATAGGTACATGGGTACACTTAACAGTCAGTTTTCTACACAGAAATCCACTAACCTTTCCGGGGTGATCATAGAGTGGAGAAAGATCAGAAAACAGAGACGGGACACCCTAAATATCATCAGAACACATGTAAATACCATGCTCCATAATTTGGCCGGTTATAGTAAAATATATGGTTTAGATATGTACCTTGTTAAGGAAAGGTCGAACATAAATTTCAACTGCTGCACGAAACTTCTCTCCACTTAAAAAATCGAGCGGTATTCTCTGTCAAATAAAGTTCAAGGATGAATTTAGAGAAACTATAAAGAATTGGTCACCTGAACTGAACTATTAGATCAGGGTGTCAATATCCTGGAACTGGCATATAAGTTCAGTTCCTCGAACATGATACATGTTAAGACAAAAGTTCAATATACACACATATACACACACGCGAGATTCTTATCTCACACGTTAGTTTGTAACAAAGGAAACTTCCACACAAGCTATTTGAAGTTAAGCATGCACAAATAATTATATGCAGCGTCTGGTTGTTTTGCTTCTCCAAAATTCAAGCTACTGTAAATAAAAACTGGGCAGGATGAGGATATACAGTGCAGATAACAAGTAGAGATGCAGGCTGCAGCAAGCTAAAAGCACAACTTCAAAAATTTCAAAAACAATTTTCTTCATCTAAAAAAGTACTTAGTAATATTGGTAAAAATCAGATTAGCTTGGTATGCACAGTATACTGCCATGGGAGAAGAATAAATTCAAAATTAGTGAAGCCTCTACACCACTGCTAATTTGATCGGCACAGAGAAGAAGAGGAGCAAGGAAATGCATGCACTACCTTAACAGCAGATGACCTACTATACTTCCCACCAAGTGATTCATACAAGGCTTCCAGACGAGAAATGTCTTCGGAAGAATGCTGGCCATTTTCTGCACCGAGTCCCATACACTTTTGTAAGCCTTCATAATACCTAGTGGCATGATGAGTGCAGAACTGGTTACAACCAATGAGAATTACAGAATATAATTAATCTGAATATTCCAAATAAACGACACATCCAATTGAAAGAATTCAAATAGAACTTATAATGTTCTCCACGGGAACACAAAACACAACATAGTGTAGGCTTCGCCTATCATTAGCAAAAGTTGAGTAATATATAAAAGATTTAATATCGCCTAAAAGATTAAATATTGCCTGCTTTACTTTGCAACATTTCCACTAGGAGTACAACAAGCCAATAAACTTGATGCAAGAAATCATGGCTTCCCGCTTCTAGACAAGATTCTTCATGAAAGAAAAACTATTTTGTAACATGATCGGATATCTTCCTAGTACTAAATCTTTTGAAATACAAATCAACTTGTCAGGAAAATCTTACATTTTAGATTGAGAATCAAGTGATTTAAAAACATTTTCCCCACTTGTTCTGTATGACTTCCAAATTAAAGTTAATGAGCATATAAATCACAATATATTATAGTGCTATATTTTGTTTTTCAATACAAGGCCTAGGCACTTGGTTATATACCTGTAATTGTCAGGATTCATGGAAAGAAGTATCTTGTACAATTCTTCCCCTTCATCAAAGCGGCCAAGCTTTACAAGCAGAGAAACTTCTTGCTCCTTGTAAGCTAATCTGTCACCCTGCCACATGGAAGCATATTAATTACCAAGTCATACCATGAGAGAATGCAAATTATCACTTACAATTTTGAATTCCTTCCTGCGCAACTCCTCAAGAGCCCTCTCAATCAATCCAGATTCTTCTAGTAACGAAATCTGAGGAAGCAAACATCATAGCAGATATAAAGAGCAAAGTTGAGCTAGAAAACGTAGCATAATCATCTAAATGGATTATACTCCAACCACTTCTACTTCAATCAGAAACTCAACCACAAATATGAGAATAGTAACATATACACCTCTACTAATAAAATCTCATATATTTTCAGTTTAAATTTTGTATTTTCCTCCAGAGGTTTTGGGTAAAATTAAAGATGCAAACAGATTACTAAACTACAGCTATTAACTTCATTGACAATTGACGTATACCCTACGACAAAGAAATCCTATCCACACTAGGGGAGGAGGGGTGCATGCAATGTTGTAAGGCTCTCACCTCAGTATAACTTTACGTTAGATTTTTAGTTTCACATATCTTCGGATTATCGTTCTAGAAGACACATCCAACAAACATCACTGCTTAAACAGAATTCACCTTGACAACTAATTTGTGGTACTATAGGAGTATTAGAGACACTGTCATTCGACAAACACCACTGTTTAAGCAATTCACATGTATACAATTATTTGTCAAATAATATATAACCAGTGTGGATATACCCTTTACCTTGTACAGAAGCATCTCTCCATGCTCACAACGTTCATTATCAGGAGGGTGATCATCGTCAAGAGTCCCCTCATATGCTTCAAGGATATCAACTGCCTTCGATCCACTAATAAACACAAAAGAAGAGCAAACAACAAAAACTAAAAATCAGACTACATTAACTAGCAACCTGAAAGTAGCAATAGTTTAATGTTATGTGCCTATGTCTATATGTCACATGGAAGTACGTGTGTATAAGTACAAATTGATCTCGGAGAGCATCACATAAGACCACAATATCAACAAAAACACACAGAAATAAATTAACAATATAATGGACACCGAAGTACAATGTTAAGCACCATTACATTAACATACGGAGGCAGTCATTGGTTATATCAACTTTTTTAGCTTGAATATGACCATGTGGACTATCTACCACAGTATAATAATGCCACATCAACAAGAACATAAAAAATAAATTGGCATTATAATGAACACAGAAAAACACAGTATACATCAAATTATGGAAGCAGTCATTGGATTGTAAAATTCAGAACTCAGTTATATCAACTGATTTGGAACAAATGTGGTGCGCCGAGTAGAGTATCTACCACACTATATCAGTACTATTTCGGATTGCTACCAGACAGACCATATATGAAAGAATTATAGTGACATGATTTCAAGAAAGCATGTACAAATTGCATAAATATCCAGCAATCAACAACATTAATAAAAAAAGAATAATAGAGCTTTTAGAATCACAGTGGTATAGCAGTATATCATACTTAGAGTTTAGATGGTGTGCAACAGCAAATCCAATCCAATTCATGCGATGATTTGGTTTAAGGGTTAGCAACTGCTGTCTTGTCTCAACAAAACCCGCCAAGTCACGCATTTGTGCCTGTAACATTAATGAGAACACATAACACGATGTTCAGCTACCTTTAAAAGACGTATGGGCAATATAAATCTAAACTCAGAGTTGGATCTTCAGTAATAAAAACATTTACATAATATTTCCCAAACATGGTGCCGGAAAACTGCTTAATATTCTTTACTCATTTTGGTCCAAGTATAACTTGAATGAAAGAAAGAATTAACACTTCAATAAGAATGTGTTCTGGGTGTTTAACTTTTCTGTCTGAACTATATGGCAAATAAGGTTGATATAGTCAAGCTTGTAAATGCCACACAATCCGAACTGTCAGATTCAAGCCAAATAGTATTGATAATTTGAGTCGATTATATATGCCTAGAAAAATCATCACTCCAGATAGTGCATATCATTTGAAATTTATTCCAATGAAAAATCTAAAAAGTAGAAAGAGATACCAAAAGAAATACGGTCAGGTCTAGGATGTTACTATCTAAACTAGATGTAGTTAAAATGACCGTATTTGGGGACAGCAGGAGTATGCTTCGGACTACCAAATTGTCTCAAGATTTTCTCATCGACTATCTCTCTTCCAACCATTTACATACATATTACTGTAGCATTAGTTTCTATTCATTGAAACAATAACTGGAGCTTCTCATTCATTTGTGAGTATTCAATAGTGAATATGTACTACTATTTTTTACTCTACCTGCCGGTGATGATCCACATAATATAGAAAAACAATGTAAATATATCGAATAGAAAATTTAACCCAGCACATTTCATTGACAAACCTGTAAGAGGGACAAATCCCGAAGAATTTCAATATTATCAGGATCAATTCTTAGTGCATTGCGATAGCATTTAATTGCCTCCCTGTATTCTCTGTCTGCCCGATACAAGAGTCCATAAACATGCCAGCAAACATGACTCTTGAGGTCATTCTGCAACACATACAAAATAGGGTCTCAACTGAATGCTAATAGATAAACAGGTAAGGACATTCGAGAGAAATGGCAGTGATGGACCTTCAATCCCAGCCTAACAAGGTCATATGCTTCTGATTTGCGGTCCATGCAATTCAAAGTCAATCCTTTCATTGATAGAGTTTCTGTAGATCGAAGAAGAAACGGAAGGAATCAAAACAAATAAATGGACCAAAGATTAAAACATATTCATCACACCCACATTCAAAGTTTATCCAACTTTGAGCCTAAAGAGACTAATGAGTATTGACGTAGAGCTTAATCTAACGGTTTATTTAATAGTAGGAGTCAAGCTTTACCGTTCTTTATCAGACCCAAACTTTTGTCAGCTCGACTATTATTGTTTATGTAACAAGTGCTGAATATTTCCCAACAAATATCAGAAACAATTACTCACAGAAAATAAGCACGGCAGAAGAGGCAAGTGGTTATTCAATAAACACACATATAATGCAATACATCAATGGGAAGACACTATAC
Source organism: Plantago ovata (assembly GCA_028274465.1). Taxonomy (NCBI): domain Eukaryota; kingdom Viridiplantae; phylum Streptophyta; class Magnoliopsida; order Lamiales; family Plantaginaceae; genus Plantago; species Plantago ovata. Next base: position 13,815,958 of record CM051456.1, on the reverse strand, counting down.
ACAGTAGGACCCACAACCAACAATGATTTTCGTCATTTCCAACCAAAAGTAGTGGGTTTTTCTTATCTTTCTTTTTTTTTTTGGGGGGGGAACCAAGATCCAACTGCACGTTTTCAAGTTTCATGTCCTTTCTTGCATATTCCATCAAAGGCACTTTCATGTGTTCTGTAGTTTCTAATTTATTAGAGAGCTTAAATAATTGCATTGCCCCCAACATGTGAAGTCTTTATTTCCATCAACAAAGCATGTCACCTCTACCATCATATAAAGGCAGTATTACAAAAGGTCATATAACAAGGCACTCGAAGGCACAAAAGTGAAGTTTCAAATTATTCGGGCACATTTTGGGAAATCTTCAATACTACAGGCTACAAATTTATTATCTACTGGAGGAGTCTACAAGATTAAAAGCACTGTTCAAATAAAAATGAAAATCTCTCTCTCTCTCTCTCTCTCTCTCTTCCTATCATAAAGTTACAGGCTTACAGCTACAGGATATATTTCTCCCTTGAGCATCACTTGCTCCCTCCTCCTTCCATACTGTTACCCTTTATTTGGTATCCCACTCCATAGGTTGGAAACACCTAATTCGTACTAGTATTAAGGATAAATAGAACATCAAAGAAAACACTTTTAGAGTTTCCTAGAACAATGATGAGGTCCTGCAACAGCACTAACCAAAATTCTACCATGCACATGCAAGATGATATACACATATGCCAGAGTCACATCACTTCCTTTATACATACAGCTAAACCTGAAACAGAAAACCTACATAACTTCTACATACCTCCATGATCAGGGAACTTCTTTAGAATTGAATCAGCAGCCTTCAATCCCTTCTTATACTGTTTTGTCTCATACGATTTCTGCAACAAACCAAAAAAAGAGTACATTCAGCAAAAGTGATACCACTAGAGCAGGCAGGATTTTTCCACAAACAAGATAATCAACTATAAATTTTAATCAATGGAACACAAAATTAAAGAGCATATTACAAGCATAGCTTACAATAAAGCTATTAGCAGTGAAAGATCAACATCATGGACATAAACATCACATAACATGAGGTGGACCAAGGATAGATACAGAAAGAAAGCGCATTTGCATACTAAAACAGCTACGGTAGTACACATTCCCAGCAACCTACTTACTTCTCTTCAATGGAAAAACTCTCTATCTTTCTGACAGAACTTTCACAAATACCACACTAGCATTGCAGGCCATAAAGGTAAAACATTTGCATCTGAGCTTTGTAACCATGAATCTTCCAATTGAAACAAAAATGACAAGCAAGAGGTTCCATATGTCAAAACCATTATTAATCAATAATACAATGCAGCACACTTAAATAAGCAATAAACTCGCAGCGTGCTAGAATAACATCAAGTATCAGTCCCAATTGACTCAGAAATCCTAGGGTTTTACTCGTTAGGCAATACAGCGATTGAAACCACTGAACTGAGCAAAGATATTGAAAGTCGATAGCTGTAAACAAAAAGTATTGAAGCAGGAGAGAAATTACTTACAACGATGAGTTTGAAGAGATTGGCCTCTTTGGGAGGAAGTGTCTGTCCCATTACAGCAACTGGACGATAGGAATCCCTGGTGGCTTATTGATGGATTGTGGGAAATCTAGAGAGAGAATCGGAGTGGTATGGTGATAAGTAAAAGGAGAAAGGAGAAAAGGGGTTTTAGCGGTGAGGTAGCTTTGGCGTTTATCTGCTGCAACCCTACTCCTGAGAAGAGAGAGAACAGAAGAAGAGAGCTAAACAAGATGCACTTTGGTTAAAAGTCAAAGTCCTAAGGGGTAATACTGTCTTTTCAGTGAATATTACTTTTCCTTTTTGTTTTTTTTTACTTTTCCCTATTACAAATTTACCCTTTAAAGAAAAATGAAAAGTATAAAGAACCCTAAAATTTATTTGAGGAAGTACGAAAATCATGAGACTGTAACCTCTTACGCTTGGGCTTATAGATCATGAGTAACAATGCAGTACATCGGAAGTTTTGAACATGGCTAACTTTATGCAAAAGCCGCACTGCTATACTAGAGTCGGAAAACATAGATAGTGTTGTATGGTTTGGAAATTTGAAACGTGAATGCATAGTACCAGGCTACTGTGTGAAGTAAAAATACCAACAAAATTACACTCAACGTGGTCAGTATACTTTGTCTCCTTTTGAGAGATTTGATACTATGCATAGTTCGTCCAACCTCATCACCTTAAATTAAAGAATTTGATGAAGAGTCAGTCTAACCAATGACTAAACTAGGGTTGTTCGCTAAAGTTTAATTTAATCTATACATTCAAATCTTTTGGTTTAGTTTGAGATTGAGATTAAGCTTAAAACTACGGAATATTCCAATATTTTTCTGTCACGAGGAACTGGTATAATATACTATCCTAGCCCAACAAGATAGCTCCATCCTCATTTTTTTAACGAACTCGGAAAGATGACTCATGGGCGTCATTACATTATTCTTCAGTCAAAGCACACTAGGACGGAAGGTTCCACTGCATGAATGAATCATGAAGAAGAGAACAAGGATAGTAGGTTGAAAAAAGAATAGGTTGAAAAAAGACATACAACCTTGGCAAGAACGGCGTTCCGCAGACTCATAGCTCCCGCCTCCCTGCATTCATCTTTCCGATATTCAAAGTGATGTACACATGAGAAGAGTTTTGATAAGCACACTTGAATGTTTGCAAACAAATATTAATCGCTCTGCATCAAATTATTTTCTCCCTCTGTTTAGAGGATTCCAACTTTCAAGTACCGATAAATGTTCCCTCAACAACCTCACCGCCAACTCCCATCCACAATCCTTTCTTTACCTAGAGCCAAGTGAGGATTTCCTGAATCTTGATCCCAAATAAGGTTTCACCTTCTTCAAAGTGAGGAAGCGACTGTTTATTAGTATTTACTTGTTGTCTAGACGAGGAAGTAGAGCGACCTTACATTACTCCAACATTCCTTACTGGTAGATACAAAGGGTAGAAATGGGGTTGGTGAGGTACCTCGAGCTCAACCCTCCTTAGTTCCTCCTACATGCCCTCCACCCACAACCTTATATGTATCTCTCTGTCAACTCTTTTTTTAACCTGTACATTTTCATCAACCTCTTTTCCCCAAATACTTCGGGCCATCATCACCCTGTCGGGCCGGGATGTTTGATCCAATAAAGATCTTTACAATGACCAAATCAAATATAACGACTGTAAGAATAGTGCTTCATTGCTTCTTGTCATATATATTCATTCGATTTTCGTGAACTGCCATTTTAGAAAATAAGTTTTTTCCGAGTATGCACAAATGAAGCAGTGTACGAAACTGAAAAGAAAGACAATACGCACCACCTAGGTTTTTACTACAAAAGAACAAATTGTAGAAAACTGAGTCATCACCGGCATCACTGGTAGAAGTGGACATCTGCAGACATCCAGTGGTTATACGGATCTCTGGAAAACCAAGCACTAGATGATATGAGGAGAAACCTCCAGTGAAAACTTCTAAACAAGTTGCTTATCCATGAAGTGAACAGGCCTCAACATTTTCAGAGAGAACATGTGACGCTGTTATAAGCTTGGTCGATTTCCTCTTCAGTCATCTCAATTGTTGCATCACTATCATAAGCATTGTCCTCTCCAGCAATCTTCTGTTTTCCTTTACCAACTTTCCTGTTCCCCTGACTTGGTGATGACTTTATCTTATTCAGAAACTCAGGGTCATGCTCCAAATTTAGATATTCCAACTCATATATTTGTTTACACACCATTGCTTCCTTACATAGATCTTCCTTGCCAGACAAAGGTGCCCCGTCGCCATTACCGTCTAATCGTGTCAACTCCTCTACTAACTGGGGAAGGCAGGCCCATTGATCGGCTATATTTTGGAGTCCCTAAAAGACCAAGCAAAAATAAAAATGGAGAATAATGAGAAAAGGAAACTATATTATAGTGCTTGATAGGGAAAGCCCAAAGCATTTTATTATTAAGGCAGGCTAACGCACCCAAGAATGAAAAATATAAGAGAATAATAGTACTAAAAACAAAAGACTGTCAATATATAAACTCAATGATTATCTAGATGATTATGCAGCAGCTAGTTTATTATATCCAAAGATTATTTTTTGTAGTTAAAAAGACAAATATAGATGATGCACAGCTACTAGAATAATAATCAAGAAAACAGTAAATGATAATTCTAGTACCTTCCCTTGACTGAGAGCGTCTATAGCATCTTGTAAACACGTCAAAATTCCTTCAGCAGCAACCTTTGCTATCTCACCTGACTCAGGCTGTAAAATCCAGAGATAAGGTTAAGATGATAAAGTTAAAGTTGCATATTATAGAATTCGAAATGAAACAACAAAACAATTCAACAGCTACAGAAACTGAAGGACCAGTTAATTAAAGGAATATCTTCTTACCATACTCAATGATTAGCAATAAGTGAAGAGTGAACTAATTCATTTAAACTTGACAAGACATTTATCCTTAAACCTGAAAACCAAAACTGAAGCTTTTTCTGCAACTCTTTCAGCTTTCCGCCGCTTTCAGGTAGTAAAGAAACATACTAATACTACTATTGGACACACTGTAACATACAGGTAAAGGCATAAAGATACAAAACTAAATTACCAAAAAAAAAAAAAAAAAAAAAAAAAAAAAAAAAAAAAAAAAAAAAAAAAACATCACACCATAAATAATACTAGTAACACTGCATATTCATTCTACCAATTCCTGCTTTTTCCTCCACGGAAGGTGGAATGAACTTATTACTTTCCCTACCAGTACTAGACGTCAAATGAGACTAATATATGTCAATTCTATTGTTAAAAACCTAAAGCAGAGGACCCCCCCCCTCTCCCAAATTTGCAATTAGGGACCCTTCACGAGGTATTCTCAAAAGCCAACAGGTTAACTAGAGTTTAAACTACAACAATCATGAAACGTGTTCCTCTATCAGCTAACCACAAACTCTACTAGCTGTGTTACATGTTGATCCAATAAATGTTTGTACATGCCATAAGTGACTCTGCGCATACTGATATACCAATACATTGTGGAAGCTTGGGTTTAGTGGAAGGTCCAAAACATCTTACATGAACCACTATCAACTTTCAGTTTCTACAAATTTCTTTCAAATAAAAAAGGTAACAAATATAACAAGGACCCTATTCTGAACCCAACAATGATAATATGTCAAACATTACAAAGAGAAGCTATCATCCTTGAGCCGTTCAATTCCATGCCATGGTAACTGCATATAAGTGAAATATGATTGACAAGAGACCTGGGCTTACCTTTTCATCCTGACTTTCCAGCCATAATATAGTTCTTTTGAAATCCTCAACCGCCCACTTCTTCACTTTTGAAGGAGAAAATAAACCTTTCGGCTGGTCAAAAGATAAAAACATATTAAAATTGGCAAAAATATTTGAAAACATATACTGTAGGATTCATGATGGAAACCAAATTCGAATTTATGCAGTGCACACTCTTCTAGAAATATGCTATTTAGAAATGGGTGAAAAATCTGAACACTAGTTTAAGATTATCACCAGAGCAAAGACATGGGATTCCTAAAATTGACGTATTGCTGGTACAGGAATGCATCACTGGACAAGAACAGCAAAAAAAAGTGTGTCTTTCTCATGAAAAGATAAAAGAGACCAAGTTACCTTGGAAGATGCAGCAGCCTTTTTCGAGGGTGAGCTCTTCTCTACTTGTTGTGAAGGTTTATAGGAAGGGGATGGTTTGAAATCTGAAAGAAGATTATGATGTTTAATCATCTAAAAAAGAATTAAAAAAACCTACACTGCTGAATGAGTATTTGGAAAAACAAACCCTCAACTATAGCAGTAGTATTTTACTTTTGCAACCAAGAGATGAATTAAGATTGTGAGCAATTAAGGGTCTTGTTCATCAGTAATTGTTGTAACTTGTAATATTGAATGGTTACATTGTGATCTGAAAGGTTCAAGGGGATGTGTTGCGATTTAAAAGATTGCCATTACTAAGGGTCTACATGAAACGTTGTGATCATTCTTTACCTTTTTAATCCATTTCTCGTTTTGTATATCAGAGGACAATCTTTGTAAAACATCATAAACCATTTTTCATAATCCATTCATAGTCATTTTTTCCTTGTAAATCCTCAGTAAATTTTCTCTTTTGTGACTTTTGCATCCTCTGTTCTATCCATCCATTTCATTATGATGAAAGAAAAGAATGGATGCCCCACTTATTAAACAAACATGTAAATTTAGTCTCCAAGGTTTGTTTATAATGAAATACAATGAGCTGAGTATGCTTTACGGTTTCAGGAAAACAACATAAGGGGCTGACCAAAAGGGGTAAAACCGAGAAGGGGTTTACAAACCTTCAGTAGCTTCATGAGATTCGGACTGTCTCCTCCATGGTTTACCAGCATGCAGTATGTATGTTTCGATATCAACCAGTTTTTTCTGGCCGTAACACTCAGATATCCATTCCTACACTAGGAAAAGGTTTCATATCACTATTTCATAGCATGAAAAAGTAAAGAGACACATTTTATCAGAGTCCAAACTAGAATGATTATGCAAAGTTAGAAGCATGCCAAGGGAAAGGTATGAAGGAGTATGGAGTTGCTTCCACTCAAGCACACAATAGGCAGAGCAAGCTCTACAATAAGACAAGGAATCACTTGGAGTGGAGCTACTTTGTGACAATAATACTTTAGACTGGTTAAACGATACAAGTTTCTAACCTTCAGAGTTCAGAGAAATGAAGAAGTAATTACCACTTTCCATTACATACATCTAATTTCACGCTCTACATTTTATTCATCTGTTTGTATGTCAGCTTCTACAAAATAAGTAGAAATGGTTTATATGAGCAAGTATGTGATCCTTTTGGCATCGAAATTTTACTCTCAAGGGACATTCTTACTTCAAATGCAATAGGTGAAGCAAAAAGTGCGAAATAAGACTCAAAGAGCATGATACTTGGTCCAGAAGTTAGCCAAAGTACAAAGGACATGGCGCGATCAAAGATAACCATGAATCATCCTACATCTCAAGAACTAGTATCTAACGGATCACAACCGTTCCAATAGGAAGAGCAAAAACTGGAAGATAAACTAACTAGTTATAACTTTCATCACATAACACAAGCACAAGACAATCAACGACGCCCAAATTAAGATAACAAGAACCAAAGGCAGTTAATTAGTAGTAGTAGTAGTAGTCTAATTGTTAAAAACCTTGGATATAACAGTTCCACCATCAGCTTTGACTTGCTTAAACTTAGGAGTATTGGGAAATGCGCAGACTAAAAGAGTGGAATTGGAGTTCCAATCGGGCTGGTACTCTGCCCCCATTTCGAGCATCTGTGACCTCAGAACACCTCGCTCAGGGTTAACAAACCCTGACAGCACAAACACTACACCTTCCTACAATCAAACACCACATATCACATTATCATTATTAATTTAAAAAAAAATCACAATAACAAAAGCAAGAAATTAAAAGAACCAGAGAAATGTATAATGATTAACAACTAACAGTAGTACCATGAGTTTTGAGAAACCGGAGGAGGTGCCTGAATCGCCTTTGTGCTTGACATTTTGGTCCGGTTTAGAATCGTCCTTTTCTGCATCCCTGGAACTCATCCATGACGGTAGATTCCGTTTCCTTGAATTTGAATTTGGGTCCGACATTTTCCAAGGCTTCAATTCCAATTTAGTTTCTTTCTGCTTGATTGATTTTACTCTCTGAGTCTCTGTTGGACCGTAACCGTCAGCTCAGTCCATGGTGGCGTGGGGTTTTGCCGTTTTGACTGTGAAGGAGTAGTAGAACTGTAGAAGCCAGATCACCTTCAAGAGCGTACGTATCCCCACCTATTCTTATAATCTTATTAGAGTACTCGACTCAGCTCGGTTCGATAAGGTTGTCGAGCTGAGTTCGAGTTTAAATTTAGGTTTGTTCCACTAACGAGTCTAGCTAAGCTCGGCTCGTGAGTACTCGTTAAGGTTCGCTATATATTATACTATATATGTGCATTAGTATTACTAGTATTTTTATCGCTTGGGGATGTTAGTATTAGATTATTAGCTTGGAATTGTTTATGATTGCGTTTGTTAGACTTTGATAACTTTATCTTTGTGAAATTGATTGTAATGTGTAATCTTGCATTTTTTGATATGTTATTTAATATTTTAACATTTTTTCATGGTATTGATACTCGAGCTCTGAAAGTGCAGAAGATTTACTGTGATTGAATGTTATGGAACATGTTGGTGTAATATTGATTACAACATTGGTTATTTTGCACTTGTACTTATTTATTGATTTTACATTTATTTATTGATTTAATTAGTTTCACAATTTTAGTTATTGATCTTTGTCAGGTTATGAAAAGTATAGCATTAAGGAATCTTGAAGAAAAATACAAGTCGAATACATGCTCATGCAAATCTTAATTGAGTTGGACTTAAATGAAAGATTCATAGAAGGACTAATGCACACTGATATACTCTAAAGGACAGTGGAGTACCATGATAACAAAGGATTTCGCCTAAGCAATAAACTTGGAAGTGCATGAACAATGACAAAATGTTATGGTGAATGTTGAGTTGAATGTTAACTCAACGTTGGTCTCGACATTGACTTCCTTTATTTATATTTTAATTGATTAATTAATTAGTTCCACTTTTTTTGTTGCTTAAATCCTTCTTAGACACGTTGAAAGAAGTGTAGATCATCAACGAATATTAGAAGATTATTTAAAGACGAAGATATAAATATATTAATATATATTTATATATGAAGACCATTATCGAAGAAATATATGGAGTTTGATTATGGATAAACTACTATGAAGAATAGAAGATTAAAGACTGTTCTAAAAGGATCTAAATGTTGTAGCCAAGTTACTTGGAATTAGAGTTCTTCGCTTGAAGAACAAGTCGAGACGAATGTGGATTGTTGAAGATTTTATTACATCCATACACAACAAACTTGGAACATGTTGGGACTCTTCTCTACTGACTTGACCTATGCACGAAATTTACACTATAAATAGAGGAGAATACCAATTTTGAAGACACGAAGACTGAGTCTACAATTCGTAGAATTCATATTACATATCTGAGTGTCTTCTGAACGAGTTAGGTTATTGTTCTAACTTTTTCTAGCTTTGTTCTTGTTCTTGTGTTACTGTTAGGATTGGCTAGAAGTAAGTTGCAATCTTTTGTAATCAAACGCCTAAGCGTAGTACAATTTGATCATCACTCTTGATTGATCAAACGAAGTTTTTATCTTCTACCTGAATAGATATTTAGCCATGGGGTCGCACATGGATGATTGATTATACATCCTTGTGAAGAAGAAAACATGTGTCTTGTTCCTTTACATTCCGCTGATGTAGTTCTCTATTCTATAATTATATATATTTTCCGCAGGACACTGTTGACGTGATAACATTGAACTCAACATCGAGTAACAGGTTTTTATTTTGCAGGTACTAAATCAAGATCCACCAGCTCGACACAAGCTCGAGCTTGTTCGAGCTTCGAGCCCAACGAGTCGAGTTCGAACCTATATATAGTGGTTCGAGCTCGAACCTGAAATTAGGTTCGATTTGTTAACGAGCCGCTTAGGCTCGACTCGTTTGTTAACGAGTTCGAACCGAACCTTACGATACTCATCTCGGCTCGAGTCGTTAAACATCACTAGAACTAGAAGGGTGAATTGGACGCCATTGAAATTGGGGAAGAAGGTTCTTTTATCTTGTCTTTAATCGTTCTCCTTGGAATTTTGCATTATACCCCTCAATTCTTCTCTTCTCTTTTTTATCTTCTCTTTTTTTTTTTTTCCCAAAAAAAATTGTAAAAAAACCGGGTAAACCGGCGGCTCACCGGTTGCCGGTCCTCCGATTTTGACCGGTTTCAACGGGTTTTCGTGTCACCGGCTGAGCAGCGGGTTTCTAGACTTAACAGGCCGTTCCTAAAAGGCTTTGCGGCTCGACCGGTCGGACCCGTTTATTAAAACCCCTTTATCTCCCGCTCATCAAAACCTTCCTGCATTTCACTGAAATTCGAAACCTTCCCCACTTCACTGAACCCTCACCAGATCTGTCTCGGAGAACCAAAAATGGTGGCTGAGACATCAGTCTCCAACTCGGCTGACCCGCTCAACGACCTCGGAGCATTACCCTTCCCCCGTTCGCTTAGGGCTGCTACATCCGACGACGTTTCGTTGCCTGCCGATTTCAATCACCTCGAATCCATCCATAATTTTTTGAAAAATGCGGTACACTTACTTTGCTCTCACATTTCCAGCTTACTCTCCAACAGCGCCGCTCAATTTTAGTATATTATTATCTCCTCAGTTGATTTTTCAGAAATTGTATGTATATTCAGTTCAATTTTAATCAGCTCAGCCTCGCTTTCCCCAATTTGTGTGTGTGTCTTTATATATATATTTTTATCTTCCGTTAATTTTTATTGCATTTTATTGGAGAAATTAGAAATGGATACTGTTCTAGTTAGCTGTTTCTGGAGGGTGTAATTGTTCAATTTGGCTGTAAGGAAGTTTAGTGGTGCAGTAGAATTAACTATTAAGGAAGGAGTAGAAAAGGAAAGGGGATATTTGGTGTACAAATCTACAAATCAATTAGGGAGTTTTGGGGAGTAGAGAAGGAATAAGTATAAGTTCATTTATTTACTTCAGTTTATTCCTTACATCAAAATGAAGATATGGGTATGATACATATCTAATCAAAACTGTTTGATCTTTTTACTAATACAAGTGTGTCTTATCCTATGGGTTCATTTCAGAATGTTACAGGAAGTCCTGAAAGGCTCAGGAATGAAGCTATGAGAGTTGTGGATGGAGGTCCCGAACTTCTGGAATCTGAGTTCGTTAGATTTGCTAAATCTGTGGGAATGACTGATGATATTGGCGTAAAAGTGAAGGACAAGCCTCGAGAAAGGAGACAAGGTCTTGGTCTTGAACGCAAGCGTACATTTACTCTGAAGACCAGCTCTAGGTGAGAACAGTTATAGTTTTATTCTTGCGCCTTTCAATGTTATTTTGGATATCTAGGTACGAGTGTTTAACCATTTTCGAACTTGAGCAGCCAGCGTCCCGTGAACTTGGAACCAGATTTGAGCGATGATAAGCTTGAAGATCCAGATGCTTTCTTTGATGCTTATGCTAGTTATGATAGTAATTCCCTTTTCGTCTGATCTCATGTATTTCTTGTTTACTTACCTTTTGCCCCACTGACTACCTATGGAATTCCTATAAAATGACTTCTCGTCCTACTTCATTACTGCAGAGACTGAAAAAGACATACAGATTCTTATGGGTGGCAGTAGGGACACTTTGAACCAAGACAACCTGTCAACTCGGGTGCGTGTTCGTAGACCGGGTATTTTGGGGTATGCATAAAATTGTGTATGCTATCTTCATTGATTTTGCCTGACCATTAGAATTATAGCTTCTAAATAAAGGACTATGAATGTGTTCCATTGCCTCATAGAAAATGCTTGTTTCTTGCAGGAAATCATATAATATAAAGCATCGGTACACAGTACCATCTCCAGAAAAAGTTGACAGGTTGATTTCCTCCGTAGAAGAAGTGGAGGAGGGCACTAAAAGTGCAGGTGAAGATGACAATGATGCTCAAGATAAAATGTCAAACCCTGAACCCGATCTAGATGTTGATATGGCAGAAGCAGAACTACCTGGTGAGAAGTGGATATTGTTTTGTGTAATCAAATCACATCTAATGTCAAAGGAATATTTTGTTTATTCTGCGTGAACTATATACTGAAATATTGCAATCATTTTGCTATTGGTTTTTGTGGAATGTCTTCTTATCTATACCCATATGCAAATTGATGTACAGTATCTCTGGAGAAGTCAGACAAGCAATCGAAAGATATATTCGATGAGTTACTCTCTGGTAATGATGAAGAATTAGACGAAGAAGGGGCTTTGAATATCTTGCAGGAACATTTGAAGATCAAGCCTCTTGATTGGGAAAACCTGGGCATTCCTGTTTCACATGATTATGGAAGGTCTAGCATTTCAAGCATTTGGAGTGCAGGAAAACTGAAGTCCCCCAGGAGTTCAATGGTGATCAATAATGTGCTGAAAAATGTAAACAAATCACCTATAGTACGCGAAAGTGCAGCACAAAATCCTGATATTCCCTCATCTTCTCCAAGCCCTCCAAGAAATGTGTTTGCTTCTGTGTCATCTTTATTAAAGAAAAGAACCCAAGAATCTAATTCTCCAAAGGATCCATTCTCACCGTTGGATACCGAATTTTCTGAATGGCAAAATACTTCTTCAGCCGTGCCCATTGATAAGCTACAAGAACAGGTTGATATAGAGGCAAAGTTAAGCATGTCTGGTGAGATAAATAGTGAATCAGAGGTTGCAATTACAGAACATACTCGCAATATGGGTGAACGGAAAGCTACAGGAAGTGAAGATAGTCTTCCCGACAAGTTTGTTGACGAGACTGCAATCATACTCACTGGAAATGCTAAAACCAGGCAAAATGAAGTGCCAGATATCAACAATGAAGAAACAATGAACCCTCAGGAAACCGTTTCTGAATGCCAAAATACTTTTTCAGCCGTGCCCATTGATAAGCTACAAGAACAGGTTGATATAGAGGCAAATTTAAGCATGTCTAGTGAGTTAAATAGTGACTCAGAGGTTGCAGTTATAGAACATGCTCACAATATGGGTGAATGGAAAGCTACAGGATGTGAAGGTAGTCTTCCCGACAGGTTTGTGGACGAGAATGCAGTCATACTAGCTGGAGATGCTGAAACCAGGCAAAATGAAGTGCCAGATATCAACAATGAAGAAACAAGGAACACTCAGGAAACAATGAATATAAATAACCGTAAGTATATAATACACACACACACACACACACACACAGTATGATTATGATTATCAATCTCAAAGTGCCATAAGTGAAATCAACCATGATGGCATGACTACGTGATGCATCCATTTGTATATTTTGTTTGTTCTCCACTCGTCATTCTTGAAACCACAAGATCTGAGGCGATTTAATTTTATTTGATTTGTTTGCTCCACATTGCCTGCATTTCTTCAATAGAAAGCAACAACTAGTCAATCTTGGTGATGTGCTTATTTTTTCTTTTTATAGCTTGAGTTGCTTCAGTTATACTTGCGTGGTTACTCCCGAAGCTGCAGAAAACTTTATTACCTTGACTGTCTTGTTATGCTTAGGATTTTATTGTCGAATTATATCAGTTTATTTATCGTGTTCTGCTTTGCCTTTTCTGTATGCAGGGGATTCAAGTTCTTTAATTCAAGATGAGGCTGTGGACAATCTTGCTACCAGAGTAACAAAACAGCCTAAGGTAATTTCCTGTTTATTTTTTCTTACTTCTTTGTCTTGTTCCATATAGAAGTTTAAAACCTCTCATTTGTGATTATAACTTTGGACGTGTGACATAACATCAACTTGCATAATTTTATATTTTTCCACGCCACAGTAATTAGAACATAGTTTGACATATCTGTTATTACAGGTAAACCAAGTTGACCTACAAAAAGCAAGAAAGGAAGTGAATAAAAAGCGCATTCGAAACCTCCATCCCATGAGGAAAAGTATTGCAGGTGCTTATAGATTCATCTAAGAAACATAAGTCTTTTGCTTCTTATTTTGCCTCTTCCTCGATTCAACTATATTTTCTTATGCTGCAGAAGCTGGCACATCATTTGAAAATGGAGTGAGGACGAGCAAAAGAATAAAATTGCGGCCTCTAGAATTCTGGAGAGGCGAGAAGCCCTTATATGCGCCACGGTTGAATACCAGTGGTATTGTTTCCCTCCACTGAATCAACTTCGCGTTTTGTTCTTCAAATCTCGGAACCCAATTTTAAAATTCTCGTTTCTCTCGTTTTACAATATACATCATACACACATGTGTGCCAACGGTCACCAGATATTCTCGTTTCGAGTAATTGAAAAAGTTTTTCCCCTCCCCACCCCCACCCCCCAACACACACAAATAAAAAAAAAAAGAAAAAAAAAGAAAAGAACCATCTATAGCTTTGGAGAGCTGAATCATTGAATAATCATGCCAACAGGTCATAATGCTATTTATTTTGTTAGTTCCTTAGCAGTTCAAATAGCATTCTTCTCGATACTCCTGAGTTCTGGTATCCAATTCTGCAGCTGGGATTGGTAGTCATATGCTATGCTATGTGTTATTTATTTTACTTGATTTAGTAGTGATTGAGCTTTTAGATATCACAAACCATTTAACTATCATGTTGCTCAATATGTGCATACTATATAAATGTTAAAAGTTCCAGCTCGTCGCATTGGTTTGGAATCTTACATAATATTATGGTGATCCACGTTGTTTCAGTTTCCTGCAACTTCTGAGAAGCATAATCAATACGGAGCTCTTTAACTCTGCAGTAGTTATACTTGAATCCACTTCAAGAAAATATGCCAGCGTGCTTCTGTACATGAAGTTAGTTGTTGTTTGTTGCTAGATCTGAGGTTTTTGGTTGTGGATACGATTGATTTTTAGACTCGTCCATGTGAGTCGGTTAGCAACTTGTAAAGCAAGATCTTATCTGTTGTGATTGCTTATTGTTTGGTTTTGCAGACGTGAAGCTGATAGGAGTGAGGTGCTTCTCTCCAGAAAATAGGCAGGGAGATCTTAAGGTGAAGCCATTAATTCCGCCACGAGAATTTTCCAAATATAAAGAAACACTCGACTTGGCAGCTCGCCATTGAGTAATCTAGTTAGATCTGATCATCTTTTGCCTAAAAACTTGTAGTAGAACTTGGAACTTGCTGTAAATTGTCTGTATTAAACATGAAATGCCACTACTAGTAGTAATATTTTCTTCAACTTCAAAAGTATCTACTGTACATCTTATGATTACTACTACTTCGTAGTACATAAGAAAGCATATCATGTGCTGTTCTTATAAACGTGACAATCACGATGTCCTTCTGTGCTTACTGGTAAAGTAACAGTGTATGTATGCTGATCTGTTTTAATCATGAAAAACCACTTAACCAACAAAATGGCCCAACATTTAAATTTCTATAGCTATTATTTGCTTAAATGACAATCAATTCCATTTAATATAAACTTATAAAGAATTGATATAAATTGATTATCTCCACGTAACTCTTATGAGTTTGAATTTAATATGTGATACTATACTATCAGTCTATCACCTCCATCGACCCTATCATATTCATACGGGTCATTTTCGGCCTGCACCGGTGGCGGCGTGGGTGCACGGCGTCGGACGCCGCGGCATCCCGCCGCACCGGTGCAGGGACGCCGGGGCAACAGCCCCGGCGTCGATCGCTCTCACGACGCGGTGTATTAACACAGCGAGATTTTGAGGGGCAGCCCCTCAATGGTCCCTTTTTATTTTTTTTTTGTTTTTTTTTTCTTTATTTGCTTTTATACTCCAACGGACAAAAACGGCAATAACTCGAAAAATAAAAATGCAAAAATAAATAAAAATCACCAACAGCTCTATTTTTTCGAGATCTATAAATAGAGACCAATCTCGGCTATGTTTGGAGCACCCCATCTCCAGCTCCCATTTCTCTCTTAATTAAACTCAAAATACACTCTTAACATCAAAACCCCCCTTAACCCTCCATTTTTTTGTCCGGTGAGATGGAGTTCAACGGTCAGCTTTACACTCGTGAAACTCTTGCATATATGAAGGAATATGAGAAAGAGTTGTACGCAGAGCTCATGAGCCAACTTCGCAAACCGTTGTTGAACTCTACCTCCCCGAATGTCGTTCGCCCTTTGTTTCAAAATGAGCCCGAAGAGCCAAACACCCAAAATTTCCCATCTCCTCAGTCTCAGATACCGGGAATGTTCTCCCAAACTCCTGAGTTCGTTGCAGAGACTCAGCCCCAAAATCAGCCAAAGCCAACGGGTCGTAGCCGAAAAGGGAAGGAGGCCGCCACTGCTGATGCGACAAACGCCAAGGCTCCACCACGGAACGTGCAATGGACCGAGAAGGAAGATTTGGTTCTCCTTCGTTGCTATATGGATGTTTGCTCAGATCCTATCATCGGTACGAACCAGAGGTATGCTACTTTATTCAAAAAGGTTCATGAAATGTATGAGGAGGCTAGGGCGGACGGGTTGCACAAAAGAGTCGACCGTATGAAGAGTCGACCGTATGAAGAAGGAAATTAATAATTGGCTTGGCTGTTATGAGAGGGTTGTGAGTGCAGTTGGCCAGCGTAGTGGATTCAACAACGACGATGTGATCAACACGGCTCAGGAATTTCACAAGGAAAACACACTGTACAGCTCTGGTTTTCATCTGTTTAAACAGTGGGATGTTGTGAAGTCGTACCCGATGTATGAAATGTACTTGAATTGGGAGACTCACTTGAAGAAGAAGCAAGATCCAAACAATGTCACTGTGGATGTTGATGTAGATGGGGATGAACGAATGGAGTCAACGGGAGGTGGCAGTAGTGGGACGAAGCGATACCACTTAGTTGATGACAGTGTCTCGAGTCCGAAACGCCCTATGGGCCGGGACAAGGCGAAAAGGATGGCACAAGGTGGAAGTTCTTGCAACTCCGCAATGGAGACGATAGGTGAGGGATGGGTGCAATTCAATGGTAATTATCCCCAGGCTCTTGAGTATGAAAGACAGAGGATTGAGTGGGACAAGGAAGCTCATAACAGCAGGCTCGCCTTTGAAAGGGAGAAGGAGGAAAAGAGGGAGGCCAGGAAACTGAAGGACCAGTACTTGAAAGAGGAGAAGTTGAGGAATGAGCGGATGAAATTCTTGATGGATCTGTTGCCTCACTACGATAATTTGAATGCCGAGCAGAGAGCAGTGGCAGATGCACTCAGAGCCGAATTGTTTCCGAACAATTGAATGGTGAAACTTGTTTAAGTGTGTTTGTTTAGGCATTTAAGTGTGGCGTGTTTGTACTTTAATTTTCGCATTGTGTTATTTTACATTCGTAAGTGTGACTTGTTTGTATTTTCATTTCCCATGTATCCGTTGTAATGAAATGAATTTGCTTTGAATTTGAATTTGAATTTGTCAGGAATCAAAAGTTTACTTTTAGTCAAACAACTTTTTAATTTGCTTTGTCAGGAATCAGAACTTTACTTTGTCAGATATCATGAATTTGAATTCGGCAGGAATCATAACACTACTTGAGGCATCCTGTGCAATCTGACTCAGCCATGACTAAGCATGTTATCTTATCTTTTGAAATCTTATCTCCAAAAATCTTATCTTCAAAAATCTTATCATATCCGAGGCAATGTGTCTCATCCATGTCTATATAATGCAACTCTGAAACTTAATTTAGATACACCAACCCTTCATCCACTTCTTAAGTTTAAAAGAATCATGTCATCAAGCTCTTCATCATCAAGCTCGTCATCGTCTGATGAAAGTTTGAATTTTGCATCCTCCTTTGCATATTCTTCCTCCGCCTCTTCCTCGAATACCTTCAAACAAGCTCAAAAGTTCATAATGAACAACATACCCCATATGATGCACTCCATCCAACAACAAGAACAACCAAAAAACACTTCAAAGAAGAAGCGAAAATATATTGACAGGGAAAGAGTTTCACGTGCCGTGCTACTCGAGCGTGATTACTTTGGTCAGGTCGCTCCTTATGCAGATAAGTTCCGACGCAGATACAGAATGCGTAGGGCCTTGTTTGAACGAGTAGTTGCTGGTGTTGTGCATCAAGATGATTACTTTGTCTGCAAGCTAGATGCTGCTGGCCGTCAGGGGTTATCCACACTCCAAAAATGTACCGCAGCCATTCGAATGCTAGCTTATGGGTGTTGTGCTGACTCGGTTGATGAGTATTGTCGCCTTGGTGAAAGTACGGCTTTGAAATGTCTCTCGCGTTTTTGTGACGCTGTGGTTGCAGAGTTTGGCGCAACCTACATGAGGAGGGCCAATGAAGATGACTTACGACGACTTCTAGCAATCAACAAGGCAAGAGGCTTTCCGGGCATGATTGGGAGTATCGACTGTATGCATTGGATTTGGAAGAATTGTCCGACGGCGTGGCACGGTCAATTCCAAGGGAAATGTGGAAGTCCTACCCTTGTGTTAGAAGCTGTGGCATCCCAAGACACTTGGATATGACATTCATTCTTTGGAGTTTCCGGAAAATTCAATGACTTATCAATCGTGCAGCGTTCACCAGTGTTCGAGGATCTTCTCAACGGCACTGCACCTCCTGTGGAATTTACGGTGAATGGCCATCAATACAGCATGCCGTACTACCTAACTGACGGTATCTATCCAGCATGGGCTACGTTTGTGAGTGCCATCCCCAATCCCATAACTCATAAAGAATCAAAGTTCTCTCAGCTCCAGGAGTCTTGCCGTAAGGATGTGGAACGGGCTTTTGGAGTTATGCAAGCACGGTTTGCAATAATACGAAACCCGGCTCTTGCTCACAACAAGTCCACACTCCGTAAGATCATGGATTGCTGCATCACACTCCACAATATGATAGTTGAGGATGAACGCCACACATACAAAAACTATGAAAGTGAAATGGAAAGCCTGAGGAAAGAGTTTGAGGACGACACAAGGTCTTACGTTGAGGATTTCGATCGTGGAATTCATATTCGAAGGACGACATCAACAATAAACTCTCTGAATGAGTACATGAATATTAACCGACAGATGCATAGCATCAACACGCATGAACGACTAACTTCAGACCTCATGGAACATATCTGGAGGTGTTAGTGATTGATTGTGCGAGTTTCATCAATCGTGTGTCTTATTTGTTTTAAGTTTCATGCATTTTATGTTTGTGTGTTGTGTGGTTGTTGCATCTCAATTCGTTAGATTTTGTGTTTTAAATTTGATGTGAACTCGTTCTATAATGAGTATGATTCTGTGTTATGTGTTTAAATTTGATGTAAGTTATTTCAAATAAACTATTAAATATATTTTGTTTTAATTTTAGTTCATCTTATCATATTATAATTATCAAAAAAAAAAAAAAAATTAAAAAAAAACAAAAAACCACCATGCCGCGGCATCGTGGCCACCAATGCAGAAACAAGCCACGATGCCGCGGCATGGAGGCAAAATAGTGCATGGTGCCATGGCATGGCATGGCACCAATGCTGGTGGTCTAATGGATAGTATGAGTGTGTAAACTACGGCGTAAGTTGCCTATCAGGATATGTCACTCTTGATATGTTCACTAAACAAACCTTTTAACCGATCGTCGACGTTAAGTTGAAAGTTACAAGTTGAGGCTTATCATGTCATGGATTAACTATGTTTAATTGCGTTTGACTTGGTTTTCCCCATATATAGTGATATCACTTGAAATAATTTGACAACTAACCAAGTTTAGTCATGTTTTCTCTCAAGTTAACCAACTGAACTGAATGTAATTGAATTCCTTTACGTATATTTCCCCACCTTATAACTTCACTAATATAATTGAATTTGAATTAAATGTATTCAGAGAAAAATAATTAAGTGAAATTAACTTGAATATAATAACTATATAAACTAGTTATGAACTAAATTTATACATAAAAAAGGGCAAATGGCAACTTAAAGTATATACTAATTGTTAATTTTTAAAACCGTTGGGAATTTTAGTATACAAATGAGCTTTCAGTTCCTTCGTTGTACTGGATTAAGGGTGCCCAACACGGTTTTGTAATCTTGTGACAGTAAAACGCGTTAAGTCACTAAAATCTATTGAGGTGAAAGGGTGATTAATGTATAAGTGAGTTCATCAATATTTGAATGAATTAAGTTATTTATACACACATGGGTGAAAGTTCCATTGTGCTTAAATTCGAGTTAAAGAGCAAACGTATATCGAAAACCACTTGAAAATCCAAGTTGTCAGAAAATGAACTCTAGAAGCAGCGAAGTTCCATACTCGTTGTAGCATTGATATCGTAGAAAGTGGAAAGTTTCGATGCAACATTGATGTATAGAACGATGCAACATTGGTGTCAAACGTATTTCATAGCTTTACAATAAACTTCGCTGCAACATTATGTAAAAGAATGCTACAACATTAAGGTTCCTAACTCTCTGTAAAAGGTTTCGCAACAGCAAAAGTAAGGCAATGCTGCAGTAATGCGAATAGGTTCGCACCTGTTCAGAAGTGGCGGATTTTCAAGTGTTTTCATGAAGAGATACCTCCCTTAAATTGTCATGGGACACATCCATTCGTACTAAAATATCTGGATGATGATTTAGACACAATTTAGAAGGGTTGTAACACTTGGGAGAGGGTGCATTTGATCGATAAAAAGGAGAAGAAGTCATTTCTTCCAACACGCTTGCAAACTCATCTCCTTCTCCCTCTTTGCTCTTCTGTACTGTTTATACTCAAAGTAAGTTCGATAGATTCAGCTATTGTAGTGCTGCTTAGTTGTCTTAAGAGTAGTTTATCCTGGGAGACTATTACCATAATCCCGTAAGCACCATGAGCGGGGCAGGGCAATCTTGTCTTAAGGAGAGATAGTCAAACTATCGACTCTACTCGCCATTTCTTGTTGCTTCTCACCATTCTAGAAGTTGCTTGAAGACATGGGATTCTGCATCCAACATGCTTAGTTCTTATGGAGTACGAAGGAACAATTTATGGATGAATCAACATTCAGGAAAGTTTACTTTGTAAAGTTCATTATTGTTATGTATTGACATCTTTGTACAAGTTTGATTCTATACAAGTTTGTTTCTATTGTTGTTGAATATGGGGTAAATTGCACTTTTGGTTTCCCAAGTCGAAGTCCTCAACGTTTTTGGTCCGCACTAGCACGCACTCTGCGAACTCGATCTTCTTTTCACGTACAAGTCGCGTATCTCGCGTCCAGAGCTCTGCATTTCCTCTAGTTCGCGTATATATGGTTGTATACATGACATGTCACACTCCATGTCCTGTGTGAACGGATGATGAATGGTGATGTGTTTTGGAGGGAAAATTGACTAAACTCAATGAGGAAAAGAAAATTGCTCAGACTACCAACCTGATCCATAGACCCGTTAAGGATATGCTTGCCATTTCTATTTTACAGAGCTTGGAGCTTAACAAGCTCTGTAAGAGTTAAAGAGCTTCGAGCTGTAACAGAGCGTGTTAAGCTCTGTTTTACAGATCTTGTTAAAAGCTTAACAAGCCCTGTAACAGAGCTTAACAAGCTCTGTAAAACAGAGCTTAAATAGCTCGGTACAGAGCCTGCTAAGCTCGTACAAAGTCTGTTAAGCTCCTTCGGCGTCGATTCTCTACTCCAACCATCCATATCAACAATTGGCTACTGAGAATTTGGGGAAGAAGAGGTCGAATATATTGTGAATGGGGGCTAGGGTTAGGGTTCATATAATAACTTGGGGATTTCAATTTGGGAGGGAATTATCCCCCAATTCCGTCCAAATGAAGTCCAAGTCGTTCCAGGGCGCTTCAAAACGTTCCAATTCATCAAATTTCAATCCAAATCGTTCAAATTCACCACATCATGTTTCATGTGGCTACATGACCAAAAGCGCGGATCAAGTGGACCAAAATCGCAAAGCTATAAGACGCTCTTGGACGAACTATCATGACACGTCACAGTTTGAGGATCGTATTTCATTTTAGGTGGACCAAAAATGCAAAGGGACTTCGACTTGGGGACCAAAAGTGCAATTTACCCTTACCTTATTATATGATATTAACAACATTCTCTCTTGTTCAATCTTCCAACTCTCACATTCCCGCGCGAATACAACATTCTCCAACATAAACTATAATGAAAAATCAATTTATAAAAATATATGATGAAAATATAGTGTCTCTACTTTCATTATATAATTTCATTAATTATTTTTCCGGTAAGATTTAAGATTTATTAGAGTTCAAACAAAGTTACGAAAAAAATCAACAAAATAACGTAAATAAATGACTGGGACGGAGGGAGTACATTGCTAGTGTCCCCCCTCATTTTAGAGAAATAGAAACACTCTCTATCAATATATACATTTAAATTTAACATACAATTTATACGCGACGAATCACTTTTAACAATTGTCAGATTGACTTCATCAGGGGCGGAACCAGGGACTTGGATCGGAAAAAAGCCTTTGCCCCAGTTCTGCCTTCCAAGGTTTTCCGAGTCGGCTGGGCCCCAAAATAATTTTTTTAGGAAGAATTTACAATTTTTCAAAAATTATAAAGGTATTTTTACGATTTTTCAACTGTTGACCCTCCCCTCCCCCTCCGAAACTTTAAAAAAATGATGCATATGTAAGTTCACCCCCTAACTATAATTTCTGCTCCTGGACTTCATAATAAAAAAAAGGTAGAACTTGCAATACGAAATCAGTAAAACAGAGGGAATAACATAATACTATTTGAATATCAAATTCAAGTTCAGTTCTCGTTGAAATGCAACTTTCCTCAATTTTATACTTGTATTTCCACTATTATCAAGTTTCACCTAGCAGAAACTTATAACTGTACCCTTTATGTCAAGGGCGGATCTAGATGTGGCTAGGATAGGCCCAAGCCTACCCTAAAACTAGAACTATGAAAAGTGTCTGTATGTATTTGTATGTACAAAGAATGCTTTTGGTCAAGTGAAATGTTGCTGCGTTTTTATTCATGTGGGCAAGTGTTCGATACTTTTGTGCCCAATTCAATATTTTTATTCCTTTCTGCAAGTTTATTTATTTATTATTGTCTACATTTTATTCTTTTACATGGTTTATGGTAACACGCAATGGCGAATTTAGGACCCAATATGAGGGGGTCGAAAATTTGATCATTTAATCCATGATTATAAAATTTATAACTGATAAATAATTTAAATATAAAAATAAATTTTCAAAAATAATAAAATTATTGAAGAAGAAAATTTCTCTAATATTTAAATTTAATATTGAAAATAAAATGTATAAAACACAATGTTTTTTTTTTCAGAAAAGAAGAAATTAAAGATTTTTTTTGCAGAAAAGAAAAAATTTAAGGATATTTTTGCAGAAAAAAGAAGGAAATTAAAGAGTTTCAAATACTATCAGACAGGTTCAAACCCTGGTTGTTTCTTGACCCAACATGGACAATATCCAATTGTCCACTGGACTACAGAACTTGTTTGGAAATATTATTACTATTATGGTACTTATCCGAATTCAAGCTGGGTGAAGTGCCCCCTTGACGCAGCTTGGATCCGCCACTGATAACACGTGGTGTATGTTATATGTTTGAGTTGTAAAATTTATAAAGAAAAGTAGATAAAATAAGAAAAAAATCTGCAAAATTTAGTCGGATGGGCGAAAATGAAAAATAAAAAGAAACAATGAGACTACGAGAGCACTAATTAACCTACCCAACAAAATATTCCTGGATCCGCACTCGTCAGGGTGTTACATGTTATCCTAGCAGTTCAAATTGATATGCAGATACATGTTTACAAAAACAGCACGTCCAAAGCTTCTAGAAGAACTTTTACAATGGGCAACTAAACTAATTAACCAGTGACACACTACTAGCACGACACCTTTTTGCCCTCGTCCCATGTCTAGTTGTCCCATTGTCCATATACACTTGAAAGCAATCTCCAAACAAACTAAAGCGTTGTCCCATTGTCCATATACACTTGAAAGCAATCTCCAAACAAACTAAAGCATCTAGCTCCAACCTCATCTCTGCTTCTCTTTTCTTTCTTTCTTTCTTCTTTTGATTTCACCCTCTAAATCTCACCACCTTCTAGAACAACTTTTCCTATTTTCCCCTTTCTTCTTTTCTCATTCTCATCCCTTTAAAAGGAAACCCCAACAGAATTCATTAAAGTACTAGCTTTATTCCATCTCTATCTATCACTCATCTTTTTTTTTTTACTCATTCTTGCATACATACTATTATATGTGTGTGTGTGTGTGTGACATATGGCTGTAGACATGGAAAAAAAACAGAAACAAGAAAATAATATGGATGAAATAATGAGTGAACTTCCTTATGATGTTGGAGTTGAGTGTCTAATAAGGACTTCATATAGCCACTTCTCTTCTGTTGCATCAGTCTGCAAAAGCTGGAAGCATCAGCTCTACCTACCGGAGTTTTGGGCTCGTCGGAAAGCTGCAGGACTGGCGAACAAAGTTGTGGTCATGGCCCAGGCCCAGGTTGGTTCGTCCCACACGTATGGTGTCAAGGAGTTCATATGTGCCACGGTGTTCAGGCTGACACTGTTTGAGCCCGAAACCAGTTGTTGGGCCGAGTTATTACCCCGGCTGGACTACTTAGACGGACGGCTGCCTGTGTTTTGCCGGGTTGTTGGAGTCGGACGGAGCTTGGTGGTGATGGGTGGGTGGGACCCAATGACGTGGGAGGTTTTGGATGATGTCTTTGTTTACGATTTTGTAACTGCCACGTGGAGGCGTGGGGCTAGAATGCCCGGGTGTTCGAGGTCGTTTTTTGCATGTGCCTCGGATTGTGATCGGATGGTGTATGTGGCGGGAGGACATGACTATGAGAAGCGGGCATTGAAATCAGCATTAGCCTATGATGTGGTGGCGAATGAGTGGGCCCACTTGCCTGACATGGAAGGGGAGCGCGATGAATGTAAAGGTGTTTTCTTGCGT
This sequence comes from Plantago ovata, assembly GCA_028274465.1. Taxonomy (NCBI): domain Eukaryota; kingdom Viridiplantae; phylum Streptophyta; class Magnoliopsida; order Lamiales; family Plantaginaceae; genus Plantago; species Plantago ovata. The sequence goes on along the minus strand of CM051456.1, from coordinate 13,791,301 downwards.
GGCAAATTCCATGTCATTGGTGGATATAGTACAAATGAGCAAGGTGAATTTGGAACAAGTGCGGATGTGTTTGATGTGGTGAGTCATGAGTGGCTCCGAGTTAAAGAAAATTTCTTAGAAATCACAACGAATCCAAGAAATTGCATAGTTGATGGGGACGGAACCTTTTACATGTGTCACGATACTGAGATGGTGATGCGGCAAGGATCCACATGGCAGGCAATATGTAAGCTGCCTAGTGGCGTGAAAAATGCTGTGAGCATGGCTGCGTGGAAAGGGCAACTGTTGGTGATTGGGAGTCGAGGGTTTGGCGCACCGCACAAGGCGTACATTTTGGATTTGAAGACTAAAGAGTGGGAACAAATGGAGGCACAGGATGAGTTCCATGGCCACGTCCAATCTGGATGTTACTTGGAACTGTGACTCGTATCAGACCAAAAATGAAGATTTTGATGTGTTTTGGAAAGAAAATACCACAATCTGTTTATTACGCACAATTTGATGCAATACAAGAATTTAAAGTTCAAGGTTGCTACTTTCTATATTATTCTACGGAAGTATAAATTGAAGAGTGGGTTAAATTTGAAATTATCGCCAATAATATTAATCATTTTTCAAAATTTGAGTGTACACCCACTATACACCACGGCACCGGGTTCCATACCTATAATCATGAAAATAAGTGGGAATAACTCAGCAATCCCTCTGAATCTTTAAGACCCTGTGTGCCTACTCCGGTATAAGTAAAAAACGAAACATTATATATAATCTATCATCATCAACAAAAGTTTCATACTCCAAGAACATACGGATAGTATCTCCATTTTTGAACCATATACATCGACATCACAAGTATTCCTTGACATTAATAAAAGTTGTCTTTGGCTCAAACAACAAACTCTCGACGACTCTGCAAATACTCTCGAAAACATTAATGGGCAAATCCTCGATGGAAATCCACTTGTCTAAAAGAAAAAGAACAGAAAATAAACTTGGTTTCGCCAAATCAAGCATCAGCTGCAGTACTTGTTATTCCAATATTCTCTGACAAGCCTCATAACAACGTCTTGCAAGCTTTGAAAAAAGACCAATGCACAATAACCTGCATGACATAAGGAAAGCCACTTATTTTCTACCTTGCGATTTACCACTACAAACCACTAACGCACTAACAAATTATGTGCACTTACAGCATCTAAGAACAAGAAACTGCTACCCGTCAAGCTACACTGTTCTTGATTAAGCAGCAAGATCGGGCGGTTTTTTTTTTCCACATATACCTGAGCAAAAACATGGAAGGAAAAAACATAAATAATCACATGTAGTCGACATATGTACAAAAAGACTAGCATACAAATAGCTAGATTATAGCTTTCTAGCTTCCGTAATGATGGGGAAAAAGTATATGATTCATTATGGGATTCTTTTAGCAGGTTCTTTACTTTCTAGCACCATGTCCTCAATTTTGCAATTAACATACGGTTCTTTACTTTCTAGCACCATGCCCTCAATTTTGCAATTAACATACGGTTCTTTACTTTCTAGCACCATGCCCTCAATTTTGCAATTAACATACTAGAAATTAAGCAAAGAGGAGCAGGAAACAAGGTTATGCTTGGATGAGAACATTAGACATGACTTTAACTGTGATTCTTGAACAGGAAAGAGTGTCAACAGTTACTCGAGCTTAAAACTTAAAACTTCATCAGATAAATAAATGGTCTAGGAAGCACCGAGATGGAAACGATCACGAGGATACACCAAAACCCAAAAAAGTAGGATTAATTTAGTTAAAATTAAAATGTACTCCGTAATTCTAACTTCTAAAGAACACTAATCAACCAAGTAAGAGGAAAAGAAGTACACAGATTAATTAATCCTGAAAATAATTTAACAAAACAGGGCAGTAATTACGAATTTCATCTTTTAATAAAAATGGGCCTTCACAGTTTATCAAGCTAAATAACCTAGTACATAATACAACTGCCGGCAAAAGAAAAGAAGTTGATTCAACAAAAGGAAAGGGGTGATCAATAGCTTAGAGAAAGAAACAGGGGAAGACGACATAGAAAAGAAGCTGTACGTTTTTGACCAACTTCTTTTGAGTTTCTGGTTTCCAGGCATAGGTTAGCCAACCCTAATTTAAAAAGAGAAAAATAAAATAAAAAAGGATATGTATCACCCAAGTATCCGTATACCTTATGTTTTAATACGGGATACTTGGAGGCAATCCACATATCCGTGCTTCACAGATTGCTTGTTATGATTATACACAAATACACCTGTTACGAAAGTCTAGCTTTTAGACAAACACATCCCCCCCAGGACACACCAGGTCTTTGACCTCCCCTCTATGCCTTGTGGCAATGATTCCTTTTGGCATCAAATTTTTATGATGCTGTCCATAGATCAAATTATTTCGTGGATTGGATTTCACAGGTAAAACAACCAAAAAGTGAATTCTCATGGCAAACGCAAAATCACAACAGTAATAGGGTGGTTACCTAAAATAACCCAGAATATGTAGCAGCCCAAAGTGCTCCAGGTCAACTGGAGAACACAAAAGGCCCTAGAATGCCATCAACAGAATCACTACCAAGAAACTCTGCAACAACCAACAGATGGAAGATACATTTACTGCAACAATATTTATTTCATCCTCCAATGGCAGCCTAATTCTTTCACTGGTCAAATTTCATCTCCGTATATCTTCGAGGATTCTTTTGCCTTTGACCAGAATCATCAGTTGGAAGCTCTACAAAATCAAACAAACTACTTAATGAGCCAGGAAGCTGATGTTTAATACAAGGCAAATAGAATGTAATGAATCTTACCAGGCCTCTGTGCAGGGTTCCAATCGTTACCAACTTTTGTAGCATTATTTTCTTTGCTGCATAGACATTTCTAGTGTTACCATATGTTACCAAGAAACAAATTTTGAAAGCCAGATCCAAGATTGAATGCCGGCCAAAGTAGATAACAAATTAACTGAATTTTCGGAATTCTGTCTACCTTGAAGTGGCAGTTATGGAAGTCGCCTGTCCGGATGGCCGGGCATGATAGGAACCATCAACTGTGAGATGTTGATTAAAGAAATTTGCCGCCCCCAGAGCTCCAGCAGCCCCAGCTAAAACTGGTAACCTGAGTATATATGATTATATAATACTTAGAGCTAGAATAAGAGTTAATTAACATAGAAGTAGTAACAGTGTAGATGACAGACAGAAGACGATGTTTGGCATAATTCAAGATGGAGTAATCAAGATGTGGAGATAAAATAGAAATTTCAAGAACACCAGAACACAGAGAAATTAAGCTTATGTGGTATTACCAAGTCATTTCAGAACTCCCTCGACCACCAACATATCCAGGGAAAGCCATGCCAACTGCAGGAACTCCCATTCCACCTGGAGGCTGGGCTCCAAATTGCATGACTGTCAAGTTACACCAAACCGTAAAGATCATATTAATCAAAAGTTGGGTAGGAATACACAAAACAATTATAACATCCTGCTGCACCTATACTTAAGTAAGAGAAATACATATACTACTTTTCAGTTGGGATAGATCCCGAACTCATACCAGTCCTACTTTTAACTCAAAAAGTATCTCGCATGAAATCTGCAAGTGTGCCCATTATACAACTAGTAGTAGATCCTAGACAAAAGGCTAACAAAGGTTCACCCAAGTTACTATCGGTTTAGCTGAAAAACATTCTGCATGAAATTCTTATGTAAACTGAAATTTTTTAGTTCATGATGTTTCCAGCATGAGACATATTTTGTACATTACTTCCTCCATTTTATTTTAGATGTAGTTTTAGTTAATTTTAGGTTTGTCATTTTATTTAAAGTTTAGGTTTTTGAGCCCTATTTGAGTCAAATTGTAGGTGAGGTTTCCAATGTTAAACTAGTAATCTTCTTCTCTTTTTCTTTTTAATCATTCTATTTATGCAATTAAATATGATTTTATTTTTTACGCATATAGGTTAATCATTGTAAATCTTAATATGTGTGCCATCAACTAAAAGTCTAAAACTTCATTTTTTTTAAATGGAGGAAGTACCTGGCAAGAAAGTCGGGAAGTTTTGATCACCATGACCACCACCCATATTTCCTGAAGCTCCAATAACCTGAGGTCCACCATATATGAAAGAGCCCCTTCCACTGCCTTGCATGGTACCTTTTCCTTTAGCAACCAATGCAGTCTTGGTTTTACCTGAATCGGATTGAGATTCCAGCTCACCAGACTCAACATTTTTCACAGCCACAGTAGATCTTGGTGGAGAAGAAACCTGTGTCCCACTCAAACCACGCGTAGACTGCTGAGCAGAGGCTTGAACAGAGAATTGACCACGGCTTTGACCAGAGTTCCTCTGAGCAGCTTGCAACTGGCTATGAGGACGGACTCTATTGGCTTGGTTATTCGGCACAGCTGACTGGTAGGACATCTGCGGCAAAGAAGTTATTCCTCTTCCTTGGCCATATCCTGGCATTTGGGGAGGGAATGTGGATTTTGCAGCCATTGCAGAAAGTGAGTCATCAATGTACAGATTATTCATGCCAACAGAATCAACTTTATTCTTTCCTCGAATTGTCCCAGTGGGTTGTCCCGCGGTAAAGTTCTCGTCCACTGCTGATGACTGACCATTGCGGCTACCTGTGCCGGCTTGCATGTCCCTCTTATTAGAGACATTACTGTCCTTAGCAGAAGAGCTAGAAGGATAAAATGGAGGAGAAGCAACACTCAAATTGGATGAGACCTGTTTCCTGGGCTTCTCGGTCTCTGCATTTGACATAGGTTCACTGGCTCTTAGGGAATGTTTTTCGCCTGATTTCCCAGACCTATAATGAAAATGATTAGCACAATTGAAGACCTCGTAGTGGAAGTAAAAAAGAAAACAAAAGAGAAAAAGAATGATTTACTCACTGTTTGTTTTGCATTAGTGGCACATCTTTTTCATTCTTAAAAGACGGTTGATACCTTCTGGGTCCCCGTCCTCTGACACCCTTAGGAACACCCCTGAGAACATTGTTTTGATTGTTATTATTATTGTTATAATTCTGAGCGCCATTGTTGATAACCTCCCTGGGCTCTCTGGGCCTATTTCCCTGTGTATATACGCGATCAGCACCTTTACTTCTGCCACGACCTCTACCACGACCCCGTGAACCCCTTCTACGCTGGAAAGCATAATCACCATCAGAAGGTTAAAATAAAGGAAGGGGGGATATATATGGAGATACAGATGTAGTCACAGATATGTAAGCCAATAATCACCTCATCATTATGCCTTTCCTTTGAAGATAGCTCCTCAAATTTATCATGCCCCCATTTCCTGTCATCTTTAGATTCCCATAACTTTCTTCCTCCAAGCATCCGTCTGTGAGGACAACATTAACCCAAAAGAAAATATAGAATGAGATTTGAATTTGGATAAAATTCAAAGATACTACGTACTAAATATCACAGAAACGTTAATGGCAAGGGAAGATGCACACATGAGTCTCTTAAAATCTGTGATCAACCATCATTTATCAATGACAAAAGGCAAACTAAAGTACTAGCCATATTATTCACTGGCCAAATAGCTAGTTTGACCTGTTAATTTAGCGCCTGCCAAGCTTAGACAAAAGTATATTATACTCCAATGATGTCTGAGACCATCATACTGCTCATTAGAGATCAATATGCCATAATTTTAGATGATTGAACTAAAAGATACTGCCAAGTTCATGTGTGTACCATATTTTAAAACCAGGGAGCAAATGAGATAGTATCACAGTTCACAACTAACAATGGCAAATGATCTTCCATCCATCTTTTCGGTAGGGATTTCATACAAACTATCTATCAATTTGTAAGTAGCTCATAGTAAAAAGGTACAAGGTCTTTTTCAATTTGGAGAAAGGGCCTCTAATAAAACACAGTCCGATAAAGAACATAGAAGTTTAGAAGTTGACACAAGGTTCTATTCAACCACAGTATCCCCCAAAATCTAAGTGGTAGAGTGGTGTGGGCTGCTAACCAGCTGGTCTTAGGTTCATATCCAGCCTGGGGAAATTTATATGATTCATTCCGAACTCAATAATTCAGAGGTCAAATTTTTCAGTAATGGGATGAAAGTTTGTCTTCATTGGAAATAAACCTTTTGAGAATAAAAAGTAAAAGCCTTGGTGATGAATTACTAACCAAAAAGAATGACATTAACCATGTGTGATTAAGCATGACTTGACATGTAGTTCATGTCACTTACCTAGATAGAGTAAGATAAAGTTATTAACTGTAATATTACGATTTGCTCTTTTAGTTGAAGCTATAAGCCTCACATATCCAAGTTAACAATGTAAAAGAAGCAGACAGGTCCTTGTATTTGTCCATCAAGAGTTGTAACTTTAAGGTGTTATTTGCACAACCTGCTTGTGAGCATAAAAGAGAAACCCCCTACTTCAAACCTAAACCTTGAACATGCAAAACATGTATTTCCTCGACAATTATACTAAATTGATTTACTTAACAGGTAGCCATATTCTAAAATAACAATAACATGTAAAGGAACTAATGACAGAATTATGATGTATACTTAGCCGCAGTAAGGCCTATACAACCCTGTAACTTCAAATATGAACATTCTAGTACAGGTCTACAAAACTCAGTGGCCTTAAATATGCACATTCTATTACCAGTGTTCTACTTGCTTTGATATCACGGTGACTAATTCCTCCATCAGAAAACTATAAAGAGGGGGCATTTGATGGCGCACACACACATATACTACGAATCTTTGTCTAAATGAAGTAGACAGACTATTATGCTCATCACAGTATTAATCCTAATGATTAAATGTATTACATCATCGATATTCAATAGGGGCAAAAATGTCAAGAATACAATCGATACATGTTATTGATGGTGTGGTGAGTCATATGTATCTTCATTGAGAGTCATGAAGATACGCAAGAGGAAATTGAGGGTAAGTTGGTCACTTACCCCCAAATTCATTGTCTCAGTCAGGCCCTATCCCGTCGCAATTTGCCGGGATCCCAGTTTAGTAAACACCGGGATCATCCGGTATGTTAAGCATAAGCATCCATGTATAAGGATATCTATCACGGGCAGGCCTGAAATTACTCCAGGATCGTGTGGGATCACTTCTGGATTGACAACACTGTGTAAAAGATTATTTAGATTTTCAAGCTAGACCTAGGTCTGCAGTTCTGGTAACCTTGAATGACTCATGAAAGCCTGTAAACGATGTCCTGTTTCACGTGTGGTTATATGACAATCTTGCCTAGATACTTTTAATCTGTAACTGATGTCCTCACCAAACCATCTAATTTTCATAAGTTTAATACTTCCTCTTTTCGAAACTGTAGGGGCATTTTCCTTTTTGTCTGTCTTAAATAATAGGATTTCTATATTTGGTTATTGTAAACTTATTTCAACTTTACACGTTATTGCGTGTCCATTCCTAAGTTATTTATATTAGTATATAAAACTTTAATATCCCGCTCTCATTATCTCGGATTTTATGGCCAGCCGCTATGCACGGCTATCCAGGTTCGATAACACTGCTTTTAAACCAGCACACATATGAGACAAAGCTCCTAATATTTGGCTGTGTGAAAACTATAACCTAGGCTTACAACCCTAGTAAAGCTAGGAAGGCCATTTCTCAATAAAGTTAGTATTTCAGCTATATAGAGCATATATAAGAATAACTAAAAGACCTAACTCAACATACACTATTTGCTTCTTTAGTTTTCCCTCTACCACCCAAATCAAATGGTAATGAACAAAAACCAACTAATTAATTTCCCCGGAAAACATCCAACTCTCTATTCTCTACCTAATAAAATTGTACTCATGCTTCAACAACTTAGCAGCTGAATCAAATCACAAAGTTCACACAAACAAAAATAGAGGTTACCTATGGCGCCCACCAGCATTGTCCCGAAACCTGTCATCGTGCATATAAAACGCCCCAGCGGTCGGCACAGCATAAGGCTCAACATCCTTCTTCTCTTCGTCATTCTTCTCCCCATCAACATTACCCTCACCATCATCATCACCATCACCAGCCTCACCAGAGTGAGCAACATTACTAACTCTATCCTTTTCCCCCTCCTCCACCAACTCCCCTTCACCCACTCCATCTTTTTCCCCCTCCTCCGCCGCCCTTCTCTCCACCACAGCCACCTCCACATCAACCTCCTCATCTTCTACATACTCCTCCTCCAATTCATAGTCATCTTCTTCTTCTTCTTCCTCCAACTCATCCTCCTCGTAATCCGCCGCACCACCTTCAGACTCACCATCCGAGTCATCCACACGCCGAGACGCCGGCCTCTCGGATTCCTCCTCCTCCTCCTCTTCGTCGTCGCTCGCCTCTCTCCGCCGCATCTTCAGAGAAAGCTTAGCTTCCTCCGGATCGCTGACGTACTCAATTTCCTCCTCCGCCATAGCAGTTGGGACAAAATCAGGTTCTGAATTCGCAATCGGGTGGGAATTAGGGTTTTTGGGATGTGATCTGAGATTTTACCAAGGATAGGGAAAGGGAGAAAATAAATAAAATCCCTGGAAGTTTTCAACTACTAGAGATTGTATTGTACTTTCTGTGGGTTACTTGAAACGCTTCTATATCGTTGATGAGTACAACTGTATCGACAGTAGACTATGGTGTACTTGCAGCACCTAAATTTATAGTACCACTCTACCAAACGCTCAAGAGGCTCCTTATTTAGCCCAATCCAGATATCCTAATGGGCTCAAATTCAATTCTCTTATCCCAACAACTTAATTATTTCTTTTTACATTGTGGAAAACATTACACCTATCATCCTTGCCGGTGCATTATTCACCTATCATCCTTGCCAGTTGCACTGCACTACATGTCACTCACTCTCTAAGCTCTCTGATTACTTACTGATTAGTATCCTAATTAATACTTGATGATGAGAAAATATATCCAAAACGTTCTAATATGAATCAAGACGAATTGATAGATAGCACCAAGTGCCTAAGTCTAAGGACTATAAATAAAACCTACCTCAAGCTAAAGGTTCATGGTTCACCTCGAATCTACACTCTGGTCAAAAGATAGCTACGACATCAAATGGTTCAGAAGAAGACTTCGAAACTACTTGTAAGTTAAGGAGAAGATAACATCGAAGTATCCAAGTCCAGCCAGAACGAGACTATGACCCACAAAGAAGGTCACTATCTTTGTATAACGTTGTAATAAAAGTACACTTTGTCATTAGATGATTAGTCATAGTACAGACTAAGAGTCCTATATAAAGGCACCTTAGGCTCCAAGAAACACATACAATATTCGTCATTGTATTGTTACTCTGTAGAAATCTCCCCATAAAAAATACAAGTAGCAACTACGGTAGCTTTTCTGCCCATCGTACGACTCTGATCATCATTCTTCTCATAGCTATTATATTACCTACTATATTTATTGCATATTTTACCTCATAATAACATAGTTCTTAAATATAATTCTATAATCCAAGTTTCATCCAAATCAATATTTCCTGGGTCCATCCGGTATTAACGGGGCAAAAAAAGTTAACAACTTAAACAAATAAATGTAAAAAATTCACTGATAAAGAGTATAAATAGTAACAAGAGAATATTGAAGTTGATAAAACCATATGGTAAAATTACCCAGATGAAGTTTACAAAAATTGCATGCTCGTTGACGCTCATGACTCTCGCATGGTCTATTTGAACAACATTTATATTTATAGCTATTATAAAAGGAAAAAAAAATTTTAAAAAAAGGCAAACAACAACAAGCTACATCAACATGTTTAGTGTGTTCCAACAATTCTAGTACAATGAGAAAAGACATGACCAATTCCATTCGATTTGGCTATAAATGCAAAACCATTATTCTTTATTGTCAAATATAAAAAACCAATACAAAACATATGAGGTTCTCATTTTTATGTTTGACAAAATTGGATTACTTTTGACCACATGTTAAAAAAATAAATTAAATTATAAGTCTCATTGGGGTGTAAAATTAATTGGACAAGTCTTGACCACCTTTAATATCCAGGCATTATTTAAATATACATTTCACTTTATTGCTTTACTATCTAGGATGAAATTAATACAATATCTTCTTCTTTTTTCTTTTTTTTTTATTAAGAGAGAAAAATTATTAGATCACGTACATCTAATTAGCAGAAAAACACCAAAGCTAAAGTCGGTACTAGTACGGTAGTGTTTGATTATTGCAAGAGGTCAAAGTCTTTGTCTTCGTAGTATCACATGACAATTTTAATATAAAAATAGCTTAATTTGACAACAAAATAAGCATCTAATTTCCCCTTTTTCACCCACATGTGAGAAATAGACCTCATACATGCACTCATATATGATTTTGTTAGGGTGGTAACCCAAAAAAACTCATCCACATTTGAGCCTGGTCGGAAAATTTGTCCAAAAACCCATGCAAGACCTTATTTGTAAATCAAACACTAAAATGAGTTCTTTTTGTGTAGGCCAACACAAAAAAGCCACTCAGTCAACATCCATACGATAATATAAGCATTCCAATAATTACTTTTTGATACTACTTCTATTACATAAAAAAAAAAAAAAAGAAGAAGAAGAAGAAGAAAAAAAAAAAAAAAGAAATGAACAGTTTCATCACCACATTGGCTATAAATTAAATACAAAACATTCTTCAGTCTACATATATTGAAATCTAAAAAACAATACAAAACAAATTCAGAATCATACACACTTGGTCCTCGTTATAATTGAAAAATGCACAAAACTACTGCCTTAGTGGTCATATTGTTGATGTTATATGTAGGAGAAACATATGCATCTTTTGGGAGTTGCTACAAGCAATGCATGTGGAGGCAGGAGTGCATACTTAGCGGACCATACCAGACTTTGGACTGTGTGTTCCAGTGTTTGCACCGATGCTCCAAGCACTTTATGAGTCTTGACAATATCCCACTTTAATGTGCTAAAAATCAATGTGCTCAATATGGGAGAGGTAATAATTTAATTAATTTGGTGTGACTTAATTTTATTTAATTATTATTATTCTTTAATTGAAACATGATATATGTGCTTTAATTTAGCACCATTGTGATGTGATTTATTATACTTGCAGATTTTGACAAATGGATAAGTGCATCGTTAAATGTGGGGTCAACTGATTTTCAACCAAACCGGCCTTAGTATCCAATTTTATCCATGAAAGCCGATTTATTTCATTGGAGATATGTTTACTTGATTATACTTTATTATGTTGTTAAACATAATGGTTTATTTATGTATTGAGTAAATTCGTGTTCCAAAGTCATGGGGCTAGTATTAATTTACTAATTGTGAGTAGTTTCAATCTTTTAATTTCGTTTTAGATAAAGTTTTTCACCTTTTCTAATTAGACTTTTTTTCGGGAGAAACTTCGAGAGATGACTAGGATGATAATAAAATTGCATATGATGGTTTGATGATTCATAGTTTCATACTAATCATCCAACAATGTCATCAGTGGCCGGTGAACATGCTCAAATTCAGAAATTCTTTTTGCAATGGAAATTAGCTAGCTATACAATAATGAAGATTGAAGATACATATTCTTGGACCGAGTTTGCCGATCTATCCTATTTTGATACAAACTCTATACAAACATTCTTACTCTTCTCAGGATAATTTATTAGAATATGAACAATTACAAAGTCTGAACTTTCAGACTGGAGAGCTTGAGACGTTAATGGAGCTGGTCGAAAATTTTAATCTCGCTTTATCTATATGGAGTTACTATATGTGTTTACTGTTGAATATCTGAATATTATTAACGACCATAAAAAAATAAATTTTCTTTTTTTTTTGCTATAGATTGAAATCGAAATACATTGAGTAATAGATACACGATATAACTTGACTTATAAGAAAAAAGCTCCAATAATTACCAAAGACTTATTTTTCCACCCTGCTCCGTAGAAGCAATTCATACAAATTTCAGATGTCTCTACTATGAATCTCTATTTCTCAAACAAACATCCAGAAGATCCACTTATTCACTTAAAAATAATCAAAATACTTGTAAAGAGGATGTATTTTTGTGAATGTAGACAAGAATAAATGTGTTGCATGACGCATTTCTTGGTTGCAGAATTATGTCGAACAAGGTTGAGTTTTCCTTCCATATAGAACACCAAGTCACTTAAAAGCCAGAATTTGGTTGTTTCTTTCCCATCATATTTAGTCTTGTGAAGGGTACATTTGTTGCTATTGGACTTATAGTTCCACATTAGCTAGACAAATTAGAACTGCATTGTTCTTAACATGTTTGATGAATTGACTATTTAATTTAATCTCTATCTAATCCACTTTCATTCATAGCTAGATCATGTTGCAATTTCATGTTCATTGTTTTGTTGCTAGGAGAAAATGGTGTGTGTTTAACATTAACATATGCGAGCCATTTAGATATCTATATCGTTTATGTTATTACTTGTGGCAGATTAGATACAATTAATTAAGACTGAATTTCACTCTTTGTATCTTGCTTGTGATGGTACATGACAGTTACAAATAATGTTAACAAGTCATCATGGCATGAATGATTGATAATGCAATACCTTTTGTTAATCTCATTTGTTAGACTAGTATAACAATGTACATGTATAAAGAATCCATCAAGTAGCATTAGTCAGTATTATTCACCTTAACCGTTACATAGATAGGTTTATTTAAACTGTATTTTGTTTGAGCTACATCATATAATATCTTTATAGGATTGCATGTTCTTCTCCTTTGCTTAGTTAGATCAGTTTACTAGTTATTAATGTGTTGAATTCGACTTGTGATGTATATGAACATGACGTCACTCCTTTTTTTTTCCTCACACTCTTGAAGGATTTTATAGAACGTAAAACTTAGAAGTATGAATACATAAAAAAGGAGACGGACAAAAAAATATAATGGATACAACATATATTACTTATTATTAAAAGTTGTATCAATTTCGTCATGCGGATTACTTGATACAATGTTTGTGATTTCAAATCAGAGTGGATTTTGGAATATCAGTTTCAGAACTGAATCATGTGCAGGTGCTTTGAGCTATGTGGTCTTTTGAAATTGACGGAACTCGAGATATCCCCAACTATTACCATGTCAATGATCATGCTTCAGTTGCCAGGTGGTTTTCACTTTTAGGATACTAATTTTTTATATCTAGGTTTGCTCATATTTGACTGGTTAAGCTTTAGCTAGCTAGAACTGGATCTAAGAGAAGTTGTGGCTGAGGTCAGGTGATTGTGCTAAACCATCCTCATCGGATCCACCAATAATGGTGGGGTTCTAGTTCTTAAGGAGGATGCAAATGATCCCAACTATTCATGTTACCTTAGGGACAACAGATTAGATGAAGAATATAAAGTAGCACAAAATCCATGTTTCTTCTAATTGAGTATAAAAAACAGTACTCATATTTCCTTATTTTGTGCTCTGGTTGTAAGAGCCAAGAAGATGGAACTTAGTTGCCCTATTGGTTGCATTATGATTAACATATGTTCTTAGTTCTATGTTCCTCATCTTAGTAATATTTCGCCTATAAGATGGAGTTTACATGAGCGTTGTCTCAGCCTTGAATAGAAAGAGTTGTTCTCAACATTGAATGGAAAGATTTGTTCCCTCTCTGTTTATATAGCTACCTGGTACTCTGTAAAAACATTTTCATGAGAGATATTTAAATGAATTTTTGTAGTTTTGTTATCAACAAGTTGTCAATACAATTACCTAACAAGATTATTGTGCTTTCTTATGAACTTGAAACGTATAAGCTCACACTTTTGTGTTATTAAACATGCCTTTACTAAATAATTGTCCAATACGCAACAAAATTTTACATCACATTAATCACTTTAGATTTACGGTTACCAATTTATCCAACAAGTTAACAAGGGGGTAACAACGTTGCATTGGCTACTTAGAAAACATAAACATACTAAACTTTATAGGTCAATAAGTCTTTAATGGAACACTAAAAGTGGAACATGTATTACAAGTATACCGTTGTTTTCAAAAAATATAAATGAATTAATGTAAACCTTATTAGAATGAACGGATTATGAGGTTGAATTTTTCAATACGTTATACAGTATCGCCACATTGTTCGATCAGTTTTTATTACACTGAATGAGTGAGTCACGCTTGCAAATTGAAACCAAGTTAAAAAATTCAAATAAAGAAAGAAACGTTAGAATATGGGCCTTGAATCATATAGGAAATATATATCACGAAAAATATATACTACTTCATTCGTCCCAATAATTTTCTTCTAACTGTTTTGTTGATTTGTTTTATCCGTTTGACCTCCAATTACTCCTAAACCATAACAAAAAATTGATTATAGTATTGATTTTTCCATAAATTATATTTTCAGCGTGATTTAAAATATATTGGAGGTCAAACAGGGCAAAAAAAGTTAACAAAATAAACAAATGAACATAAAGAATTCACTAACACGGATGGAGTGTTAATAGTAATGAGAATATAGAAGTTGATAAAAACCAAATGGTACACTTACCTAGATGGAGTTAGAAAAATTGCATGCTCGTCGATGCTCATGAGTCATGACTCTTGCATGGCCTATTTGAACATAATTTAGCTATTATAAAAGAAGAAGAAAAGAAAGAAAAGAAAAAAAAAAGGCAAGCAACAACACGCTACAACAACACACGTAGTGTGTTGCAATAATTCTAACACGATAAGAAAAGACAAGATTATTCCATTCAATTTGGCTATAAATGTGAAGCCCATTATTCTTTATTCATCAAATAATAAAAACCAATACAAAACATATAGAATCATACACATTTGGTTCTCATTAGAAGTGAAAAATGCATAAAATTACAATCATAGTCACCATATTCTTACTGTTTTGTGTGGGAAAAACGTGTGCATCATTCAAAAAGTGCTACAAGCAATGCATGTTGAGTCAGGAGTGCCTACCAAGCGGACCGTACCAGACTATCGACTGTGTGTTCAAGTGTTTGCACAGATGCACCACCAACCACCATATGAGTCTTGACGATAATCCACTTCAATGTGCTAAAAACCTATGTGCTAAATATGGGAGAGGTAATCACTTATTACTTTGTAATTTAACAAGTTACCTTTCTTTTCTTTTTATTTCCTTCTTCATTAATTTTTGGTTGACCAGGTATCAATTCTAATTAAAGATGAAAAAATCATTTCAAAAGTCATATTATAAAAGTATAATCATCACTATTTGTATTTTAATTTAGCATCATTGTGACCACTTGTGTGTTTATACTTGCAGATTTTGACGAAATTGGCAAATGTGTCGCTAAATGTGGGGCCAATTAATATATCGTAGACCAATCCTACCTTAGTATCAAAGTGTTGTGCCTATCTATGAATGTTGGTTTCTTTCATATAGAAAATCTAGTATGTATATTAACTTTAAAAACAACTGGTTTTCAAAGGAATTATAATGCTAAAAATAAACATAAAGTGTGAAATTGTATTCCAAATTTCATGGATCATTATTTGTGGTTGGTTTCAATTATGAGCAATATTTACAGAGTTACACACTTACTCAACTAACTTCTAAACTAATAAGGGACAAATTAAATTTTATTTGGGCTACTCCAATCAACCATCTTTAAAGATGAATTGTCTAAACCAACCAATCGTGAAGCCTTTGTGACTTGTCTAAACCAACCAATCGCACTCTTTGTGACTTTAAAGTTCGGGTCGATTTTGATACAATTTATAGCAATTAATAATCAATTATGATCCATTTTATATTAAGTGGTGCTAAGATGTAATGTGAAGTAGGGAATGTGAAGGGCATACTTAGTTAATGGATACACTTTCATTTGTGCAAAGAAGTGTTCGAACTACAACAAGGGGAATTTAATTTCTTTTTAAAAATAACCTCTGATGGATGACTAAAGCGTTGAAAATCAAAATCTGTATATAATGTATCAAAACTGAATTATACAACTTCTAAGTTGTGCGAGTTCATCTACACATCCAGAAGCAAATACATAAAATGTAGTTGGGACACCATTTCAAATTATTTTGACCCACCAAAGAGAAATTAAAATGAAAAAATAAAAATTAAAATAACCAACAATGCTCTAATATATTAAATATTGATGGCAATGATACGTAATTGTTTAATGTGTTGGATTGAATAATTTAAAACAGTTACCATTGATTTTCGTTATATATATATATATATAAGCATTATATTAAAATTGTCAGCCTCTTGCAATAATCAAACACTACAATACTAGTACAAACTTTAGCTTTGGTGTTTTTCTGCTAATTAGATGTACGTGATCTAATAATTTTTCTCTCATTATAAAAGAAAAAAAAAGAAGAAGAGGATATTTTAGTAATTTTATCCTAGTAAAGCAACAAAGTGAAATGTATATTTAAATAATGTGTGGATATTAAAGGTGGTCAAGACTTGTCCAATTAATTTTACACCCAATATGAGACTTATAATTTAATATTTAAAAACAAATATGGTCAGAATTAATCCAATTTTGACAAAAATAAAAATGAGAACCATATGTTTTGTATTGGTTTTTTGTATTCGACAAATAAAGAGTAATGGTTTTGCATTTATAGCCAAATCGAATGGAATTGTTCATGTCTTTTCTCATTGTACTAGAATTGTTGGAACACATTAAACATGTTGATGTAGCTTGTTGCTGTTTGCCTTTTTTATTTTTTTTTCCTTTTATAATAGCTATAAATATAAATGTTGTGTGTGTGTGTATTTCATAAGCATTATACATACCCCATGTATGATTTTTAGGGCGAATACCCAAAAACTCACACACATTTGGACCTAACCGTATAACTGCTCAAAAACCCATGTAAGTCCTTATTTGCAGTCCAAACGCTAAATGAGTTTTTTCATTTTTTTTTTTTTTTTTTTATGGACCATCACATAAAACCCACCCTGCATCCAACAAGTCAAGGTTCCATACAATATTGTAAGCATATTCTAATAATTACTTTTATACAATATTACTTTCCCATAAAACCCAATAATTACTTTTATACAATATTACGGATCACCACATAAAACCCACCCAACATCCAACAAGTCAAGGTTCCATACAATATTGTAAGCATATTCCAATAATTACTTTTATACAATATTACGGAAAAGAAAGAAGAAAAAAACATGATGAATTCCATCATCATGTGGCTATAAATACAAATCCATTCTTCAATCTACATTCATCAAAATCTAAAAAATAATACAAAACAACATTAGAATCATACACAATTGGTCCACATTATAATAAAAAAAAAAAATGCACAAAACTACAACCTTGGTGGTCTTATTGTTGATGTTATATGTAGGAGAAACATTTGCATCTTTCGGGAGTTGCTACAAGAATTGCATGGAGAGTCAAGAGTGCCTACCCAGCGGACCATACCAATCTTTTGATTGTGTATTCAAATGCCTTAATAGATGTATACACTATACTGGTTCTAGTGATGATCCACTTCAATGTGCTAAAAACCAATGTGCTAAATATGGCAGAGGTAATTATTTACTTTATTAATGATGAAAAAATAATTTCAAAAGTCATTGTATAAAAATATAATCATCACTATTTGTTCTTTAATTTAGCATCATTGTGACCACTTGTGTGTTTATACTTGCAGATTTTGACGAAATTGACAAATGTGTCGCTAAATGTGGAGTCAGTTAATCGTAGACCAATCATGCTTTAGTATCAAGGTGCTATGTCTATGAAAGTTGGTTTCTTTCATATAGAAAATCTAATATGTATGTGTACTTTAAAAAAAAAAGTTGAAAAAAGAAAAGAAAATGGGTTACTCCGTTTAAAAAGAGTTGGTTTCTGAAGGAATTATACTATTAAAAATAAACATAGTAGTTTATATATATGGTTTGATATATTGTGAGGATAAAAGTGTAAAATTATACTCCAATGTCATGGACTAGTATTTGTGGTTGGTTTCAATTATGAGCACCATTTACGTAGTTACGCAACTAACTTTGAAGTGTACTAAGGGACAAATTAATTTTTTATTTGGTCAAATCCAATCAATCCTCTTCAAATTGCACGAGATTCTCGCCATGACTTGTCTAAACCAACCAATAGCGTGAATTTAAGGTTTGGACCGACTTTGATACAATTTATAACAATCAATAATCAATCAAGATCTATTTTTATATTAAGATGGACCATTTCTCTAATCTCTTCTCCACCTTCCACATTAAAGTACAATTTTCTATTTCCCCAATTGGTAGGCCTAAATATAAAAACTGGGAGCACCCCACTTTACAATTCAACCTTGAAACCCAACTTTCTAACACCTCCTCTTCCACACCCCACCCATCAAACAACTTTAACTAAAATTGATTTTCAAACCGGAGACACCTTCAAAACACCTCAAAAATGCTTTTCAAAATTACAACATTCTCCTCCAAGGCTTCACCGTAAAAGAGAGTGTCTTCCACAAATTGTAAATGAGAAACCTCCACCTCTTCTCTACCGATTTTATAAGGTAAAAAATACCCCAACGAACACGCATTTTTCATCATTAGGCTAAGACCCTCCGCCACCAAAAGGAAGATAAAAGGTGAAAGAGGATCACCTTGACGTAAACCTCTTTTTAATTAACAAAAACTCTTTGCTAGGACTTCCATTTATCAAAATAGAGGAAGAAGCTGAGGAACCACACAACACAATCCACCGAATCCACTTTTCTCCAAAGGCCATTAACTTCATCATTTTCTCAAGAAAATCCCAACTCACCGTGTCTGCCTTCTCAAAATCATTTTTTTTACACTTGGCCATCCACCCGTCTAGTATGTCTTTCCGATTTTCCCTAACGGAAAGCTGAGATTAAGTAAGTGATGATTTGACAATCCAATTCTAGCCAAAACCGAAGAGACGGGATATCTTTCGAAACTAGTTTAGAGAACTAAGTGGAAGAAAGATGATGCACTAAGGGTCCCAAAACTCTCACAGTCATTAACCTAGCTACCTAAAAATCAAGCAAATGTTATGATTAATTTGAGGTCAAACCGGACGTTGCAAAAGTCAACAAAATGAATTGGAGTTTTTATAAATTACCGGACAACAAGTACTACGTACTAATACCTAAACCATGAAAACCAGAGCCAAGGGAGGAGAGAGTTGACTAGCAGCCAAAGTAGTGACCTTAATCAAACGAAATACAGGGAGCAGCAGCAACTGATCCAAAAAATCCAACACCACCCAACTTTATGCGTTTGGAGACTTCATTTTAGCAATTTAGCACCAACACAAATTAGCTAGGATGTAAGAACCAAGAAGAAATATCGTAAGATTCAGCAATACCTCCTCTTCAGTAAAGCTCATATTGTTATCAAAATATTTTTTTATTTATGAAAAATAATTATATTCTTAATTAAACACTTTACATTCTTCATAATATAAACTCCACCGTATAAACTCTATATTTGGACTTAGGACAACAATTTAGTTAGTTTTTTTTTAATTTTTAACCACCTTATAACTCAACACCCAAACCACTCGGCACTCGCCCATTCTTATAGAAGTAATAAGCAAAGTATAAAGTTAGCACTGCAACTACCATCTACCACTTTAATTTGCGATACTCCTTACCACTTTAATTTGCGATACTCCTTAACTACGAATGACAGTTTTCAGTTTGAAAACGTATCACCGTCGGTAGTAACTAGTAACTAAACTAGCAAGTGGTATTAATTTTACATTTCGCTAATGCCTAGAATTATATTCATGTAAGTAATACATTATCATATCATTATCGAAATGTCCAAGTGCCATTTCTCTTTTGTCCAGTAATAGATATATTTAGTGGTTAAACCATGCCCGTGAGCGTAGATGCCGATGAAAGGGACAAAATGAAGCCACGGGCTTGTTTCATGGATGCACTTTTCTGTAAACATACAATAAAACCAGTATAGTCTAAGTTATAAATCTAGTTCTAGGCCAATACTAACTAGTTAGTGTTTTTACATTGAACAGAGAGAGGCATATACAGTACAGTATCAAACAAAAATGGAGATGAGTAAGTTGATGACACTTGTACTGATAGTTTTGGCAGTGGAATTGGTAACACAGAAATCTGCTTCAGCCACATTTAGTGATTGCTACAGCAAATGCTTTGTTATGTGCATGATTGAGCCTTCTGAAACCCTTTGTTCATGCACCACTCGCTGCTTCAAAGATTGTATTTTCCAACAAACACCTAACCAGTTAGAAGCAGCCCACCATGATTCAGATTCAGATTCAGACAGCCTTGGATTCTGCAAACTAGGATGTGCCTTTGCCAAGTGCTCTGCTATTAGCACTAAGCACAAGCCCAGTAAGTATCTTGTTCTTGGTTGTACCACTGGCAAACTAATTAATCTTGATTTACATTTAACTGAGTTCTTTTTTTTCTTTCTTTCTTTCTTTCTTTCTTTCTTCTCAGATGGAGATAAAGTTGAGGACTGTGTTGGATCATGTTCGACAGGGTGTACCAACAGCTTCTCTTCCCCTTAGAGCAGAGCAGAGCAGAAAAAATGGATTTGTTGCTTTAAGATCTCAGTGTTTATTTGTCTTTCTTTTCTTTTCTTTTTTTTTTTTTCTATATGCATCATCAGGTTATTGAACTACTTGTTGGAATTGAAAATATTTTCGCAACTTCAACATCTGGAGTGTATTTGTTGCAATGTATATCTGTTCATGTGGCACAAGTAGTTTTTCAGTCTACTGTTAGTAAATTATGAACTACTACTACTCACATGAATGCACGATCCTAGGTTTCCTGAGCTAAGGTGTTACAGAGAGACGGACAGAAAACAGGAACAAATATCAGTGTTATAACGCACAACTTTTGGGTTTTAACTTTAGGAACATAAAAACACCGCTCTTTCTAGTTAAAAGTTAAAACGCTACACGTTCAACAAGGCAGTAAATTTATGCAAGATTTAATTAAAATGCTTCAGGTTCAAATGCAGGATTACATACCACAACAAAAGAGGCCGCTAAAACATACTGTGTAAAGAGTTCAACAAACCAAAATCATTATGAATGGCTCCCGCAAACTACATGTAGGAAGTTCTCTCGCATGCTATATCTAAGCCTCCCAAGGCATGAACTCTGGTAATATCACCATCTCTTGTAAAGAACAGATATGCTCTAGAAGCAATCAACTTTGAAACGTTGGCATTGTAAGCACCATTAATCATCTGATGGTTTTTGGGAACTTCCACAGTTTTCAGAAGAAGGCCTTGCATCTTTATGCTCCATCACACATTCTTTGAACTCTTCGGCTACAGACGGATCCTTGAATTTCAACGCAATTGTAGAGAGGCTATCCTTTTCTTCAGAAGCACTGTTCACACATGCAAACGTAACACCTTTCTTCTCCATCATTGTCAGCTTCATGTCTGGAAACAGACTGGCATTCAAGATTAACCGATAATTTCCCCTGGCCCGCATAACAAGTCTTGCTTTTCCAGTCTCCATTGTGGAAATATTGACCTTTAGTTCTCCCTTCCCCCGTTCCTTCCACGATCCATCAATAAACTCGAACAACACAGAGTTAGCTGTGAAGACTGCCTTCTCATTTTCTTCTCCTGTTTCTACAGTTACCGGTGTCATACTAGGAATTTTGCTGCCCCCAATCTGATTGCTTGCTCCAGAGACTCCAAATATAGAAGAGTTTCCATTATGACCGAAACCAAAACCAGTAGTTGAAGGAGTCCCGTCTTTAGGAATTGAACCAAATGAGAATTCACCACCAGACGACCCCGTACCACCAAATCCAGAGAATGCATTTTGACCACTTGAAAGTTGACGAAATGAGCTGAAAGAGGCAGATTCCGAGTTCTTTTCAGTTTCTTTTTCAATTTCCTTGGATTCTACAGCATTCACTGTCTCGGTTGCACCTTGTCCAGCTTCAGCAACTATTTTTGTTTCCACATCATTCACTGTTTCAGCTGTACATTGTTCAGCTCCAGCAACAAGTTTGCTTTTGGCAACATCAGAGTTTTTACCTTCTGCCACTTCCTCAACAACAGACTCTGTTATGCTCTGATTGGCTAGTTCCTCAGTTTCATCTGGCTTGCCTTTTGACTCACCAACCATGCCCTCAGATTTTTTGTCGCTTACATCAGCTCTATTCACCAATGAACTTGGCTCACCCTCGGTCACATCAGCATTATTTTCAGATTTGACATCAATTTCATTTATCTGCTCAGCCTCAGCACTGGTAGCATTACTCGCCTCCACAGGCACTGGAGGAGCAGAGTCAGCACTGGTAGCCAGGCGGATATTAGCAAAAGGATTAGAAGCAGGAGCTGAAGCTGAAGAAGGTCGACGTACTTTGACAATCCTTCTGGTAGCCAAAACCTCATCACTGGCCCGTTGAAAAGTTCCTCCCTCTTGTTCAGATATATCTTCATCATCGTCAAGGCCAGGGTTATCTCTGGATAGCTGCACACCAGCAGCTCTCTTTTTTGAAGGTTGAGAATCGTTTTCATCAGCCATGGCAATTCTATGAAAAGGACACACTAAGCAAAACGGCTGAACCTAGAAGAGACCACAGCAAATACTCAGCAAAATGGGGTCCAGGGTAACTACTAGGGACAGGTAAAACATTTCAGTTATGCAACAAACAAGACATGACATATATATTAGGATTAAACAAGATAACAAAACATCTCCAAGAAATAAATGAACAAATAGGCTTCAGCATCTCCAAGTAGTAAATGAATAAACGAATTTCATTAACCGTTAACTGGAAAAATAGAATTTTACCCACAGAAAAAGAAAGTAAATCAATCAAATTTGAACCATAAAATAAGACATAAATGAAAACAAAGTAAATAACATATCTCCGCCCTGTTTAGAAGAAACACATATATAGCGGAAAAATGAAGAAAGCATCAATAACAACCTTATTACAAGTGAATGGAAGGTAAAAAGAAGTAACTGGTCGGGTAAAGCTGATCCGGATAACCACCAGATATAATTAATGGTTTCACAAAACAAAAAGTAAAAGAAAAAACTAGGCAACCGACTATGAGAACTTAGTTTCAAGCATGCATCTAATCCTTACGAGTTACGAAGAAATCTCAGTGGCTAGCACATGGAGGATAACAAGCAGTTTAAAGTGTCTCATCATCCGAATACATTTTAAGGTTAGTCCATTGAAAAATATCAGAGAATGCTTATCCAGAATTGATCGATTTCAATGATAGTCAAATGCTTATGCACCAAATATTTGCCAAACCATTTCCAAAATAAATTCTCTCAAACTGAAATCAAGCCTAGAAATCATCGATTTCGTTCACTCAATTCCTCAAACTGAAGAACAGACTTAGTTCTACAACAAATACCACCACCATCCAGTTTATAGAACACACTATCTAGATGATAGAACAGATTCAGAAAAAGAAAAATAGTATCAATACCAAGGCAGCTACTCCTGAACCTAATTCGTAACAATTCAAACTCAAAGCCTCAATCACACAAGGTAGAAGTAAAACAAAATCAAGGCCGGAAATGAACAAAGGGAACTCACACAAGGCAAAAGCCTACCAGGAGTACAACGGAAACATGAACTGAATGTAAAGTACCTGAGAAAAATAAAGCTCTTTGATTTCGTACCTTTTAGGTCTAGATCGGATTGGGCTAAGAACCTAAAACCCTAGGCCAAACGACACAGCAGAAGAAGCAGCAAATCGAGAAGGAAAAAAGAATAATATGAGTGGCAATTTTGTGGATTTATTCATTCCACAGGGCCCACTGGCTCAGGGGATAATATGTGTACTGGAGTAGTACAATAAATATCTTCGTTATGAACCTGCGGTATATTACCCTAATCTTCCAAAGTAAAATATTTTTTTTGTTTTTACGATCTTCTTCTCTAATCAAATGCATTTAGATGTAAATTTCTACCAACACATGTAATTTTTTCAAAAAATAAAAAATATATAAATATATAAGTTCATAATATAATTTAGTAGTAATTTTAATATTTTTCTTTAAAAAATTGATCAATGTATTTTAGATACTTTAGGTGCAAAACCATGTACACACCGTTGGGCCAACGGAAAGATTGTAAGAAGTTAAAATATGTCACTAAAGTATTTTCATTTTATCCTAGTAGAGTAAACATTGAAAAGATGGGAATTTAGGATTATGCCTTAAAAGAATATCAAAATTAGTACCAGTACTGGATTTGGATTTACAAACTAAACGAATCTACCATATGTGAATTTTGATATTTGTTTTTCCATCGTAAATGTGATACTAATATTAATGAAATGGTTGAATGTTGAAAACTTAAAATTGGAAAACATTTGTAGATGAAACAGTCTGAGTCGGGAGAACACAGGACCAGCTAAGTCTGCACTCTGCACATTCGACCCAACTTGCAGTGACTGAAGTTATTTTACTAAGTTTAGCGAAATCAAGTTGTCACTCCCAGAAGTCCCCTATCTTGCAGCCATAGTGTCATACCTCCAAAGATTTGGGTGAAAATCTAATTCCCAGGGCTATGCGTGTAAAGTCGGTATAAAAACAAAATCTTACAATTATTATACCTTTAGACTTTAGTACACAAAAAATTCCTCTCCAGACAATGTGGCGCATACAATATATATTCATGAGTAAATAAATTCTATAATATGGGCTGTGAAGTATCTACAATTCACAATGGGAGGTCATATTCTATTCCTGCAGGAATATCCAGACCATACTCTGCAGAAAAATCCACATCAAAGAATACGATAAATCTACTGTCTCAACTCAACTAGACTAATAAACAGGACTCAAGATTGCACATGGCTCCGTCACAAAATTCATAGCACTCATCCAAAGCACATCACTGGCACAAAGACTCCCGGTTCCCCAATCACATCTACATACCTGACATAAGAACTAAACTTCATTTCTTTGAAGAATAAATCCTTTCAAAGCTCCAACAAAAGCACAAATTTATCGAACAGAGATTAGAATGAAGCAAATAAATAAACAAACAAAAGGTAGCACGGGTAATCACAAATCATATTTCAGAACATTGAACAGCTTAAACTGCTCCAAACAATGTAGTATACCCCAACAACAATCTTGATCATAAAATGGATTTCGTCATTTAAAGTGAAAGGAACTGCACCTCTGTGTAATTGCAAGATTAGACATGCTATCTTTAAGAAAAGTTAATTTAATTTAACTATTCTCTTGATGATAAGGCTTCCTCATGTCTATAAAACAATAAGAGAATATCATTCATAACAAAAGTGCATCGCTACTGGCGTGTTATAATGATTCATGACTGAGCACAAATTATTTATCGGCTAAGTTCCTAGTCTGGTTCATACATATTCTGAAGAGTAGAAACTCAAGCTAAATTCTTTCAGAGTTTGCACCCTGAAGGATGGCCTGTGTGTAATCAAACACATGGTGTAATGTAAGTACAATAGTGAAGCTCTGCAGATCCATGCAGGGAAGATGTACTGTTGTACATTTCTGTTCTCCTTTTTTTTTTTAAAAAAAAAGTTTCTTTTTCATCTTATTGCTCAGAGAATTTCAGAAGAATGGACGGAAATGGAAATAACAGATTTTTGGGTTTAACTCAGTTTTTGAAATTAGACCCAAAACAAAAATACCCACAATCCTGAAAAGCCAACCCGAAATGCAACCCTATACTGAAGAATCGAACATGTCATCAGTGCAAATGAACATAAATATGTATCCTATTTCTAGACACATGAAAGGACACAGCAAATGTCCATGCTTTAGTTCCCAACATTGGCATGCAAGAGATGAACTATTATGGAAACAGAAGAAATATCAGATTAGACTTGAATACCAACCATGAAAGAATTGTTCCCAAGCTGGAACCTTCTGTCTTGAATGGGCTCAATGACGTGGTGTAAGCACTGTCAGCAAAGGGGAAAGAAAAAGATAATGAGTTTCTCTAATTGTTGGGTTTAAGTAGACTAGTGCTCAATGCATTAATGACATAAGTTAAAATTTTCCAAGGAAATGGAATCCTGACATCATAAAACAGGGCTGGATTTATATGACCCTTCGGTGAGTAGGTTGGAATGCAAGATTCAAGATTAAAAAAACCCAATATACTGAAAACAAATTGATTGGGTACTGAACAGACACTTGATTGATGCACCACATGTCATAGTTGAATAAAGTGAAATAAAACGAAATCATAAATAATACCAGAGATGCTTTACTACACTAAAAGAAAATAAGAGTAAATAAAAATAAGACGGCTTAGTGAGAAACCTTTAGTTGTGCTTTTTGGTACTAATAGGTGTGAAGGGTTCCTAGCCTGTTCTAATTAAGCATCAGGCTGACTTAATACTATCTAATATTTCACTATGTGTGATGAGCTGGAAGCAAAGATGAACACAATGCGACTTATGGATGTTAAATATCTGGAAGTCAACTCAACAAATAAAATAAATCAATTAATCATCAGCAACAAACTAGGAATTTCACACCGACCCAACTAATTGCTTTTAGGCTGATGGTTTTCCTTCATTATTCGTACCCCACTCTTCCTCAGCCTCACTGCCATTAACAAGCACAGCACCATCTGTAGAGTCAGCATCTACCACGACAGCCTCTTCTTGGCTCTCATCATGTTCCTCTTCATTTACATCGTGTTCCTCTTCTTCGACATCATGGTGTCCCTCTTGTGTTTCATACCCATTCTGCTCCGCCGACTAGAAACATTAAAATAGAGTAAAATGGTTAACACAAGTAGTTTTCATCGATGATGCATCATTAAATAAGTAGTCTATGCTTGGATACTAATACAGAGAGTAAATGATCTTAAATATAGCAAATATCAAAGAACTTAATTGATCGATATAGCATTAATCCAGGTTGTGTATTAATGAGGGATACTTCAGACATTACAAGTACCTCATGATCCAAGCCTCCATTTTCCAAGGGTTCTTCTTCATCCATATGCATGTTTCTAAAGGATTCAACAAGACTTGCAGTTGATCTATCAGCATGTTGCACGTATTCAGCTGCTGGAGGATAGTTGCTCCTGCAGTGTTAAGGTTAATGAGCAACATGTTGATTCCACACATAAATATACTTCATATATATAATGGTAGGTTATTCCCAGGAATCCATGACTCCCGTTATATTGGAATTAGACAATGGAGTTACAAGAACTCCAACATTAGATACCAGTCAAGATATATAGCAACAGTAACTTTAGAACAGCTTGGATGAACTTCTAATAATGTTCCTAGCAGCTAAGAGAGTGGCATTTCCAACTAATTAGTTTCAACATCATGCTTTGACATACGAAGTGCAAGAACAGAAGAATAAAAAGGTGCAGAGATTTGAATAATTACAACAATACCTAGTATCAGCAACTTTTGATTCGACAGCAAGTGCCACTTGCCAGTCTTCGAATAAATTTGGGTATTCTTCTGGATCAGCAAGAGATTCAGCAGCCTTCTGATTAATCTGGAAATTGCGAGTCACCAACAGAACCATATCAATAACAAGAAAATTTAGTTATTATTCCTAGTCTTTTTAAGTGGGCAAATAAAAAGAGAAAAGATGATGCAATCGGCAACTAAGTCACTACACAGTTTAAGACATTAGAGCATCCAAGAAAATAAACATACCTTATTCAGGTCCTTTCTCCAGAGAGCAACAATTTCTGATACCTTACTTGGAAGATAAGACCGTGCCATCAATGCAGCTTCAGGTATCCGGTTGCTGTAAAGAACTTGCAATTAATATAGTTTCAATAATAAGCTGATAAGGCACCAGTTCAGAGAGCCAAAGACTAGTTACCTCTCTACCAAAAGCTGGAGACAGTCCTCCAATTTACCCAACATAAATAAACAAAGGAACGCAACATTATTTTTCCCATGCTCTTTGGCAAGAGAAGCAAGTTCTGTGATTCCTTCAGCATTTCCTAATGAAGAATATAGTAGCAACAAACCGCTCAAATCCTTTGCTTGCTTCAAGCACTCCTCAGCCATCTCCAGCTGAAAAAAGCAGCAACAGAGAGAGTTAAACGAAATAATGTATCAGTAAAATTGACCTCAGACCAGAAAATAATCTAAACATTACAAGCTCAGTGCTAGTGACAAAAAGAATACCATTCCAGAAGACATAGCTAATTCTCCCAATTGCTTCCATTTGGATTCATTCTGTGCTACTGTGGCAATATCCTGTACACAAGAACACAAAGAAGAAGCACTTGTTAGAGGCACACTATACCATAATCACAATTTTCCTTACAGTAGCTAAGAGGTACCCGTGCAAGTAAGCAGCTTCTTAACCAAACGAAATTCTCCAGCAAAGACATATCAACGGATATAAAACCTGGAATAGAAGCAATTCAACAGTGTTTACCTTTGCAATCTCCAATTTCCCTAGCTGTATGGCCAACTCAAATCTGTAGTCGGCATCTGTAGCAACTTCTAGTGCTTCCTCTATCATTCCTCGTGATTCCAGGAAACGGGCAACACTGTTCATAGTTCACTTGTATTTAATTTCAAGCCCAATAAATGTATCAAAGAACGGTCTTTAGAATCAGATATAGCAAGCAATGGTAGAGAGTCCAAGAAATATAAGAAAAAAAGGGTTTTAGGAAGAATTCAGCCTGTTCAGTGATATCAGGATTTCTGAAGAGTTCTTTTTGGGGGAAGCGGGAAGGGAAAAAATCAAATATACCGCAAATTATTTCTTTATTTTTGGTAAATATACAAGAAAGGTATACTAAGAGGTTGAACATGACACCAAACCTGTTATGATGCTCTTTTGGAATTGTAGGCAACACCTCATTCGCTCTTTCCAGATCACCACGCATTACAAGGGTCTTGTACTCGATCAGGCTGAGCAGCAAAGTGTAGCCCACAACACTGGTAGAAGGATCATGGCACATAAGCACAAATGGAGGCCATAGAAACATGAAGATCAAGACAGCTGTTCTACTACTGGAAAACTTAGTAAGTAACTCACTTGAACTCTTTGTCGATCAGATAAACACGACTCTGATTAGCAAGGTACCCAAGCAGGTACATAGGCTTGTCTAAATGGAACATGGTTGTCACCTAAAAAATCAGATAAAGCAGCATTTATTTTTCTAATCTCTGGAACTTTTGTGTGGTGTAGGGGGGCTGGGGTGGGGGTCCGGGAGGGAAGGAAACAGGAACAGTAATCCATACCTCACCACCGACGCAGTAATTCAGTCTTGACGATGAATTATTGTAAATGAAACAATCTCCAACCCAAATTCCAGTCCTTACACGTTCATTTATTTCATAAAGAAGCTCAAAGGCATCCTCCACACCGAGCTCATCAGCCGATCTCCCACTATCGAGATGAGTAGAAACTACATCACGCTGCATCATGTTAAAGGCATCCAGTTACCAAAACACTCATAATATTTAAGTTTAGGAAAACCTGAAGAGAAACAGTATCTTACATTATACTTGAGAATATAAAATGATGCTTCACTAGAAATGGCCACCAAATCACCACTGTCGGCCCAGTACAGATTCTGGAATATATTACCAAGAAAAAATCAGCTAAGGATCAGTAATACATGACCATTTCAATAGCATGAAACAACGTATTGCTAATTATAACTTGCTTACTTTGACATTGACATCAATTCTCCGTATCAACCTGCACTCGGCCCAATCATAAAAACAAATAAAATCATTTGAGCACATCGCCAGCAAAGTGCCCCCATAGATGCGTTCAGCAGAAAAGGTTGGGCGGATACTTTTCTTCTCCTGTAGGAATAGAGCAATGTATCCATCATCTATGGAAATTAACTACAGAAAACATTTCTTATGCATGAACATGCTTATAAACCAAGAATGAACTACTGCATCTCTAGGGTGAACGAAAACATAATTCTTTTTTTATTTAAGAATAAGATCACATGAGCAGATAACAGGAAGTGTTATGGTAATGGTCTTAAATGCGAAATGGCAATATGCTGCACCAAATAGCAGTAGACTCAGCACTAGAGAAGTAAGTGGTTGAACATTAGACTTGAAAGGCTGAAATTAAACATGCAGATCGAAGAAGCCAAGTTTAGCTATACTAGAGCATGTAAAGAATATCACTAGAAGAGATGATGGCAACCAAAAGATATGACAGGTGGAAAAACCAACCACAAAATTTTTGCTGAAGATCTTAATCTTCGATGTACTTTCTCTAACAGCATATTCTCCTTCCGTGGACCAAACAATTTCCAGAGCTGAACCAAATGATCTGTTTCTCCATGCCAAAGCAGTATATATAATGAACTCACCATCGCCACATACAACAACGAACCTACCATTAGGATTATGCTTCAAGCTCTGCAAAAAATAAAATAAAATAAATAGTACAACAGGGAAGAGGTGGTTTGTTAACAACATAAAATGGAAGCAGATCGGTATCATTAATTTTTCACAAAATGAAGCCAATAAGGAAGCACCCCTTCCCCCGAATTTTTTTTTGACATCATCGCAATAACCTTACAGTTATGAAAACCTATTATCTTTAGCGTGTAAACTTTACCTCAGTTATTGTCTTTATATATTATTAACCATTACAAATATAAGGAAAAGAATCAATAAAAAGTGGGAAGGAAATGTGGAGGCGCTAGTCAATAATTTCTGACCAAATATTTGGGTGCTGTTAACCTTTCACAAATTGGAGCCACTACTAAGAAGCACCCACATTTTCATCAGTTATCCCAAACATTCTTTACAGTTTAGAAAACCTAATATCTTTAGCAACTAAAATTTAACTCGGGAATCGTCTTCATGAATCACCATTTCAAGTGTAGGGAAAAGTATTAGTAAAAAGGATGACATAAGGAGGCGTTACTGAAAATTTTGTGACATAAGTTCCACTGAAAGACGTGAATTTAAGTATGAATAGCAGGATCCCGTGAAATACATCAGGGCAAAAGTTACCTGTGGGTAAAGATCACAGGTTCCCAATTCCTTGACTGCTAGTGGCAATCTCTCTCCGTCAGTTACCTGAACAATGTAAGATCAGCACTTCGATTTTTCAAATATTAAATTTCTATTGCCAAGTAAATATGCACCTCATAATCAGCTCCGACACTCTTAATGTTGACAGTCTGAATTTCGTTATGTTTGGCCCAAATGATTTTTCCACTGTTGTCCATACTAGCGACAGGCACCTCTCGTCCTAGCTTTACCATAATGGTCCCTTCATCATAACCAATTACAACCCTGCACATTGATTACACATGTTAAGTTCAACTCTTCATACAAAGGGAAAGCGACAGAACAAAAGAAAATTCTGTAGACAGATTTCTAACATTCCCAAAATTGCCACAATTGATAGTCGCCATCAGATAATCAGATAGCTTTAGCATACATTGAATAGACAGTACTTGCTACAGACTTTCGCCAAGGCCCTAACCCCCTATCTTCACAGGGGAAACTTCTCAGATAGGAAGAGCACAATTGTAATTAGCTCTGAAAGCCTACCAGGCCCTTATGGATTTCTATTTCGATCTCAAATACCCTCTACTCAGATAGCCTTCACGAAGGCTCGGATTCTCGTGCCTTCTTTGCACAGCATAATAAAGTGGACCTAGGTCTTCAAACCTTTCATTATTATGGCCTACAAGAGCTAACTAGGGGCACTCCGGCAATTCTATTTGCAATCTCTACAAGAGCTAACTAGGGGCACTCATAAAAAGTAACAATGTGACCTATGGCTTTCATTATTATGGCCTCGGAAGGCCTGTTCTAAACTCTCTATTCTGTTTTATGTTCCACCCGTTGAGATTGCAACACATCAGCAATCAGTTTATGTTCGTCTTTTTTCTCAGGGAAAAGGAAAAAGGAAAAAAGAAAATAATACATAAAAATGGAGAGAGGATTAAAGGAATAATAATTAGCTGATTGAGGTGTTGCAATGTTAACTGGTTGAACAGAAGATAGAATAAGAAGTTCAGAACAAGCCCATTATTATAAACTTCATCCTATGTTGCCACTTTGTGGACCCATACTTCCGACAGAGGTTTGTGACTTTGGATATAGCAAATGAGAATGGTGTTGACTTGTTCTTAAGAGTATATGTAATTTGCTTTCAAGATTAAATCCAGTAAACGGGAAGAAGCATGTATTAAGGCTTCCTCAAAATTTTCTAGAAAATTTGGAGGAAAATTGTGCAAACTCGAATGGAAGGTAGTAATAGAGAGATGCCATTGCTTTGATGGAACTACCAAACATTCCCCCCAACAATCCACCAACTTGAAACATGTTAATGTTATAAACAATTGCAATGCCACTTACCGTCGTGAACCTTTCATGTATCCAACTGCCCAGACTCTTTCAAGACCATAATTCAATGTGTTCTCGAGCCTGCAAGATAACATAAATGTTTAGATATCTCATGGAAGACGCTGGTACCAAACTCTATGGCACAAATATGAAAAGAAAACAGACGAAAGGTATCAGTAGCTGTAAAAACGGAGAAATAGGGACTCGGGAGAGATCATGTTGAAGTGGTGGCCATGGTGGTGTTTAAGATATACGAAAATAGGACATGGATAATTTTAGAAAAAAGTGGCTGGTCTGGTCATGGTGACCTTGAAGATACAGTTGCAAAATACATCAGCGAGTGGGATGCTCAGAATCTCAATTAAAAGGACAAAAAACAAAAAGATTATATGAAAAGATAAGACTCAGCTGGCTTATAATATAAAGTTAGGTATAATTTATAAGACATAGCTGAACATCAATTTATCAAGCAATGTTGCAAATATATATTAACATATGCAATGGCGTTGGTTCCCATATATTGACGGCCATAAAGGAAGCGAAAGATGACTCCATTAAATTTAATGAACCAATATTCATTGAAGAAAACTGAAAAGGGGAGGGGAAATGAAAAAGTTGGAAGAACATCATTTATAATAATATATTGCTTATAGCAAGGCATGTATCCAATACATAAGAGGTAGAGGTCAGAAAAGGCCAGACATTAAGATATCTTACAGAACATAACTCACCTGTAAGTTGTGGAATGCCATATGCGAACTGTGCCGTCTTCAGAACCTGTTATGATGATGGGAAGTTCCGGATGGAAACAAACTGCAGAAACATTGTGGGTGTGACCTTCTAGCGTCTGGACACAGCTTTTAGTCTGATAATCCCATACCTAGTTTCATGTTTTAGACATTTATTTCTTTTAGTTTACACAAGTCGAGCAAAACGCATCAGTATAACAAAAGAGGAGCAGAAGGGTGGAACCTTGGCGGTGTGATCATCAGAACCAGTTATCAGATAAGGCTTATCACCGCCAGTGAAATAATCTACACAATTGACTCCTTTAAGGTGGGCATCTAATGTGAAGTTTGGGTCAGGGGAACCAAGATTCCAGATCTACAACAGCCAAACCAAAGACAAAAAAAAGGAAAGCATTACACACCTAAAAGTATGTTAATGAGCATAGAAGAGGAATTGAAGGACAAGAACCCAAAAATAAAAGCCATACCTTAATAGTACGATCAAGAGATGCACTGGCAAATGTGTTGGTGTCTTTTGGATTAAATGTTACTTGCATAACATAATGGGAATGACCCTCAAATATTTGAGTACACATCCACCCCTTTTCCCAGTCCCATAGCTTTATGAGCATATCATCAGATGATGACAGTACGTATGGAAGGGTGGGATGAACAGCCACACACCTAATATAATCTGTATGGGCCTCAAACACCTTAACCTTATCCATTGTATTGTAATTGTACACACGAATGAACATGTCATCAGCACCAGCAACA
This sequence comes from Plantago ovata, assembly GCA_028274465.1. Taxonomy (NCBI): domain Eukaryota; kingdom Viridiplantae; phylum Streptophyta; class Magnoliopsida; order Lamiales; family Plantaginaceae; genus Plantago; species Plantago ovata. Next base: position 13,757,431 of record CM051456.1, on the reverse strand, counting down.
ACCCACTGCTTTCGTGCTATGAACTTGGATGATCTAACTGTGAGATAAAATGGCAAAATTTATATGCATACACTTCACCAAAATCAAAGCACTCATTTACAAATCCAAGAAACTTAAAATATTTCTAAATTCACGAACCTGGTAGTTCCGTAACCTCAAATGATTTAACCATGGTCTGCAGAGCAATCACGTGCAGAATGTAATCAGGTATAAATAATACTAAAGACTAGTAGATAGATAGCTACCAAGCAAAAGAAAATTCCCAAATGGATAAATCAATGTGGTTCACATTTTTGTCCTCATAATTGAAGTACCACGCAAGGACAAAATAATGCTGGAGTCAACTAGAGATTGTTACGAAAAGGTCCTCTTAAAAGTTCAAATAGGAGTTAAAATCTGTTGGACAAAAATATACACACACAGACAACACAATCAGAGGAGTGGAAAGGGGCTAGCTAGTCATCATAAATATGGACATTGGATATGATGAGTATGATTAGTCAACACAGCATTAAACTCCATCTTATACCAGGGGTAAAAGGTAAATATACAATTTCATCAAGTTGTATACCAAGACAAATAATAATTGTGATGTATTTCTTTTCTGCAACATTGTCGACATAGAATACTGAACATTGCACACTTTAAATGGTTAACAGAGTATCTGAGTATCTGAGTCATCAGGTGGCTAACTGATTTTGATCTATTCTACATGGGTATTACAGTTAGTATATACTGTAAGAACGGCCTGATAATAGAACTATGGTTCTTCATATAAGAACTAACAATAGTTTCATCACTGCTAAGGTTGTTTTATAGTAAATCAAACATCATGACCTATCTCACAAAATCTACTGAACTACCCAATCATCCAACAACTATATATCCATCCCCAACACAACAGGGAAATAAACAGGCTATATTTTCCATACCTGAGACTGATAGTTCCAGATGCAAAGAGTCCCGGAATACAAACTTGTCAATATCCTGTAAAGTATAATTCATAGTAGCATCAATGTACTATCCAGAAACATGAACAGATATGTGCATGTTCTCCATAAAAAAGAGAAGGAAGGTGCTCATTTATTTAATCACACATGGAGTTTGATATGAGTACAATCACGTCAAAAGAAAAATCTCTTCGTGTGTGTGTGTAATCTACATACATTTGCGTGTACAGTAGCATGTATATCATGATTAGCATTGGAGTGCATGTATAGTGCATATGTTAACAGGACAAGTAACTTCTTTTTTATTGGGGAGGAGGCAAATTTATTTATCAAAGGAGCATAAGGAATGCTACACTTGAACATTTTACATAAAGATTAACACCTACAACAACAGGGGTTTCCTAACCCAATCACTCAAATTATAACAGCTATTCAGGCTCCTAGGATTTTAAGTCAAGGTCAAACATTACATTTTACTTTCTCAACTTATAACAGTACGTAACTTGATTGCATGTTTGCACATCGTTCAGTGCAGAGTCGTAAAGCTGTATGGCAGCGACATTGAAACTAATGGAAGTTCATTTGGAAATAAGAACCACAAAATATGCTTTTTAACATTCTCAGCATTTGTATACAATAAGAATCACAGGATAGCTGCTAGCTCAAAACCTAGAGAACATCAATCAATCAGATAAACATGGGTAAATCGAGTGCTGCACAATACAACTATATACGTACCATGGCTCTGTAGGATGTAGATCCACTGATTTTATCCTTTCTGATCTTTGCGCGAGTTTACGCTGCCACAAGAAATCAAAGTGTCAGCATTTCACAATCGCTCGCGTATAACGGACAACCCGAAGCAATAAGAAGTTGGTAAACACAAAATCCACAGATCAAGTGAAATTAGTACCTTGATTTCCAGTCTGAGCGGCTTTAAAAAGCCAAAAGCCGAATCCAAACACATAGACAAACAATTAGAACAAAGTTAGCTACCGAAATAAAACAAACAGCTCCAGATCTTCACACAGAATCCAACCAATCTAAGCATTAAACGGTGAAACTCAAAACAACCGAAATGCCGTATCTCCATCGGTGTGAATTCGTCGTGAATCAACTTAATCACTCGTAATAACAAACAATTACGGATCTCAGAAGCTAAATCGAGATCAACACAATTGAATTGAATTGGATATAACAATCTCACCATTTTAACTGATGGCGAAGTGCTTCTTCAAACGGGAAACGTAGAGATCCAAGTGACGATCGAGCTCAGAGAGACGAACTCGAGATCAAGAGAGAGAAAGGTAGCGTGATTTTATATCAAGCGTAGAGAGAGAGAGAGAGAGAATTAGAGGTTTTGCCCAATATATACAGGCTACAGGCAAGGCAGTGTGAAAAATTGAAGAAAGGTGAAGGAAAAAGATGAATCTGGTATAATTACTTCTCTCAGTATATCGTTGATTATTTTATTCCTGGGCCTCATGAGTAATATCGTGCCCTTTACGCCGTCGATGAGTTTGGATGTGTAAGATTAACGGTTTGGATGAGGTTTATATATGTCATCTCATCTTATTGGCAATTGCTTCAAATTATTTTCCCTTTTTCCCCTTAGCCCCCACCCAATAACAACCATAGAAAACGATATTTAGACTTTGTTCCCTTCATTTCAAATCTCATTAATTAATTTTAGTGATTTAATTTTGCTAATTTTAAATAGGCAAAGCGATACGATGATCAATAATGATTCCCCATTTATCCGTGGTGACTCGAACCCCGACCTATTGATTGGAGTTGAAGCAGATTTAAATTTGCTAATTGTTATGTTTTGTTCATGTTCAAATTCAATCTTGTTCAATTCAGTTAAGATTTGTACTATTATTTTTTATATTACAAATAAGTTAAGTTTTATGTTGTTCAATTCACTTTCAATTTCATTCTGTTTTGTTGAGAAGAAGAGAACAAATCCTTAATATGACATTCTCAAGCACAGTTAAAATCAAACACACTTTATTTACGTGATTATAGGAGTTTAGCTGATGCACGTTTAAATAGTAGTGCTTCTAGATTTATAATGTCGTTTAAAATGCACTATTGTGTTTCATATGGGAAGTGAGGATAGCACGGTGTATGAAGAAAGGTGTTCGGTTGGCAATGATATGATTTTGCGTCGCATTTGGTATAATAGTTAAAATTTGTCCTATGAAATGCATGATCGGGGTCTTGAGGCAATTGTTTCGTTTGGCCTAGAAATATTTGGTATATGCATTTTGTAATACTTAGCTAGTCATATTTATGACAATCACACCATAAACAATCAATGGAAACATAAAAAGGAATAGATAAAACAACCGAAGAGAAAGATTTTATCTTATTAACATCAGCGTGAAACCTAAACTCATTGTAATTCACCTTCGAAAAACTTGAATTCGTTGAACAAGAGGTAACAAAAAACTCTCCACCATGCTTGTGAAAGGAACTATGGTCAGGGAAGTTAAACCTCGAGGTCACGGATGAACCAAACATTGCCATTGCAGCTTCGTGATAAGCATGTACATCTTCAACCGCACTACTAAAGGTGCCTAATCTTAGCAACCCATTGACCCCAGGCCCTTTGCCTAATGAGCGTGTTTTGGGACTGTTTTATCACATTTCTTTTTTGGTGTGTACGAAAAGTGTTCTTCCCTTCCCACGTGTTCCTTCACAAAATTGTGCCTTTCTTTCGAAAATGCCACACAACAATTTTCATGGGTATAGTAAATTAGTAATAAAACAACATAAAAATAGCACAAAGTACATTTACTTTACACTTTTGAAATCAAGATCAACTGACAAAATGCGTTTTTATAAACACTTTTACCAATGAGTTTGAGGTAGTGAATGAAGCGTATGTTTTGTTTTGGAAACATACGTGTCAAATATTGGACAACGATAGAGCACAAATAGAATAGTTGACCAACTTACAAGTGTGTTCCGAATCGATGCTATTAAAAATCCAACAGTAAAAAGATTGATGACCCCAGACTCCACCTAACATGAGCACCAAATCGGAAAAGTAACAAGTAAACCAAAGAGTAACCAAACAAGGATCTCTCTCTCTCTCTATATTTCTGAGATCTGTTCCGTCTCCACAAAACACAAAATCCCAAAATAACAACCCAGAGACGAAGGTACAAAACTCTCGTCCATTTACAGCTAGATTTCAATAATACCAATTCTATTCTTTTTATATTTATATTATTATTATTCTTTTCAATTGAAGTCCTGATAAATCCCACTTGTGAAATTGCTTCTCGATTCATTAAAGCAGAGTTGAACACATAATCAATTCTAAGGGTTTCGATCCCTCACTCAGAAATTCACTCAATTTCAACTCCTCAATTAGACAAAGGGGCAACAACACAGGCTAGTAAAGTCGCCATGTTCTATGGTTCTGTGGCTTGGGATCCATGGCTGATAGTGGCGCAAATCGTGTGCCTTCAATGTCTGTATTATATGACGCTAGGTGTGTTCTTATCGATTCTAGTTGGGATGAGGGTCTCCAGGATGAGCCTTGTTTATTTCTTTGATTACGCTACGGTCACTGCCTCTTCTGTTACTGGTTGGTGTGTTATGGCCTCCGTTTTGCTCAGCTCTGTTGCTGGGTGAGTTGTTGTTTATTCACTATTTATTTGGTTAGCTCAGTTATTTGATTGATTTTTTTTTGTTTTTTTGTTTTAGCTGTTTGTTTCTAGTGATCTTGCATATTTGTTGGTAGGGTTATTTGATGTTACTGAAACTTGAAATTAAGTTGTGTATCCAGCTTTAGGTCATTAGGAGTATTGGCATGGCAAACTGGAGACAGTGATGAGAGTTAATATCTGTAGCTTTATTTGGTGGTAAACCTGTTGCGAAATACTAGCTGTAGTCAATGGGGGAATCGATCACGGGTGGGGTTAGACTTTAGAGTGCAGGATTAAGCGTTGTGAATCGCTTGCAGCATCGATTGAGAAGGTGGAAGTTTAGTAATCTCATAGTGATTAAGGTTAAATGTATGCACCTCTGTGCTGACTAGAAAGAAGCAGAAAATTGAGGTTTAGTGGGACTGTGGAAGGGAGCTTCAGGTTCAAGTCACAACAGGTATTAGGATTATTATAGGCACCGATCAGGTTCTTGCTGCTAGATTGGTGCGACAGTGCAAGTCAACCAACATCCTTATGTTTGAAGTTATGATCAAAGGTCGAATAAATTATGTAGCTTTAGAAAATATGTCAGGTTTAGGATCAAGCCAGGATCAAAACATCTGGAAAGGAAAGGGACTTCGCATGTCCTGGACAGGAAGGCTCCCAAGGTTAGCAGTTGAGCTTTATTATGAGGTCGTATATAATCTGTATAATCTGTTCACGTCACTGGACACATCAGAGCACCCCTGGCATGCAATCTTAGAAGATTGCCAAAGATTTTGCTCAATGCAATGGGATTTTCACTACCCTCCATATTGGAAGGGAAGGCAATAAGTGCACTGATGCTCTTGCAAATATGGACATGGAGCTAATACGACAGTGTCAACCTTGGCCCTAGCCTCCCGTTGCCCCATTGTTAGATTTAGACAACACTGGAGCTAGTGCCCTTTAATTATGTTTTGAGTTCCCGTGAAAAAGATAAGGAAGAAAAAAAGGAAAAAAAAAAAAAGGAATGTGATTAATTAGTACAGTACTTCCTTGTCTATATCTTCTTTTTTGGGTCAAAGTAAGATGGCATAGTGTTGTAATTTGCTTGCTTAGGCTGTATTTGTGCATGTAATGAGCCGTTGCTTGTAATCTTTGTGATTTGATATTGTTGTCCACAGTATTCTCTTTACGTCCCTATCTAGAAATGTGTTACAAGATCTTACATGTAAAAATTTGTGATTTGTGGACTGATTGCGAAGGTCTCCTTCATTGACAATGTTCATTTTTCTGATGTGAAAACAGAGCTGGGTTTTTGCTATTTACAGTTGAAAGGGCAAAGAAATGCCTGGACTTTGCTGCGACTCTTTACATCATCCACCTCTTCATTTGCACGGCGTATGGAGGTTGGCCATCATCAGTAGTGTGGTGGGCTTTGAACATCACTGGCCTAGCAGTGATGGCATTGCTGGGTGAATATTTGTGCATGAAACGAGAATTGCGAGAAATTCCTATCTCAAGATATAGATCAAGTAAGCCCTTTTGTGTTATGTCTAATGCTTACCTTAATCTGGAATCTGGTAAAGTTACTGTGAGAACTTAAGTTGTTTATCCTGGACATTTTTTTTGCTTATTTGTTTGTCTGACACTAGCTATGTTGCACTTTTTGCTTACCTGAAAATTCCTCAAATCTCCCAGTGCTCCAGTGATGAGAGATTTTGAATACCATGGAATTTGGAGTCTTTGGTTTCACAAATAACAGTAAAATACTTACCTAGACTGGGTCTACTAATCTAAATTTGTTTAAGCTATTAAACCTTGATTAGATGGCAGGTGAAAGTTAAATTGCACTAGAATTTGCATACAATTTCCATGAACATATGAAGACGCCATCACCATACATGCTCACAGACTTGATGTATACATATAAATACATAAGGTGGTGTAGGGGAATGGAGCTAGAGCGGGGAATGAGAGAGGTGTAGGGTTCGATCCTTGGCAGAGGCATACGGTGGTTTAGGAGTAAGGTTGTGGTGTTCGTTGGTATAGGAGTAGTGTAATCTTTGCCGTTTCAAAAAACATATATATAAGAGATTCACACAGCATGGGTTTATTTTGGTCCAGGCTATATAGTAAGTCTTCAACCAAGAAGATAACAAAAAAAGACTGTTTGGCAGTGGGTTAAGGGTAATAGTAAAAAAAATAAAAATAGTGCACAGTTATTAACACCCCCCTCCCCCCCCCCCCCCCCCACACACACAAGTACCCACACCCCAAGCGCACTAGATCTCCCATCCCACAGCTTTAAAAAAACATGGGTACTTGTGACATTTGGCACTGGTGGGAATAAGAAAGTCAAAATTTATGTAAAGGCACGGTTGCTGCATTGTTAGAGTAGTTAAGCTAATTTGCTAGAGGGGAAGACATTAGCTAGGCCAGTGAATGACGTTGGTTCTCTTACACCAAAAATCTAGAACTTCTTTTCACGGTTATCTTACACGCTTCTAGTGCACTGGTTGCTCTGGTTTAGAAAACTACGGAGTATCTAACTTTGTGAAAACCAAATATCTTTGCAAAACTTTCATATCCAACATGCTATTTGGGTGTCCATGAATAAGAAGATCTCATTTAAAGACAGACTGTGGGGAGTTTAAATGCTTTCTTCTATTCTTCTCAATGAACCCTTTGAAATTACTATTGTATTTCCTCCGTTTCAAAGTATAACTCCTTTTCTATCCATACACACAACCAATATTTGTAATAACTACTACTACTACGTTTTTGGTAGAAAGGAACCATAATTTTAATATCAGATGATGAGCAGTATTTATTTAGACTAATCAGTGGTAAAATAAAAGTAAGATATACTCTGATATCGACAAATTGCCAATTTTGAAACGTGATTATGGATAGAAACGGACTTGTAGTTTGGAACTTTTGGAACAGAGGACATAATTTAAATTCGCTAATATAAACTAGCATGCATATTCCTGCAGAAACAGTTTCTCTGAGCAGTTAGTTGATGCTGTTACTATATGAGGTTAAATTCATATACTAATCATCTGGTATGCCATGACCAAGTGTCTTATTTCTCTAGAACTGATCTGAAGCAAGCAAAATACTCAACTATAAATGGGTTCATGGTTTTTATAGGTTCTTGACGTGGTAGTTGAGTGCTGAATTTTTCGCTCTCCTCCTTTGTATTTGTTATCTGTCGTGATTATGAAAGTGATCTGAATTGATGCAGATGTCTAGTTACTGAAAACATGAACCTTCTCACTTGGAGGTGCTGGTTATTGAGACAACTGAAGTTGGTATTATGAACAGCAACCTATTACTGAAACCTGCTGTATGAAGACGTTATACATTGGTCGGATTCACATTTTTCTTTTATCAACTAACATCAAAATCCTTGGAATTCTGGGGAGCTGCTGAGTAAGTGCATAGCATAGTGGATTGATGCATTTGACTTGGGATCACAGTTTGTAATAGACCCAAAAGTGTAGATTAATGGATTTCAAGACACAATTGTGTTCTCTCCTTTACACAAACGATTTCCGAATGCTCATGTAGTCATGTTTCACTTTTGCTTCCAATACTTTACAGGAGAGTGTCTGTTTACGATTCTGATGATTGTGACAATGTTTCTTAATCCGGTGCTTGTTACTAATGTTCGACATGCCAACAGAGTAAAGAGGGTTAACGTTTTTCAATCTTGTACTTTTACTTTGTACTGGAACAAGTTAAAGCTTACAATGTGTTCAGATGCCCTATTCCCACTAGGCACAGAACAAAAACTGTACGATAAATTTTACAGCATGAAAGATTCAACTGAAACCAAGACTTTCCTACTGTTGTGGGTAAATTTAAGAGAAAGCAACTAGCATAAGATTGTTTTTTATTTTGATCACATGACCAAGAAAGTTGAATAGGACACACATAATAGATGTACATAATAGACGTTAGAGAGAAAAAAAGTGATGATGGTGCCATGGTCGTTTCAGCATCCTTTTTGTTCTGGTAACTTTTAAATGTATAGAAACACAAGTTGAATAATGAATTTATCAAAAGTAATACTAACAAGAAGGCAGCAGACATTAACATTGAAATTCATCCTTCCTTACTTTTGTTGAGAAGCAGCCTATATCCTATGACTTAATCCATTTCCAAACATAGTCCAAAAGTACAATCTAACAAACAAGCAAACATTAAGTTAGCAAGACAAAAACAACAGTCGTCAGATCACTCGCTCACGTCTTGTACGCGCATCCAAGGGCGTTAGCACAGTGCATATCTTTCTTATTCATGGAGTGTTTGTGATTGAGACTTAAGACGATTTGTTAGTTTTGATATATGTTAGTGTGCTCTTCATAAGCCTTTGTTTGTCAAATAACTGCCAAAGAGATTAATTCTCCATGAGTAGCCCCAGGATATAACTTAATTCCTTCGCTCCACTCCACTTCAATTTTCCTCCACAAGGATCCATCATACACGTGGCTCAGGCAAATGTTAGAGTTAGGACAAGCAAGACAAAAACAAACATAATATACACATTTCCTTTATTTATTTTCTTTTATTCTGCTACTAGTTAAGTTGATTTCACCCTTGTTTTGCAGGGTACGAAGCTCCCAAGTTTAGGTATGTACGCAACATACTTGTTAGAAATTTCCGATTCTTTATTTTATTTTCTCTAAGTTGCTTAGTTTCTTGATTTTTTTTTTTAATAAGTCGTGCATATATAAATGAAAAAGATAACTATAAATGAAAAAGAGAACCGGTACAAAGTAGCAAATACAAGGAAGAAAGTCCACAAATGGACTAAAAAGAGCCAAAAGCTAAAAAGCTAACCGAGGATAGTCGAATCCTGGTTGCAACCACGGGCCTCGTTAAAACCCATCCATAGAAAAACCCAGTGGGAAAAACCTATGAATGGGAAAAAGAGTGCCTAAGTGTTAACGTTGCATAAATCTAAAGTAAAGTTGGCCCGAGGCGTCCCGAGCCACCTGATCCGCAATACTATCAATCTGATGAAGCCAAAAGCCTTGTGTATGATGATTGGAAAGAATATCAGCCACCAAGTTGACCTCCCGGTAAATATGAGTGATCTTTATCTCTGTAGAATGGAGCAAAGAAGAGCCAAAAGCCACCGATTCCTGTACTTCCACGGCACACTGGTAGAACGAGCACTAATGAGTCCCTCCACATAAGTAGAATCCGTCTCAATCCAAAGCCTATGCCATCCCTCATATTGATTATTGCCAAAGCCTATGAGTAGTTTCTTGATTATTGAAACACTCATATTGTAGGAAGCTTGCTAACAAATTTGCAGATTTGCTTTTTTCGGCAGGGTACAAACCTCCAAGTTTAGGTATGTACCCATACTTGTCTAAGTTGCTTAGTTTCTTGATTGATTGGTACACTCATATCGTAGGAAGCCAGACCAATTTGCAGCTTCAAGGTTCTTTGTGGTGGCTCCGGATTTTTTGTATCACGTTTTTTTTTAAAAACTTGTTAGGGTTGAGATTACAACAATGATTCCCTTTGATCAAACGGTCCTGCAATTTTGCAAAAGCTGTTTAAATAGCTTGTAAGCTCATTTGGAGCGGTTTTCATGTTTTTATCAAATAAAGTTAGTTATCTTTTCAATTACATTAGTAATTCGAGTATTCGTTACCATTGATAGCCTTGGTTCTGTGACTCCATCTAACACGGTTCAAATCAAAATTCTGGAAAAATCGGGACTATGTATTGTCATTTTTGGAGTGAGTATGATCGTATTAATTAATAAAAAATAACAATTCGTGCACGTAATAGGTTAATGAAATATATTCCAAAATACAAGGACAGCTTCACAAGCATTTTGTTAATTTTGTTGGTATATTAATAATTAAAGAGTAAAAGGGGAAAACTTATAAGGTAAAGTTTCATGTAAAATTGTCTACTCCTGACTCCAACTAACAAGGTTCAAATCGAAATTTAGAAAAAATCGGCCGCAAAGAAGCAATCGGAGCTACGTGAAATGGCGCACTCGGATGCTCTGTCAAGAAGAGATGTCCAAGATGAATAATCCGAGTCATTGGACATTTCAGGAGTGAGGAGTGCAACCACAATGGATTTAACAGCTGTTGATTATGTTGGTGATCATCTGCAAAAGAAGTCATTCTGACATATTCTACCACCGCTCCTGCTCATTAATCTATCTATCTAATCGGCTATTGAGGTATAAGTGAGTATATATGATGGCAGTGGAGTAATTACAAAGAAATGGCACTTAAAACTCTACATGAAAGTGTAGAAAGTGGTCATTCTGGAATTCTAGCTATATTTCACAGGGTAGAAGAGGCTTTTGGTCTACTTGATCGGGATTTTAGTGAGACAACCGGTATCAAAAGGAAAGTGGTGGGTCATTGATGGGTATTCATGTGTTGTTCAATTGGTTTGTGAATAATGGGGTAAGCCTTGTTTCTTCACTATTCAAATTTGTGAAATATTGTTCGCTTAAGCTTGCTTCTTTGTAGTAATTTAAAAAGTCACAAGTCCTTTATTTGATTATATATATCCACTTATTTGTCAGTTTGTTTTTTTTTTTTTTTGTTTTTTTTTTTAATTTATGCATATATTGTTGTGCTATTTCTTTTTGCTTGTTTCTTCAATTGAATGAGCTTATTTGATTTTTCTGTCTGTTTCAGAATTCTTGGTAAATTCAATAAATTAATTTTAGTCCTCTGTAATTCCTTTCTTTTATAAATACCAAGAAGAGTACTGAAACTCCAGTTCACGAATTAGGAAGTTAATTTAGAAGTTAGGAACGTTGATGTAGGAAGTAAATTTTGTTGTTTGGGACGATGATAAGAAGTTAATTTAGAAGTTGTTAGTTGTTCTTGGTTAGCTCTTGCATTAAGGTTGCAGTGAGCCAGTGAGTGTGTGATATGTCAATAGAGTAGAGTAAGGTTGAACATGTTTGATAAGGCTTCTTACAACCATCACCAACTCCTGAGCAGGCTTGGCAACACATCTCTATGGATTTTATACAGTATTTGCCAAAACCTGGTCGGACGGATACTATTCTAGTGGTTGTTGAAAAAGTTTGCTCATTTTATTATTTTATTAATTTGGATCTTTCGCGGCCTCACATGTTGCGCAATTATCCTTAGATATCATCTGTAAATTACATGGGGTGCTAAGTAGCATTATTGTACGTATCTTACATAGACAAAGTGTTTACTAGTGGGTTTTGGAAGTAACTACTCTAAACAGGGGTGTTGAGTTTGATGATCATTGTATATCACCCTCAAACAAATGGCTAACCGAAGAGGGTCATTCAGTGCTTGGAGTATTATCTATGTATCTGTGGGCAATCTCCTAAGTAATGGTATTCTTGCCTTTCAATGGCACGGGGTGGTATAACATTTGATATTATTACCATTCATCACTAGGAATGAGTCCCTTGCAAGCTCTCTTTGGATGCCAGCATGTTACTCTGACTATTGTCAATACAGTAGAGGCAAATGTCAATGGGGTTGAAAATTTAAAAGTCAAGGACCCTAAGCTGGCTAAAGAAAGAATGAAAATGTTGGCTGACATAAATAGATCAGATATAGTACTAGATGTTGGAGATTAAGTGTACTTAAAATCCAGTCCATATAGACAGTTTTATGTGAGAGACACTTGTCACGGGGTGGAACTTGAAAAACCAAAAGAACTTGAACCCGTGCGGCACTAGGCTAGTTTGCCCAGATACTAGCTAGTCAGCCTACCAAATTTGTTTCTAAGTGGGTAAGAAGAGAGATTTTAGTGAGAGAAATGAAAATGATGCTTGAATGATTGTATTGCTTCATGATCAAATGAAATGGCCAAAGACCTATATATAAAGTGCACCTCCTCAACAGATGGTGGAGATTGGTCTAATATAATGGTTGTGGGAGACCATCTACGTACTTCCACCATCTAGATCCTTCTGCTTCAATCTTATCCTACAAGTTTTGCAATGTAATAAAATATACAAGAACATTCTAGAGACGTATTTACATGATAGCCTCCCTTGCGACATGTATACCGCAAAAATGACCATACGTGACATTCTTCCCCACCTAAGTCGTTCATGTCCTCGGCTCGACCTTAACTTGGTACCCGTTGATCTTATGCCCGAATTGCCAAAGATGTTCCTCATGCTCCCAACTACTCTCAGCATCGGAAAGCTCCTCCCATCAAACAAAAGTACTCGGTGTATGGTGGAACACCTCTCCTACGAATCACTCGGTGGGATATGATCTCTTCAACATCTTTATCAAAAGATATCATGATCGCCCTTGGTGCTCGACTTTTGCCCCTGCTTGGGTTCTCCTTGTCTTCTTGATAGGGTTTGAGTTGGCCCATGTGGAACACTGGGTTGAGGAAACTCCAATCTATAGGAAACATTCCACACACGCCTTACAATCTTGAATGGTCCCTCGTGCCTCCACACAAGCCCTTGTGCACCTGTCGTAAAGATTTAAATTGTCGAGGTAGCAACTTCACCATTACCTGGTTTCCTACCTTGAACTCGATCGCTCGTCTCTTAATATCGGCCCACTTATTCATCTTCTTGGCAGCCTTATCCACGGATGCCCAAACAAGATACACCTCCTCTTGTAAGGACTTGGCAAAAGTGTACCTGAGTAACCCGTGGCCAAACTGTTGGAGTCATTGGTTACCGTCCCGTTGCAAGCTCAAAAGGACTCCGCCCCATTGATTCACTCTTCTGAAAGGTTGTTTGAGATGGGACCCTTGTGAGAAGTCGAAGTTCTGTAAGGAGGACAAGGGAAAAGGTGAGGGAGACTGCCCACCTAGGATAGCAAGTTCAGGCAGCGTTGCGAGGAAGCAAGCGGGCACCTCGGGTAAGCCCAAAGATTGGCATATTTGTGTTGATACTAATCATTTGAAGTTCCAATGTCTCATGAAGGGAGAGAGGTTGCAGCGGTCCAAGCATCTAAAGGGTCCGATTCTGAGGAAGAAGACACGCAAATGGGATCATTGCGGCTCCTCAATGCCGTCAAGGCAAGTGTTCAACCAAAAGGGGTCGATGTGTGTGGATGCTTGATCAGGGACAAGCAAGTCAAGGCACTTGTGGACACAGGAGCTACCCAAAAATTCATGCGTGAAGGAGTGGATAAAGCGTTGGGGTTGGCCGTCACCCCAACGAGTGGATGAATCAAGTCCGAAAATACTGCATAGATAAGCCAATAGCCAGGGAGGCAAAGGGTGAACATGAAGATTGGAGATTGGCATGGAGCAATCTCTTTTAGCGTAGTTCCCATGAATGATTATGACGTAGTATTGGGACTACAATGGTTCGATCAGGTACGGGATTTCATTGTTACTTATTCAGATTCACTTATCATTTTGGATCATGAGCATACTAGTGCCATACCGGCCAAGAGGGATGCAAAGGGGACAAGCATGCTCTCGGACATCCAGTTTAACCCGGGTCTCCAACGGTGTGAGGAGACTTTGATCTGTGAAAGCTGAGTTCCCTGTTTGCTAATTGTTGGTCCATTTCCGGTGGTTGAAAGGGTTGGAGAAGTAGCACACAGGTTAAATTTACCATCTGGAAATAAACTCCATCCTGTCTTTAACGTGTCCTTGTTGAAACCACATATGGGACTAACTAACAATGTCACAAGCTCATTACCAGCCGTGAATGATGAAGGCTCGGTAGTACTGTTCATGTCAAGATTCTAGCCAGAAGAATGGTGAAGAAAAACAACGCAGCACAAGTCTTAATCCGATGGGAGCATTTTCTAGTTGATGAGGCCACCTAGGAAAATCACCATGAGATCACTGCCAAATTTACTCATCTTGAATCCTGAAGCTTGTGGACAAGCTTGTGCATGTAAGGGGAATGGAAAGTTACAGATACATTGTTATAATTCGTTTTAGTTAATTTTGGTGCGACTTAACTGGATAAGCGCACTTTCTGCATTACGTTTTCTTTAGAAAATCGTTACAACATGTGTTACCTTGATCAAACAGTGCAAACAACTTCCAAGTTCCAAGTTGTTTAAGTAGCTTGTAAGCTCATTTAGAGCGGTTTTCATGTTTTGATCAAATAAAGTTAGTTCTCCTTTCAATTAGCTTAGTAATTAGAGGAATTTCCAGATCATTCGTTATACTGGTTTTTGCTGGGGAGGTATTACATCTATGTTATCTTGTTGTTTATTTGTATCGTGTCACGACGAGTAACAGTTGCTTTGTCCAAGTCCAACTACCTAATGACATTCAAGTGTGAAAGTACTTGGAAACAGTTTTGTCAGTGTACTTTGAAAATCACTCTCTTATCTGAACCAACTGTGATCCTTCGTTTCATACCATCCTTTAATTGTAGCCTACAATTTGTAGGGGAGCTGGTAGTTAGATTGGCCAAGTATGACTGCATACAGGCTGCGGTTTTGTTGCATCCAGTTCCACTCAATGGTGATGCCCTGTATCCTTAAGTTCATACTGCAGTCACCTCATCTCATTTCTAAGTTAGATAATTAAAACAAGTTTTGCTCAATGAAAATGTAGAGGTGAAAACTCCCATTGCAATTTTAGGTCTCAAAATATTATAATCAAAAGCACAAGAACGGTTATAAGATGAACAAACAAGCTTCACTGATTTAATCAGCTTCTTACAACGAAAGAAAAGAAGTCCATGACAAACAATGTAAATGTAAAAAACAGAATGCAATTGATCATCACGTAGATGCAGGTAGCTTCGATAGCTAGAGCATGATGATGATCATTAATTAAATTCAAACTAACAATTAATTAGCTATATCCTTGCTTAATTGATTAATCACAGTGCCTTGACTGGATTAAGGGGTGGAAAGGGCTGTTAATCACTGCAAGAAGTCTTGAGGTAGTTGAAGACTGCAAGAGTAGCATAGGACATGTCTTTAATATCCTCATCACAGGCATTCGTAAACATCCCGAATGCGAGGCAGCATCCAGCATTGTCCGTCATGAACCCGGTGCTCATTCCCACAGGATAATAATCCGTCTCTTTCGGCGTTCCATTGCCACTGGCCACTGGAGCTTGGGGATTGCACGCATCGTACAACACTGTCCCTACCAGGCACCTTGATGGCCTACCACCCTCAGGGTCTGCTGGTGGAGGTGGTGTTGCTGTTTCTGGTGGCAGTGGCTCCTCAGCTGGTGGTGGCAGTTCAGGTGCAAAGGGTGGCAGTTCAGGTGCTAGTGGTGGCAGTTCAGGTGCAGGTGCCGTTGCTTCTGGCGGTGGCTGCTCCTCTGATGGTGGCTGCTCCTCTGGTGGTGGCTGTTCGACTGGTGGTGGTTGCTCGACTGGAGGTGATCGAACAGGATTTCTCGATCTTCGAGGATTTCCATAACCATAAAGGATACAAGTATGCTGGAGCGCAGAAACCTGCCGTTCCTGCCAGGGCCATAAACCGTTCCCGTTGCTGTGAAGGCAGTCATTGGAAATGGCACGAGCAGCATGGCAGCATTTGTTCTTGCTGTGATTGTCGATCAACCGCCAGAATTCAAGTACGGAGCACTCTCTCAACAGCCGAGCAGTTACAGATTTGCAACCGGTGTGTTGATTGCCATGACTGCCAGAACCACTGGTGTGGCAGTATGGAGGGTGCGGGATCCAGGGATGCATACATTCGGGTGGTAACTCGTGTCCGTGTTTCCTTTTGTTCTCTAGAACTGCTTCAGTGGAACACAGGATTATGATCAGGAGTGTTAGTGAAAGGAACAGTTTATGAGTAGCCATTTTTATGGAACTAGGCAGCTACTGCTTTTGATTGTGTGAGATGAGATGGAAGTGAAATGAACAGAAAGGGAACATTTTATAGGCCACTGTTAGAACTCAAAGAATAAGCAAGATAGGTAGTTAAGGATTTGTAGACTAATTTCTTTTCGTTTCTTTACAATCAAAATTAGTTGATAAAAGTAGGATACTCTATACTTAACTACTCATTCTAAGTGTTAAATAAAATAGAGAGATCACACAGCTTGTGCTCTACCTGTATACATTTTTGTATCCTGTATATAAAAACGAGTTCCAAAATGTCTGGATAATTAAAACGAAGTATTTCAGTTTCTTGTCTGAGTAACTTTTACGACATACTAGCTATAGTAAAGATTTTAAAATGCATCGAAACATTATAAATTAGTAACTCATATGCAAAAAAGTGCAGATATTTTGACCCAAACTACAGCGAATTCGAGTGCTATATATGACACGAGAAACTGAAATCCATAGTAAGATGATTAGTAAGTTTATCCATCTGTTTATCTTTTACAAGGTTTTTAATAAATGTGTTATATAAAAAAGGAAAAAAAAAACATGAATAAAAATGGAACGGATGGAAAAGAAAAATCACATTAAGTCACAAACTCAACAATGATTTATCTGCGTATCTCCGTAAGCATCACATGTTTAGTTTTAAATAGTTACAATTTTAATGCCAAATATAAAAAAATTATATAGCACATAACATTAATCTGATGTAATGTTCTGTTTGTTATGTTTGAATGAAAGTCGTAGTTTGATTCTCAAAAAAAAAAAAATTATTTTAACGGAAAATGATAACACATCATTCATATTTTTTACAATAAAGATCCATAGGGAGTATTTCGTTACAAATATCAAAAATATGATTTGGAAATCTGTTTAGCACAAGAGGATCTTAAAAATATATACTACAGTACATGCAGGTCAGAATTATCACCAGAAGATCTTGAAATGGGGGAACTCATACATCTTAAAACATACATGTCAGTTAACTTATAATGTTCGGTTAACCATCTGCTGAAACTCAAAAGGTGCCAATTTTAACATATCAAATATGATAAACAACAAGCACATGGGCAATTTTAAGGTCTCATTCACAACGCAAAAAATTGATTACAGGAACGATCCATGAACAACTTGGGGAAAACACAGACGCAGCAATGAGCCCAAGAGATGCACGCGCCACTACAAGTTGGATCGATAGTCATGAAGCTCCTTCACCATACCAACTTTTCTACTAAATAGATATTACCTAACTATATATATAATAATGTTTCCGACTGGCCAAACTAGTCACCGTTTAAGAATTAGCCCCCAATGACAAGTCCCAAACTTCTTGGTTCTTTACCATACAAAAATGAGCTTAAATGAAAAGGCTAGACTACATAGCTGTAACAATTACCCCACAGATGGAACTATTACACAGTTTCTGGCGCATGCTCAGGTTCATCAGTTTCCATCGGCTCTGCTGCAGCAGATGGCGCTTCCTTTCCTGATCCAGCTGTATCTTCAGTTGCATCTGCATTCTGGTTGGTGTTGTTGGCCCCTTGAGATTGCGAGTCTCTTTGAGATGATGCGGGGGAAAGTGGCTCAGGAGCAGCTGGCTTTGCAGGCTTTGGCCTTGGTTTCATCATAATTGGCCTGCACACCCTGTTAAACAAAATAGGGGTATCTCAAAAGAATTAGCATCTCATACATCACCAATCAAAAGATGTGAACAGTTCATAACTTAAAAGCGAAAGTACAAATGTTTATACAAAGTAATGACACTCTGATGGTTGGTCTCAATTCTCAAATCTTTTGCAGAATTCTTTAGTTAATTCAGCTGGGAGAGTTTATACCTGTCCACAGCTTCAGCCTTTTTCCTCACATCAGAAGACAAAAGAGCTGGCGTTGCATGCTTTGGAAGTGTATCTTGGTGCTGCTTTTTCTCTCTCAACCAGGCCTCAGCTTCCACACATTCATTCAAAACCTGAACAAAAACAAACATATGAGATCCAGACTATAGTGCAACATGAATGATTACAATTTACAATGCGAAAGCCATGCCTTTTGTCTCTCATCCTTATCAATATGATCATACTTCGGATCACTCGACATAGCTGCTTCTCTGTAACTGGAGATGCAATAAAAAAGCTGATCAACCACGGATCCCCTCCCCAAATGCTCTTTGTACCGCTCCTCAATGGGATCACCAAGCTGCAAAATATTTCATCTCCAGTTTAAAGGGCTGAAAAAATATACAAAGAAACTTATGAACTTCGGTTCATTTACCTTCTTGAGCTCCTCCAACTTAGCTACATATACCCCTTTGGTTTCATCTTCACCATCATCATACAACCAATCTTCCACCTCTTGGAGTATAGACATAAACTGATCTTTTTCTGTATCCATAACAAACTCAGAATATTTGTCATTCAGCTGCACATGAAAAAACATGGTGAGAACAAGTATAATTAAGGTTCTTGTAGGACCAGCATAACATAGACATATATACCTTATTCCGCATGTCATAAACATAAGCCTCAACAGCATTCTTCTTGTCTTTGGTTTCTTC
Source organism: Plantago ovata (assembly GCA_028274465.1). Classification (NCBI taxonomy): domain Eukaryota; kingdom Viridiplantae; phylum Streptophyta; class Magnoliopsida; order Lamiales; family Plantaginaceae; genus Plantago; species Plantago ovata. The sequence goes on along the minus strand of CM051456.1, from coordinate 13,738,495 downwards.
CATTACGCGGTCTTGCAGAGCCATCTCAAATTCCTTTTCCACGGCCTTCTGCACATCTGCAGCTGCCATCCCACCATACACCACCTCTGATACAGGAACATTCGTCTTCTTTACCGTTTTCTTTGGAGCCTCCGCCTGATTAATAAACCACATCAAATCTAAGTAAATTGAAATGATCTGTAATAACTCTGTAACAGAAGAAAGGCTGCTCTCCAGTGTGAATTAATGATGCAGGCAATGCATCCTAGAAGGTTGATAATCTTAAAAAAGGAACGAGGAACATAAATCTCAAGCCGACCTTGGAATCAGTTTCCATCTGCACTGGGTTCTCCCGTGACTCCTGCCCACCATTTTCAATCCCAGGACCATCAGCTTTTGTATCTTGCATGTTCACATCAGCCTCAGCAGAGCTTGGTGGAACAGATTCAGAAGGGACCTCATCAGTTTCCATAGTGGTCGAATCCTTCCCCGAATCTTTTACAACTAAAACCTCTGCTTCCTCCTCTTCTAAAAGCTGCCTCAAGATACACCAGTCAGAATTCCTCCAAAAAAAATGAAGAAATTTAAGGATAAAAAAGATTAGAGCATCCTAATCCAATTAGATTAGGTAAAATATTTGACTCCCGGGCAGTTGATGGAATTGGGGTAAAAACAAAGCATAAATTGCTATCCATAAATATCCAATCAGTTTGCTACACAGATGTTAAGAACCGTCAGATGAACACGTATGCCTTTTCAGAATCCAAATATCATATACTGTCTCTGTTCCTCTTAAAACTTCCCATGGTATTATTTAGAAAGCTTGTTAGTGAAATGAATAAGAGCTTCGTGTTAATGACTGACGTATGAAAAATAATGAATAAGAACGAGAAGTTTTTTGAGGGACAGACTAAAATGGAAAGCGGGAGAGACTAAAGTGTTTATTATTGGAAAAAATAAATGGTCAATTCTCAAATGGAAAAAACATAAAAATAACTATCCGTGTAGTCTTCCAAAGTACCAAAATTTGACCAAAAAATACTCCCTAGTCTTTATTATCAGCAAAGCCACTGTCTACCGAGAATAATTTTGTGTCGCTGAAAATATATGAAAAGATTGTCATAACTTACCGTAGCTGACTCAACCGAAACAATGCCGTGAAGATTCAGGAGTACATTGAGCTTTAGTTTTGCCTTTTCACCCTTAGTGGATTGGAAAGGTCCAATCTGCTCAATATGATAACGTCAGAGGTATGAACAAATTTTGATCTTTTCATAAAATCCAGAAATGAGTGACGTAAGTACCGTGTAAGTGCTAATCTTGGCTGGTGCCTGAGACTCAGTGGCATCGCCGTATTGCATATCTACTGTGAAGGTCCCAGATCTATAAAATGTCAAAAATTTTAAACTTGGTATCACATTACCCTTTGGGAACACAACAGTGCTTTGATGATCCGCTCCACCATTTTGTGGATCTGAAGCAACAACTTTCCATGATAGAGCTATAGGGAAAGGAAAACTCTCATTAACCTGTTACACAAAAATCAGCCACTTAACATACACCCTTCGTCCCATGAGAAATGTCACATTTCGTTCGGGACAAAGATAATGAGAAAAGAGTGCACCGGTATAGAATATGTCAAAAATGGATACATGACATTTTTATTGAGAGAGATGTAAATAGAAATCTATTTATTTAATAAAATGCGAATGGGCTCAAGACTAAGTAAGCTATCAAAGACAAATCAATACCTGGAATTCCCGCACTTTAAATGTAGGGCTGAGAATAGCGCATTGTAATGCACAGCCTTTTGAAACACATTCACTTGCATTCATTGTACGCCTAGGCTCCTTCTTGAAGAATTCAGTCAAGATCTTCATTATTGCAGGAACTCGAGAACCTGAACCAACAACTTCAACCGAATGAATATCTTCTATAGTCAGTCCAGATTCGGAAAGAGCCTTCTCCAATGGCTTCTTCACACGTTCCAGAATCGGAATGCTAATATTCTCAAACTCATCTCTTTTAATGAAGCCCCTGACATCCTTCTCTTCCATCAGGCACTCGATGTTCAGAGGTGCCTCAGGGTTTGCACTGAGAACCTTCTTTAACTTCTCACAAGCAGCACGCAGCCTGAGGCAGGCCCTGGCATTCTGGTAGACATCAATCTTATACTCTTCCTTGAATTTAGCAGCAAAATGCTGGAACAGAGCTTCATCGAAATCTCTTCCACCAAGGGACCTGTCAAATGAGTGTGCCAATACCTTCAATTGACCTTTCTTGAAGGCAGCGATACAAACTTGCAGACTTGAATGGCCAACATCAACAAAAGCGATATTTAGGGCTTCAGATTCAGGTAAGTCTGTCTTATAAATACCATAAGCTAATGCAGTAGCAGTCGTCTCATGGAAAAGACGGAGCGGGTGCAAGCCAGCAATAGTTGCAGCATCTATAACAGCTCTTCTTTGAAGATCAGTGAAATACACAGGTATCCCGATGCAACAATCCATGACTGCTGCATTCAAGTTCTTTTCCGCAATGCTCTTCATATTAGAAAACATCATTCCCAAAACTTGGGTAGGTGTAAATGTCTTTGTATCATCCAAATACCTAACATGGATCAAAGGAAAACCATCAGGACCTTCAGTCACCGTAAATGGCAGCGACTTGAGATCACGCTGCAGTTCAGGATCTGAAAACTTGCGCCCTATCAATCTCTTCATTTGGGAGATAGTATTTTTGGATTCATCATACTTGTCGCAGCACCCGCAGTCCCAAGAAACCTCTGCTTCTCACCAAAACAAACGATCGCGGGAGTTTCACGCTTGGACTCGTCATTAAGGACGACATCAATGCCCCTTTGCCTTGCAACAGCGACAACACAGCTCTCATTGCCAAAGTCAAAACCTACCACACTCATGGTTGCTTAGATGATTAAATGCTCCCAATTCAGGCAAGCAAACCTATAACCTGGAATATTTTGAGTTTCATATTATTACAACAGTAAATTATATACATAGATGCAACGATTAACCGAATATAACACACTAATTACAGCAGTTAGCAAACATACCTAGCATCTAAAATTAGATAACAATAGTTCTAAGTTTTAACACGCCAGTAAACCCTAACAATGGCAGAATATTGCTGTGCAAGTTGCTTAACTTGTACTCGAGAGCAAAAATATGTTTGTAGACTATAATTGCACCAATTAGAATGCTAAAATAATAATCCAGTAACCAGATTACCAAAACCTACATAAAGCTTTTAATAAGAAAACCTCACAAAATCCACCTAACTAGGGCCAAGGGTCCAATGACGACCAAAAACACAGCTAAATGCAACTAAATTAATTGAATTCAAGGACCGGAAAAACACAATCCACGGATTCTCGAATGAGCAAATTCAAGTTTAAACTTTAAACATTAAACATACTGAATCGAAACAAGTACAATAAAAATAAGAGGAACCAACAAAAATCATCACAATTAGATCTGACAGAAAAATATAAGAATGATTCGAGTAAGTCACCGTTGTACAGATCGAGCACGGCTTGAAGGCGATGCTCAGCAACTATATGAACAGGGGGTGCGTAGAGAGAGGGAGTATAAAGTGACAGATTCTCTGATATTTCCTGTACTGCTCCCTCTAGGGCAGAAAAAGAGTGAGGTTTAGAAGAGAGAAGACTGGAGGACGAAGGTTTTTGAACGATTGGAAACTCAAGGGCTAAAACTTCTAGAAGGATCTTTAAGTCACTTGGGCTGCTTATCGGGGCTTTTCACATGGCCACCAGCATTTTAAAATATTAATTAATTAATTTTTTCTTTCTCAATCAATGCTTTCTACCGTAGTATTTTGTTGGGAGGAAATTGGAAGAATAAACATAATGAATTGATGATGATGTAGGGTTAAATCTTTGGAAATTTTACAATGGATACCTTATAAATCATGATATCATTACCAATATAATCAGTCATTATTTGGATATTCGTATACTTAATCGGAAAAAAAATTATTTGTTTAGATAATTATGGGTTGCAAATTGACGTGAAGATGAGTATAGATTATCGGAATGTAAATTTGAATTCGTTTAGGACTAAATTTGATATGGAATGAAAGAATATATGAAAGATCAACGAATCTAACAACGTAGCAATAAAAAAAAATTTGAATAATGAGATATTATCCAAGCAAAACAAAGCAAAGCTCAGGAACGACGATGTGGTTTGTAAACTCAGCAAAAACACGTGAATAGCATAAAACCCTAGAAACAAGATGCTAAACAAGAAAACGCACATGGGGGCGCGAAACTTCAAAGCCAAAAAAAAAAAATACAATGCAACAGTTCAGAATAAAATAAAAATGTATAAAGGCTTGTGTACGTGGACAGGTAAGAAACGCCAACTTGCTTCGATCCTAGTCGCAACGAAGCCCCTTATGAACCGACACTAATTGAAGTTTATTATAGAACCTTGAAATCAGTACCACGTCAAATTACTATGCTCGCTATAATAGAATCCAAATGATATGGAGATATATTTAAATCCGTCTTAATGAGAAAATAATTGATAAAGTAATAATATATTGGTGGGCAAAGGTAAATGTTTGTCTAACAAATTTGTTCGTGATAATTAATTGATGTGTTTGATCGTTCTTTTTCCCGTCTTCAGTATACATGAAGAAAACTTGGTGACATGCTTGTTTCAATCGCCAGTAACTCCCGCCCACTCTATCTTGCACATCAAGTAATTCCTACAATCTCCTATGTTATGAAAGACATCATAGCCACAACAGGACAAAACCTAACATGCTTGGCAATATTGATATCGAATCATGTTTGTGAAGAGAGACCAAACATTGACCATAAATATTGTTCAACATATATGTCAACATAGTGAAGAAACTGGCAGTGTTTAACAACTAACATATTTAATTGGGAAGGACTTGGACTTGAAATGGAGGAACTATGCTAAACTACGGTGAATTAGGGAGAATTAGAGAGTTTATACGGCGATTTGTACACCCTGGAGGACTGAATTCGCAAAGAGCGGCTAAAATCAAAGAGAACGTAGATCTAAGGAACTAAAGCAATTAACCCAAACATGTTGTTGGAGTTGAAAGTCGAAATCTAATGTGCTTGGCTAGACAATCTCAAAAGTCTCTTGCATCGTCATCAAAGCACCTGAACTTGGGTGAAACTGGGTTTGTGTGGAAAAGTAACTTGGTGATCCGCATCATATGGGGGTATGGATAGGAGGACGCTTTTCAAGGCCGAGGGCTCAAACAAGATCAGTGTGGCTATAGAAGGCTGTAATGTCATCGTTTATTATACATAATTTGGAAAGAAACTTACAAGGGAAAGAAACTTACAAGGGCGATTCCGGGGGCTCAAACAAGATCAGCGTGGCCATGGAAGGATGTAATGTTTACTGCTGTTGGGCCCGTTGTTTATTTGATAATGCCTAACGCCTCCTGTTATTATAATACGAAGAGCTTTATTTGAAAATTCGCAGGGGGTAATATGGATTGGAGGCTTTCAAGGGCGGTCCTGAAGGCTTAAACAAGATCAGGGCGGGTATGCAAGGCTGTAGTGTTACCGTTCATACAGAGAGCATTGTGGCCTGTGGGAACCCCGCATGCTTGCAAGGATGTACAATGTCATGGCAGTTGAGATTTCCTTGCAAGAGGATGAAGAGTCCATTCAAGATGACATCAGCACACATCAGGTCGAGGCAGAACATTTTGGTGACAACTGACCAGTACAAATGTCACCTTAGGTTCTGCTTTAGAATTTCAAGTAGATTTTGCTCAAGGAAGCCAGATACTGAACTCAGGAAGCACTTAAATGGGACGAACGTGGCAAGGCAGATAAATGAAATAAATACAAGTGCTCAACCCGACTTTATATATGCAAAATCCACACCGAAAACCATGTTTAGAAGCTAGAAGCCTAGTCAAGTGCATTCAGCATACTCAGATGTCTAGACTCTAGCAGACCATAAGGGAACTTCAACAAAAATAAAAATTGGATAAATGGCAAAGTGAATTCAGAGTATTGACAATCCATTAACTTGAACCTGACAAAACTAAGGAAAAATGCATTCAACACAATGAAAAAACTAATTGAAGTCCCATATAACGCAAAAATCTTAATACACAAGAGTGAAACCAAAGAAAACTTTGGGACCGCTCAGGACACAGAACCAGAGCAAGATGTAGTAGCTCTGATGAACAACAGCATGTTCAGGAAAGGAGAATCAATTGTCACATAGCTACCCACACAAGAATAAAAGAGACCATAGACCCCTATCTGTAAATAATATAACTTCCGATTTCAAACCTGCGGCTGTTTAACAATATAAGGCCACCAGATCGAATAAAAACTCTGAAAAATTCATGTCCGACTATCACAAGAGAACCCAACGGCCCAAGGGGTAAATATGATTTGCCAAACAAACCCCTTAGGCAGATTTTGGGTCAGTCTCAGGTTTATCAGTCTCCATCGGCTCTGCTGCAGCAGCTGGTTCGCTGTTTCCAGATGCAGCTGTATCTGTTGCATCGGCATTTTTGCTGGGGCTCGCGGTCGGGTTCTCAGCACCTTGAGATTGGGTGTCTGCTCCATGGGAAGGTGCTGGTGACGCTGGCTCAGCAGGCTTTGGCTTCGGCTTCGGCTTCATCATCACTGGCCTACAAACCCTGGAAAGTGACAGACAACTCAGATATCTAACAAAGAAAGTTATATGCTACACAGCAATTTAAGAGTTTTTCAAGCTCATGCTAATCTTATATTTCTAGAAAAAGATAATTAGATGCAGACCAAAAGTGATTAAAAGTCCAAAATAAATTAAAAGTCCAAAATAAACAAGTTCAACAACAAAAACATGAAGCTTTGACAAAAAATAGCCCAATAAATAACATCATTCCATCCAATAAGTATATAGAGAAACAAGTTAACACTAAGATTTAACTTACCGGTCTAGAGCCTCAGCCTTCTTCCTAACATCAGCGGACAAAAGAGCTGGTGTTGCATGCTTCGGGAGAGTATCTTGCTGTTGCTTCTTCTCTCTTAGCCAAGCTTCAGCTTCCACACATTCATTCAAGACCTGGAATGGAAAATAAGTTACTTACTCATAGTCCAATTTTCATATACATAAATAATTGTGCCTACTATTTGTCAAACATACCTTTTGTTTCTCAGCTAGATCAATATGATCAAACTTGGCCTCGGTAGACATTGCTGCTTCCCGGTAACTGTTGATGCAATAATTGAGTTGATCAATCACAGACCCCCTTTCTGAATGCTCTTTGAAACGCTCCTCAATGGGATCACCTTGCTGCAGGATGTAACTCTCCAGTTAGGATCCAAGTGCAGATAAAGAAGAAGACGAGAAACTCTAGAAAACATAAAAAATACAAGAACTTACCTTCTTGAGCTCCTCCAGTTTAGCGACGTAAACCCCTTTTGTTTCATCCTCACCGTCCTCATACAACCAGTCCTCCACTTCCTGTAGTCTAGATATAAACTGTTCCCTCTCTGAATCCGTAACAAACTCGTGATATTTGTCATTGAGCTGCAAAGACAAAATCAATATTGGTCCTGAACTCGGGAAAATTGTTTGTGAGACCAAGATACGGAACATACCTTGTTTCGCATGTCATAAACGTAAGCCTCAACAGCATTCTTTTTGTCTTTGGTTTCTTCCATAACACGGTCCTGCAAAGCCATCTCAAATTCCTTCTCGACAGCTTTTTGCACGTCTGCAGCTGCCATTGCACCATAAACAACTTCTGATACAGGAACATTTATCTTCTTAACCTTTTTCTTGGGAGCCTCCGCCTGATCCAAATAAACATTTAATATCAAAGATGTGTCATGTGTGAATATAACATCTGAAAATACTTAACTCAAAGAAGAGAAGGTAGAAGATCTTCTTTAACAGTCCTATGTTCAACAAAACTTAAAATCCTCAATAACAATCATATGGAACTTATAAACTCACCTTTGAATCTGTCTCCATCTGAGTTGGCTTATCCCCAGACTCTGGCACACCATTTTCTACTCCAGAACCATCAGGTTTAGCATCTTGCATATTCACATCAGTTTCAGCAGCAGCTCCAGCAGCAGAAGCTTCATCCATTTCCATCTTAGCAGGCTCCTTTACAACTGGAACCTCTGTTTCTTCCTCTTCCAGAAGCTGTCGCAAAATGCACCAATTAGAATATCGAACACAGATTATCAGAAATTCCAATTTATAAGTTAACTCAAAAGCACAACTGTGTAAATGTATTGGGACACAGTCAGCCAAATTAGAACGATGCCCCCGGAAGAATTTCTAATGCCTGATAAACAGTCATGGCAACAGTGTCCATGTCTACCAACAGAAACTGATAATAAATGAAAAAGGTTGGCATGCGAGCTTACCGTTGCTGACTCAACAGAAACAATGCCATGAAGATTCAGTCGTACTTTGAGTTTTAGTTTTGACCGCTCGCCCTTCGTGGATTTGAAAGATCCAATCTACACAGGGTGAGAAAGGTGTAAAGCATGGGTACAGGTGTGGCTATTTATACTATGAATTGAGAAGTCGACAAGAGAGGTGTAATTACCGTGTACGTGCTGATCTTTGTTCCTGCCTGCAATTCGCTAGCATCAGCATATTGCACATCTACAGTAAAGGTCTCAGATCTGTAGAAAGTCAAAGCCTTCACACTAGGTATCGGATTGCCCTTCGGGAATACAACAGTACTCTGCTGATTATCTGTCCCTCCATTCTCTGCATCTGTAGCAGGAGTTTTCCACGATAAAGCAATGGGGAAGGGAAAGCTCTCATTAACCTGTTACAGAGAAGGCAAAAAATTTATTTGATTACGTTGCATTTACAGAATGACTCCCATTTATTGATTACACTTGTGCCATATTAAACATTGCAATCATAAATTCCACTACTCATAGACACTAATAGTCAAAGAAGCAATAAGATGATAGCAGGGCTCTCTCCAAAAACTGTTAACAGAAACTACAAAGCGGTTATTAACTAAAGCAGATGTAAACCGAAACCACCATTTCTGCCTAGCACAGTATGAACACCGTAGCATATTTCAAAAATCAACTTATGAAACCATATAACAATTATGTTCACACGCTTTCAGTAAACAGCAAGGATACAAATATTGGCACAGCGATCATATAATAACTTTCAAGACAGAAGGAAAAAAATCAAAATTTATAAAAAAGCAATACCTGGAATTCCCTCACTTTAAATGTGGGGCTAAGAATAGCACACTGCAATGCGGAGCCTTTGGCAACGCATTCACTTGCATTCATTGTCCGGCGGGGCTCCTTTCCGAAGAACTCAGTCAAGATCCTAATGATTGCAGGAACTCGTGAACCTGAGCCGACAACTTCAACTGAATGTATATTTTCAATTGTCAACCCAGAATCCAGAAGAGCTTTCTCCAATGGCTTCTTCACGCGTTCCAGAATTGGGATACTAATGTTCTCAAACTCATCTCTCTTAATGAAGCCTCTAACATCCTTTTCCTCCATAAGGCACTCAATATTTAGAGGTGCCTCAGGGTTTGCACTTAGAACCTTCTTTAGCTTCTCACAGGCAGTACGCAGCCTGAGACAAGCCCTGGCATTCTGATAGACATCAATTTTATATTCATCCTTGAACTTTGCAGCAAAATGCTGGAACAAAGCTTCATCAAAATCTCGTCCACCAAGCGACCTGTCAAAGGAGTGAGCTAATATCTTCAATTGACCTTTCTTGAACGCAGCAATACAAACTTGCAGACTTGCATGGCCAACGTCGACAAAAGCAACATTCATCGGCTCGTTTTCGGGCAAGTCAGTCTTGTAAATACCATAAGCTAATGCAGTAGCAGTAGTTTCATGAATAAGATGAAGAGGGTGCAAGCCAGCAATAGTTGCTGCATCTATGACAGCTCTCCTTTGAAGATCAGTAAAATACACTGGTATGCCAATGCAACAATCCACCACTGCTGCATTCAAGTTCTTCTCAGCTATGCTCTTCATATCAGAAAACATCATCCCCAATACCTGGGTAGGAGTAAATGTCTTTGTATCACCTAAATAGCGAGCATGAATCAACGGATATCCATCAGGCCCCTCGGTTACTGTAAACGGTAGAGATTTCAGATCGCTCTGCAGCTCGGGATCTGAAAACTTGCGCCCAATCAATCTCTTCATTTGAGATATTGTATTTTTTGGGTTCATCATACTTGATGCAGCTCCAGCAGTTCCAAGGAACCGCTGCTTATCACCAAAACATACAATCGCAGGAGTCTCACGTTTGGACTCATCGTTAAGTACGACATCAATACCCCTTTGCCTTGCGACGGCAACAACACAACTCTCGTTCCCAAAATCAAAACCTACCACACTCATGTTTGCTTAGATTTTTGAAGTTACAGCAGCACAGCCACTCAATCCAATAATCTACCTGATAACCTGAAACATTTAAAAGATGATTATCAGTATCACAGGTAAGTTAATTATACATACTGGCCTTTTTTAACCCAATCAGAAAACCAATCCACGCTAGCAAGGCACAAAACCAACCTCTGAAGAAAAGGACAAGCAGTAAACTAAAACCTTCAAGAAACCAATCCATTCGCTAAACTACATTGATGCATCCTAAACCTCCAAGCATTGCAAGATCACAGAAATCTTATACCAACCCTAGCAATCTTAATCCCAACCCTATAAAACCTGAATGGAGGTAACGAATACAGTTTGATCCAATCCAAATCCAAATCCAACAAAAATTTGATTCACATAATATCTAATCAAAAAGTTGTTTTTACAGAAAAAACGGAACCTACATCCAGCTAAAGTAGCTCCATTCACACCTCAAATTCACATAATGAATACACAAAATAAAAACAACACCTTGAATAAGTTTAAAAAGAGCATCCAAACGACCTAAAAACATCTAAACAGCACAACCTGCTTAACAAAACCAATTAAATTAAATCCAAATAAAAAACCTTAAAGGCACAATTTGAAGCTAAATCCGGACAAAAAGCAAAGGAAAACAAAATCTACAGCAGATTGGATCTGATTAGAATCGCACATAAACAGAATCTGGAGATGAAAAGAGACAATCACCTGAGAAAAGAGCAGATCGAGTCCGCCGCCCCACTTCCTGTCGAGTTTACAAACAAAAACACAGGCAGCAAATGGAATTAGAAAAACAGAGCGGCGTAATAGATTTTGAGGTTTTAGAAAGAGAAGAAAGCAAGAGGGTTTGTGTAGAAAAATTGGGTGAGATTTATATAATAAAATTAATTGGAAAAAATTAACTAATAATAATAAAGCTCAAAAGAAGTATTGGTCCTAGATGTGTCTAGCAGATACTCGTCTCTCCTCTTTCTAGAAAGATCTCTGGTTTCAAATGTGATGCAAGTATGACTCTCTCCTTGTTGGGCTTTTTTGACAAGGTCTTGTTTTGCTGGCATATGTAAAATGTGGGTTTTTGCACTTTTGAGCCAATTGGGGAAAGGATACATTACGATACGATTCTTTACAAGTTTACAGTTTTCATCGTTGTTACAGCATTTAGAGAAACATATATAGACGCGTGCAGATTTGTGAGGTGAGACATTACTTACAAAGGAAGTGTTACTTGACCTGGAGCATCCAGATTTATGGAAATGTGATATTTGACTTGAAGTTGTAATGAGATGAGAGTGCGACAAAACGAAAAGTTGGAAAATTAATTGGAAAAAAATAATAATAATAATAATAATAAAGCTGAAAAGAAGTATTGGATGTTTCCCATGACCATACTACGAAGTAGATGCGCATAGCCACAAAAGTCATGTCCCGAATATGAGATTAGAGAGATACTCACGAGGCCACAAACGAGTATGTTGAAGTCGTTGTGTCTATCCACAAATTTTATGTTGAAGACGATAATCCTGTCGAAACTTCCACTGCAATCAAGGAGTTTCGTGTTGTGCCAAGTTCCTCTGAACGGTAACCCTCGCTGGAATGACCATTGAACAACGCAATGAGAGAATGTCGATAGGGGCAATTTAATTTGTTGTTTGGTCTTCTTCAGAACATCTACACACCATTATAAAACCTAAGACCTAAGTGAAGTCCCATAACGGCATAAGCCATTTGTGATTTGATGATGCCTTAACCCATTTCTTCCTTCCTCATCTTATTTCTCAACACATAACCACCACCACCACGTCGTTTTTTTGCCCCTTTTTCGTCCCAACACCGCTACCAAACCAAGCACCGCTCTCCACCGTATCATATCCGCTTTCCGTTTTTGCTCGGCCTTCACCGATTAGCTTTGCTTACTTCTTCTTGGCTTCATATATGAATTTATAAAATTGAGAGTAAATAGTTGGTGGAGTCATTAAATCAGGTTTGCAATCTGGTAAATCTTGCAAGTTGGAGCATGAGAAATGGATTGAATGGGTAATGGCCTATTTTAATTGGAACTTAGCGTCTGTTTGGTATGCAAGATACAAAAACATAAATACGGTAGGCTATTTATCCTAAACAGTAAAATATCTAGATTTATCTGGCCATGTATCAACAGTAATTATGTTTCGAAAAATTTCGGTTTGGTCCGTGTACATGACAGATAATTGTGGTCGATAATTAAGATAATCAACATGTGGGCGTTTGGTCCATCAAATATGCAAGATTATCCAATCAAGAATGATAGAGTATCTGTCCAAAATAGCCCCCAACAGTGTCTGTGAATTACCATTCCTATCCTCAATTTTAATATTTAAAATTCCATTCAAAGGCGAATCCATCCTCATCTGGCCGTTGAAAAATTCAAGTCCTCTTCCTCCTTCCGCTGGTGCCGCTGAAGCCCTCTTTCCGGTAAGTCCCTGAATTTTCAATATCCGGCGTTCTATCTGTTTGTCATATTAATTAACGGCATTACTGTGTCAGTAAACTTAGTTTCTCCTCATGATTTCAACTTCATAACTCAGTATTCCGTACGTATGCTAGGTATTGCCATTTACTCCTATAGCGTTTGCTTTATCGTGCTTATTATTCGCCTTTCAACAATGGCAATTTAGCGATTCATATGACCGTGTTTATAATTCCGATCAATATGAATCAATTGAAGTCCCAATGGAGCTCAGTCATTTGTTTTAGAAGAGAGAAGAGAAGAAGATAATAAGACATGGAGAGAAAGAGGAATGAGGCATGTGGGTGAGTGGAAATGTGTAGCAGTACTACTAATCTGTTTGTTTTTTTTTTTTTTTTTCCTAATTTGGTTACACGGGTCTAAAACGGTCCAGACACCGTAGTTATTACGATCTGGACCGGACCGGGCCGGACCATATATATTACGGTCCAGTCTCCGGTCCATGAAAAACCTCAAATTAAAGTCTGGTCCAACACGGTCCCGGTTCTGGACCGTTGCTCATCACTCTAGAGTAGGTCCGAAAAGTAATATTTTGTTGTATAATTAGGCCTAAAATGAAAAGCACACCTAAACAATGGGTGAAGCAAAGTTGTGTCCAAAAGTGAGACTAGAACACAATAAAAACCCATTTTATAATGACTTCATGAAACTTGGAAAGTAAGTTTAATATCGTTTAAGATCTTCTGACATACCAACCTACAGTGGGAACTGAAATTAGTACGGATTAACCTAAATATCCATTTCAAGAAACGACATCTTACTAATCCACGTCTAAGGTTGGCCTAGTCCAATGTTTTGTGATTGTTATCTCTTTAATTTGCCCTAACATACACATGCATTTAACAACATGAAAGCTATAATTATCCGATGGATTTCATTCATTAAAGCCACCAGAAGCTCTGTTGTTTCTAAGCGACCAAAAACAAGCTCTAAATAGTCAAGATATTTGTCCGTAACCAAATCTTTCGAGATCCAAAAGAATCACCAAGCACATTTCACATATACATCATTTGGTTCATCTACTGTTCAATCTATAGTACAAATAGAATAACAAAGTTTATAGGTAAAGGGCAATTTTTTGATAATGAGTAACTAACCAACATTAGAATATAGGGTTCAATCTTTGGCATGCTAAGTTGTTGTGATGTACAACATGTGTGTCCGTAAAAATAAAAGTCAGTAAATTCCTCTAATCTAGACACATGGAATAGTGGAGGAATTCGACATTCATTGAAACCATTATAAGTTCTTGTGTTCTTTACGTTTTGCATTACTTGCATGCTTAGGTCTACTAATTCAAACTACTTACTTGAAATTTAAGTCCTCCACCGAAAGTTTATATAACTATTGTTTTAACTATTTGCATTTATTCACAAGGTATAAGATTTATAAGTCTAAACACCTGGTCCCCCTCCCCAAAGACTTTAGCCTCTAACCAAATGAACCAACATTTATTATGCCCAAGTGGCTTAGAATCCGATATATTTTGATGACCCCTGGGCACTAAGGAAGTAGTACAAATTCGTAACCGTCTTGAGCTATGTAGATTAGTACTGAGTTTTAGTAGTTAGTGCCTACTAGTTCTTTAAATCCTCTAAAACCCTGCACATCCTACAAACAAATTATCGAATATCTCGACATTTATCATGTAACTATGTTCCAGTTTTTCCCAAAAATAGTAGACAAATCTCTAGTTTACTATTTTTGAAAGATTTTTGTTTTCTATTTGATTAACAAAAGAATTCCCAAATAAATCAATTACTTCGCTCAACAATTTAGTCAAGCTCTTTGGGATCGAGGGGTAACTTATCTTTGCAATATTGGTTTTAATGTTTTGCTTGCTTATCTTTGATGTATATGCATTCACAACTCAAGTTTAACATCCCCTACCCCTAAAAAGACAAATAAATACTAGAACAAAAATTTAACATGTGTTTTAGTATTGAAAATTTTGTTACTCGTAAAGGATTGTTGACATGAGTGAATAAGCCAATAAGGCCATCAATAACCAAACTTTTATAGATAAAAAAAAGATTACATATGTAATCCACATGCAATGCAACCTTATTCGACTCACATCCAACTTGACTCGATTCATCAAACTAAAAAAAGCAACGGTACAATGAAAATGTAGTTTACCCTCGTCCTCCCATTATAAATTACTACTTCGCCCTCGCTAGGTCGAGTACCCTAGTGGGCCCAACACAACACAAAACTCAACATAACCATAATTTCACTTGAAAATCAAAAAATAAATTCCTTCTCTAATGGCGCCTCCCAACCCTTTGGTTCCATGCCGGCTGAGCCATCGGAATCTGCTCATAACTCAGTTGCAAATCCACCAACAGATCCACAAATGCGCGGAGAATAATCGGGTAGTACTCTGTACCATTCAAATCCATGAAATAGAACAACAACTGATCCATAAATCCACAATCCACACTCCCGTTACGCTCCAGTCGCGCCTCAACAATCTTCTCCATCGACATCTTAAATTCCTCGTATGGATTCTCTGAACATGCCAGCAGCGCAATGCAATCGCCTCGTTCCTCTTGCACATCCTCTTCCATCTTATCGATGTGTTGGAGTCTACTTGAGATGCTCTCTTCGTATTCTTCCTGGTAGAGTGACCGGAAATTGTCGAAGAGGAACTGATCGACGTCGGAGAGTGTTCCAGATCTATCTCGTTTCAATTTTGTGGTGGTTTTGGCAGATGACCACGACATTTTGATGTGCTTGTAGCTGCGCAAATGGAACTGAAATCGTCTATTAGAGCGTTTGAGTCTTGAGAGGCATTGTTGAAGCATTTTATCCAACATAGCCCTCATTTTGTGTTTGTGGTTCTTTGCTTCGTGAACCAAAATCTACTTATTATATAGAGCCAGGGTATGAAGGAGAGCATTAAATTTGGTGTTTTTAGAAGATTTACTAGAGTTAAATGGAAAACTCAATTGAATGACAATACTTAACATATGTCTTTTTGTAAACTGCTTTTATTGGTTTTATTGATTTTACTATTATGGAAAATAGAGATTGATACTAATGTCAACTCTATTGACCATCCTAGACCCTAAATTCCATCTTATCATCACACATTGCCACACAATCATGTCAATCTATCCTACTCTTTTCTTCTTCCTCTTCCACTCTCATAGATATATTTTAGTCAAATATTATTGTTTTCTTTTTCATTTCTTTGAATATCACTTTATTTTTTTCATTTCTTTTAAACTTCATACTTCAAATTATTTACAAGTTGTTAATTGATTAATAACATGAACTAGAAATAAAAAATTACAATACCCAGTAATAGAAAAATACACCACTTAAAATTATTGACTTTGGATATATTAAATTTTACAATTAGTGTTTCAATATAATTTATTAATAGTGAAATATGTAGTAAATGAATAAATATATATTACAAAAAGGAAATTAAAAGACAAGAAAATTAAATACAAGGATAACATAAAGAAAAAAGAAAAAGCAATTAAATAATTTATTTTTTTATTTTTGCCAAGTGATGTATTCGGTCGACTTGCATAGTGGCGTATCACCTTGTATGGCAATTTAGGACTTGACACAAGGAAAGTTCACATATCAGATGCATCGTGGAGCGATTTAATTATGGCTATATTTGCAATCTTTATAAGGTACTATATGTTACACGTGTTTAACGTATTGTAAAGTACATCATTGTTGATAAGGAAAATATGTCTAGTTCGTATCGTGCGTTACTCCACGAACTATGAGGTTTCACAAATACAAGCGTCGGTGAAAGGCCGCGAACCTAAAAGATCCGAACCTTGAATTATGTGGACCTCTAGGGCATTTTTACAAATGTGCCTAGTTCATTAAAATAAATCCTTCTAGAGAGGCGGAGATTTTGAGGTCCGGAACGGGAGCTAGAAGGACAAGGAGCATGACTCAAGCACTTAACAGGTTAGAGTGTACGAAGCTCATTTAGTACGAAGTTTAAATACTTGTTTGTATTGCTTTACAATTGGATCAGGACAAGGTTCGCATCACAACCACATGGAGAGAAAGGACAAGAGGAGTGTGGAAGCTTCTAGGTAGCACAAGAAGATACACCTAGATGGGCCTGGGCCAAGCCCATGAAAGTCAACGTTGGGCCTATCCAACATATTTGGACGAATAAGAAGCTGACAGATGTAAGCAGGAGATTGGGGCGACATAGGGTTAGCCAACAACTATATAAGGGCACCATTTTCAAAGAAAAAGGTAACTGGTCTTAATTAAGTACATTTATTACTCTAAGACAAGGAGAACCTTCAAGCTCCTTCAAGTAAAGTCTCGCACCGGCTTGACTTAGGCAAGCCGGAGATAAACACACATCCACACGCGCTTTTCTAATCTCAGGTGCTCAACTGGACATAGAGAGAACCAGAAGACTTGGGTGCTCGCATTGGACAAGACTCGTGTGTTGTGCCAAATTATGGTGACTTAGAGAGTTTGGTAGTTCTTTAAAGTTCGAGAAGTTTGTAATTTAAGAGCGTTTATAATCTTACTAGATTTTCACCTCTACAATCATAAATTTATAATGGTAGCTGAGTTAACATATAATCCAATACTTGATCTATCCTTATCAAATTGATTCTCAATATGCCATACAATGTATTTTCATGAAGTTGGAACAGTACATCAGGCATGGGCACTAGTGGTGATATCAGGAAGCTTGCTACGAAATTTCCAACAGTTTACATCTAAGACATACACCGGGAGGTGAATTCGATGGAGGATCGCCCCGCGAAGATGGCTAGTAGTAAATTTAGGAATGAAGTAGTTCCACCGTTCCATGAACCACCTACATAAGGTGGTAACTCGGGTGTTGCTCTTATGGATTTTTGAATGCTTGTACTTAAATGTAAACGAGTAAACCACTCGAAGAATGGGACATCATCTTGATCAAGCTATGTACTACCAAGATTTAATCTCTAAGGTCATCTGTCATAATAAAGATGGTAATTCTTTCCGATTGAATATTGAAAAATCATATAAATATTACATAAAACATTTATCCTTAAATTTTAGTGGGGGACGAACACCCACAATGTCCATTTCGGTCCAACCCGATCATAATTTTTCAAGGCCTGACTATGATACAATTCAAGGTCAACGCTTGTCTAGTTGCATGAATCATATATGTGGAGATGAATCACAATTCAATTTGGTCCAATCCAGATTCCATCCACCTGTGTTACTGTGTAGTTATATTCTTTCCGGCTTGCTTGCCTAACATTAGTGGTGCTACGGTTAGTTACGTGCATTGTTTGGGCAATATTCCAAGTCCTCTATAAATTTTGTGGTAAATAAAATTACACATATAGTTAATGAATCTTAATAAGTGAATCCAATTGAACCAGAAGGTTATCAACTTATCATTTCAACCTTTTCTTAAATTCACAACTAAGGTATACAAGCAGAGTAGAAACAAAATCTCCTCATCAATCTCTTAATTGTCAAGATACTTTTCCATAACCAAAGCTTCCGAGATCTAAAAGAATCACCCGTAACATTTCACATATACATCATTTGGTGCATCTACTGTTCAATCTATAATACAAATAGAATAATAAAGTTTCTAGGCCTCAAGAAGGAAAGAAAAATCAGGTAAATGATATTTTTCAGACGAGTAACAAATATTTTAGTGAATGGTTCAATCTTTGGGCCTTTGGCATGTAACTAGTAGATTTGTGGAAGACTACCTAAGCATAAGGGTGTTTTGACTTTTGAATGTGCTAAGTTGTGATGTAAACATGTGTATTTGCAAAAATAAGTTAGTGAATTCTTCTAAATCCAGACAAGTGGAATACTGGAGGAACTACGATATATATTTGCTGAAACCATTAAGTTCTTGTGTTCTTTACTTTATGCATTACTTGCATGCTTAGATCTACTAATTAAAACTATGAACTTTTAAGTCTTTAACCGAAAGTTTAACTATTGTTTCAACTATTTACATTTATTTACAAGGTTTAACGGTATATCGATCTATAAGCCCAATCACTTGCTCTCCCCCCCTCCCCCCCACTCTAGCCTCTGACCCATGGATCAACATTTATTATGCCCAAGTAGCTTAGAACCAGATATTTATCATGCCTTTTTTTTTTTTTTTTTTTTTTTAGTACTTTGATGTTTTTGAAAGGTTTATGTCTTCTGTTTGATTAAGAAAATAATTTCCAAACAAATCAATTACTATACTCAAATCCCTTTGAGGGACAATTTAGTCAAGCTTTTCGGCATCGACCTCAGGGATAACTTATCTATGCAATGTTGGGCTTTTACGGTAGAGAGAGAAAAAGAAGAAGATAAGATTGTTGTAGGTTGGACCAGATTTCATTGTCAATTTTAGTGAACCAAACAAGTAAAATATTCACATTTACTACTTGTGAGTTTAGACCAGATTTCCTAGGAAATGTTGGTTTTACTTTTTCTAGTTCAAACCAAACCAAAAGGTACGTACCAGAAGGTGAATTCAACAGTAGATTGTAAACGGGCTCTTAAGGTATGTACCAGAAGGTGAATTCAACAGTAGATTGTAAACGGGCTCTTAAGGTATGTACCAGAAGGTGAATTCAACAGTAGATTGTCTCGCGAAGATGGCTAGCAGTAAATTTAAAGATGTAGTTCCACCCTTCCCTAATAACCACCTACATAAGGTGGTAACTCCAACATGGGATCTTCCACCATTATGGAAGGTCATATGTCGCAGACTCACAACAAAAGTGGTAATTCTTTCTGATTGAATATTGAATTGATTAAATATTAAATTATTGAAAGAAACATAACTAGCTCGAAGACAAATTTATTCCAGCCCTTTATTCTCTAGGAAAAAAATGCATAGATGTACCTTGTGTTATTTGAAATGTGCAAAAGTGTACCTTGTATTTCTAAAATTGCATGGATGTACCTTGTGTTGTCCAAAACTATGCACACTTGCTCCAAAATTGGAGAGTGCATCCCACTTTCCCTATATGCAAGTAGAATTATATTTTAAAAGAACACGGGTACATTTATGCATTTTTCCCTTATTCTCTATGGTAGAGCATAATTATATACTTACTCCATTTCTTTAGTTACTTCATAAGGGAACTGTTCACCGCGACCTTTGACCACGTATAACTCCTAAATTACATTAGATAAAAATATAATAAAATTATATTATAAAATTAAATGAAGTATATTTTCATAATCAACTTTTAATTTATATGGATACAGTTTAATTTAAAAGTTATACGTGGTCAAAGGTCGCGATGAACAATCCCCTTAGGAAGTAACTAAAGAAATGGAGAAGTATGATACTAGAATTCTAGTATGTAATACTCCTACATACATTTCATGTTTAGAGGGAGTAGTCGAGTTCATATACATTCACATGATATGAGATATTTTGAACTATTTCTAAAACCCAGTCCAAATCCCATCCACTTGTGCTGTTGTGGAGTTGTATCTTCTCTTGCTTGCTTGCCTGACATTAATGGTGCGACTGTTAGTTACATGAGTTGTTTGACCAATATTCCAAGCCCTCTATATTTTATGTGTAGCTCATAAATAAAATTACACAGATAAAGATTAACAGGAGAATCCAATTGAACCAGGAGGTTATTATTTTAGCCTTTCTTCACAACTAAGTATACATGCAAAGTCGAAACAAAACTCCTCATGAATCTCCAAAGCGCCGCCACAAAATTCTATAAACAGCAATCAATAGGCGAAAGAAAATAACATCTATTAACGTCACACACACACACACACACACACTACCCCATAATATTGTTGTTTTTGTTTTTCTCATTTTATAAAATTATAAGGATGGGAAAATTCTGCGAAGGGATAAGTGTTGCATGGGAAAACACGCTTCTTTGCAGAAAGATGAGGCTGAAAGCAATACCTTGTGGTGAATCAACCCAAGCCTTTTCTTCTCCTCTCCATCTTTATGATTGCTTTGGTTCCCTATATAATCCCAAGATTCTATATTCCTTGGCACATAAACTGTTCCATTCAAACAAAACAACTATTTCTTACAACACAAGGATGTGCTACCCGGTTGGATACTGGCAACCTACTCCAAACCCACCCAGTCAAGCAACACCGGCGGTTCATCCGTTGCCAGCTGCCATCCAGGAAGCTGCAAGCCAACAACGAACAGTTAATACCGAAGGTGGTGCAAGTACAACCAGATTGATGTGCCTGTGTTCACCAACAAGCCATCCCGGTTCGTTCAGGTGCAGGCATCATCATGGAGAGTACAAGTGGAAGCAGCCCGGACACAATTCCAGCTAGAATTTATGTATCACAGCTATGGTTACACATCAGGATCTTGAAAATTTCAGGATTTGTGTAATTTATTCTTATTGCCATGTGTTCTTTGTACAATCAACAAAAAACAGTTCAATAATGTATTGCTCCATTGGCGACAATCCCAGGTCACATACCTGATATGTTTCATATACAAATCAAATAGGCCAAACTGTGCAAAAAAAAAAAAAAAAAGGCTCACAACCTAGCTGTATAAATGTACATGAAGTATATATTTCAACTGATGATAGCAGCGCATGAATGAACTCATCAGAAATTACCGAAGTGTCTTTATGTGCATTCACTTCTGATACTGCAACAACTCCTAAATCACTTCATCAACCTGCTCAAATCCAATGTATCCAGCTGTATTAGGAAGCAATATTTCACTTTTATCATTCATAAAACTGGAATGAAGATTGATAAGTATAATGATAACTTCACTCTGCACATGCTTGTATTTCACCACAAGAGACATGCAAGGGAGTAAAGTAATGCAAAAGGTAAGAAAATGGGTATTTGGTCTTGAAAGAATCGGAATGCTATTCATTATTGATGCATCATGAAGGGGTGAGGACAATTGCACGCGCTGGGCCACACAGTATACTATTCGTAAGTCGTAATACCTATCCTCTTCACACTCCACTCGAAAGCATGCTTGTGAAATTACGACATGAAAAGATGATAAATTGGACTCCAGAACAAGTTTGAAATAATTACCTCAGGATAGCAATTTTGACGAGAAATTGTTTTGTTGCGCGTATTGATGATTACTTCACAGGATATCTTCGTCTGTAAAGATCACGAAGAGGATAAGATGAATTTGAATTCTTTTGTAAAACACTTTTAACAGTTTCACTATCAAGTATCAACATCATGATTGTAAACAGCAATATGCAAAGGCACAACTATGTGCCTCTTTATATTTAGGACATAATAGATGATTTTTTAAGACATCGCAAATGATGTCCAGGGACTTGCTAGCAATTTCAGACTCAATATAAAAAATCCATGTCAGCATGAACTCTAAAATAAATATAACGATGACCAAAGTTTTACAATAAATACATACTATATGACAAACCAAATTAATTGTATACTACTTCCAAGGAAGATAATATTCACTGAGTTTTGATTCACGGAAATGTATGGCCAATATACTATTGAAAACTTTTAATTCTAGAACACATTACACATGTGCATGCAACATTAATTCTAGAACACATTACACATGTGCATGCAACATTTTTATGTAAAAATGACAGATAATTTACAAATTCTACATTTTTTTAAGGATCTAATCATTATTCACATAACAGCAATTTTTCTTAATCAGCTCATAGGTTAAGCCAAAGGCCAATTAAGCAGTTTCAACCCTCTGCCCAACCCAAAGTAATTTGACAAAACAAGAATTATGCAACAGCGCTAGACTTTCTTTACACGAAATTATATATTCAAAACTGTTTTCTATACGAGCCAGAATTCTGCAACTCTTGCCCCCCCAGTAAGATGACGGAAAAAAAATGCTGGGATAGGTTAACAGAAGCCCCAAGTAATAGACCTATTTGCCTTATTACAGCTAATCAAAGTAAAAAAAAAAGTTAATAAAGAAATACAAAAGAGTAGAAGTAAACGTATTTCATTTGCTCATAGTTGAGGAGATACCAACTAAGCAGATTCAACCGTCTGCTCCGTCCTCAATAAAATTAAAAAGCAAGAATTATGAAACAGCTCTGGACTTTCTTTGCACGAAATGATATAATCAAAACTGTTCTCAGAATACTGTATTGCTGCCCTACAAGAACAGGAGAAAAAGGTGCTGCGATAGGTTAACAGAAGCCCCAAGTAGATAGACCTATTTGCCTGATTACAACTAATCAAGGTAAAAAAAGCTAATAGAGAAAGTAAACTGAATTTATGGTTCTCGCTCTGGAAAGTATAACAGCTAAACGCGCCATGAGTAAATTGGGTCGGTTATGCATACATCAGCATTGCAGTCGAATGCATGTCGTGTGAAATAAACCAAATTAAACAATGAACTGGAAAATTGATTCGTGAATTAATGACCATGGGCTTGTGATGTACATGGACAAAAAACAATGTTGTTCCACTTTCCAACAATCAGTAAAATATACAGTAGAAAAGAAATCAAACAAGGATAAAAATTAAAAGCACAATGATGACAGCCACACATGACCACTTATGCAACGAAGAAAGGCATACAAGTTCTTTTGGACAAGTGATGATGTGTTTGCGGCCTGTGGGTGTCATCGTTGAGTATTTTACATTGTTATTTGTAATTATGTTGTTTTGCATCTTTTTCCCTATATATTTTATGGTAACATGTTGGAAGGCGAAATGACATAGTTTTTGGTACATCAACCTCCGAAGTCTATGGTGATTAATTCACATTGTTTTTTACTACATCAAGCTCCTACGTCCTAGTAATTAATTTATGAATCAATTTCAGATAGATTGTTTTATCTGGTTTGTTTACATCTACATGCAAAGCTATGCATAGTATACATTCTTCTTGGGAACTACTAGACGTATTTGAATGAATATAGAAAAAAGTACTACAAAATATTTAATGCGTTGTATTGTATCTCGATTTTTGGAACTTCACATATCTCGTACCAGTACTATATGGCGTATAGGAATTCATATCTACCTAGGTCCACGTGCAAATGCATAAGATATTTGCTAAACTGTTCTCCATATGATGAGAACAAATTGTACAGCTCTTACACCCTATAACATGAGGAGAAAAAGATGCTGGAATAGGTTAACAGAAGCCCAAAGTAGATAAACATATCAAAGTAAAAAAAAAAAGAAAAAAAGAAGCTAAATAAAGAAAAAAGAACTTCATTTATGAGTTTGGCTCAGGAAAGGTATAGTCAGCTTAACGCGCCATGAGTAAATTAGGTCGGTTATAAGTAGGCATACATATGCAGTGCAGTCGAATGCATGACATGTGAAATAAACCAAATTAAACAAGAAACTGGAAAATTGATTCATGAATTAAGTACCATGGGCTTATCAGGTACACGGACCAAAATAATGCTGCTCCACTTTCCAACATTTATTCAGGAAAATATACAGTAGAAAAGAAATCAAACAACACTACAAATTAAAAGCACAATAATGACAAAAACAAAGACATCACCACTTATGCAACAAACAAAGGCATACAAGTTCTTTGCACAAGTGATGATGTGTTTGTGGCCTGCGGGTGTCATAATTGAGTTATTTATTTGTAATTATGTTGTTTTGTTTTGCAGTTTTTTCCCTATATATTTTATGGTAAAATGTTCGATGGCAAAACTGCATAGTTTTTTGTGCATCAACCTTCTAAGTCTTTGGTGATTAATTCACATAGTTTTTGCTACATCTAGGTCCCACGTACCAGTAATTAAGTCATTAATCAATTTCAGATATAATGTTTTATGTGGTTTCCTACTTTCCTTACATCTCCTGCATTTAATTGCGAAGTTATGCATCTTGGGAATTATTATCGACCTGGGTTTACTATTAGGCTATTAGCCACCGTATTAACTATACTATTAGCTCCAATAGTATTTTGAGACGTGTCCTGGCCAATTATTAGTAGTTTCAACGCTTTTCTGTGTTCGTTTCAAACTTTCAGTTCGTTCCAGACTCCAATCACGCAAATAGGAAAAAAGAAAGAAGAATTCCGGCAAGAATGGCAACAGCGGCAAGAAAATCCCTCTTCCATGGCGGCGTACTCGTCGCCGTCCTCCCTGAAGAACAGCCCCAAATTATCCGACACTGAGTACCGAGGATCCGAATAGCCCCAATTTAGTGGCTTCGACTAAGAACAAAGTTTAATTAACTGATATCGAAGTCACTAACTCTGCAGTGTGCACAATGCGAATTTAGTATATAAAACTATTTTTTGTTTTTTGGAATCAAACGTTCAAAGTAATTCTCTTTAACAATTTGCTTTTAGTGGGGAGAAAAGAAAACCACTAAATTACACAGAGTTGTCTTAAGTTCAGTAAAATCAACATAAGGAAGACAAATTAAATTTCAGATTAAAGCACAATTAAAGATTGCAGATTCATAATCATAACCATTGGGTGTTTGGGACTGCTGGGGGTTCTCTGTTCCCAGTGCCAAAGCATTCATTCGGAGTTGTTTTGCTGATTCAGGGAGGAGAATGGGCAAGGAGTTGAATCCCTATTGTAGAATCCGGACAATGATCATTTCCGTGGATGAGTTTTTACGCCGCTGGGGAAGCAGAGTTTTTTGCCGGAATTTTTCTTTTTTCTTTTCCAATTTGCACGAACTGAACGAACACAGAAAGCGTAGAAAGTACTAATATTTGGTGAGGACAAGTGTCAAAATTCTATTGGAGCTAATAGTATAGTTAATACGGTGGTTAATAGTAAACCCGGACCGAACTACTATACAACTAATCAAAGTAAAAAAAAAAGAAAAGAAAAATACAAAACAGCTAAATAAAGAAAGATAAGACTTTATGAGTTTGGCTGGGAAAGTATAGTCTGCTAAACGCGCCATGAGTAAATTAGGTCAGTTATAAGTAGGCGTACATAGGCAGTGCAGTCGAATGCATGACATGTGAAATAAACCAAACTAACAATAAACTGGAAAAGTGATTCATGAATTAATTACTGTGGGCTTCTTATGAGGTACTGCATGGACCAAAAACAATGTTGTTCCAATTTACAACATTTAAGAAAATATACAGTAGAAAAGCCAAACAACATTACAAATTAAAAGCACAATGACGACAGCCACAAAGACATCACCACTTATGCAACGAAGAAAGTCATACATGTTTTTTTTGCACAGGTAATGATGTGTTTGTGGCCTGTGGGTGTCATCGTGGAGTTTTTTAATTTTTTATTTGTAATTATGTTGTTTTGTTTTGCAGTTTTTTGGTGCATCAACCTCCCAAGTCTTTGGTGATGAACTCTCATAGTTTTTGCTACATCAAGCTCCTACGTCCCAGTAATTAATTCATGAATTAATTTCAGATATATTGGTTTATGTGGTTCCATCTCATGCATTTAGTTGCAAAGTCATGCACAGTATACATTATTCTAGGAAACTATTAGACGTATTTGAATGTATATATATAAAAGTAGTACAAAATATTAAATGCATCCTTGACGTATAGTATCTTGATTTTTGAAGCTTCACATATCCCCGTATCAGTAGGAATTCATATCGGGATACGTAGGTCCACATGCAAATGCATAAGATATTTGCCAAACTGTTTTCCATATGATGAGAAGAAATTGTACTCTTGCACCTTTTATAACATGAAGGCGAAAAAGATGCTGGAATAGGTTAACAGGAACCCAAGTAGACAGACCTATTTGCCTTACTACGACTTATCAAAGTAAAAAGCAGCTAGTAAAGAAAGGTGTATAGTCAGCGCCGTAAATGCAACATGAGTAAGTTATAACTGCAAAGGCTTCCGCAAGTATTAAACTATTAATGCTTCATCTATGCTAATTCGCGTACGAGAATTTCTTCATTGCCTATAAGCCACATCAAGAACAACTAAAACAACATTCTCCTCTATCCCCAACCAGTGAATACACAGATTTTGCATATTCCATTGAGGTACGAGCATAAACTAGTCTGCATTTTGGTTGCTGGGGATTAACAAACTATCACATACATTAGAAATACTACGATTACCACGACAGCTACTAATATCATAATTCACACATAATTACTTAAATAAACAACAATTGTAAAATAGTAAAGAGCAAGTTGGTATTTGATCATACCTTGATAGGCAAGTCAAACAAGTAAAGTCCAATCCTCCCGGTCATCTCCGACGCAGTATCAAAAGTAATCGCACCTCTAGCCAAATCCTCCAGCAGCAAAATCGCGTCGCTCAAAACCTCCACTCCATCCATCTGGAGCGTGGCATTCACATAAGACGACCCACGCGCTTTCACATGCCCACCGCCAGAGGTCACAAACCCTAGCCTCTTCCCCCTGTATCCGATCGCCACGACCAGCGAATCGTAATCGAGCGAGTAAAAGTCTCTGTTCCGAACCTTGATCGTGAGGTCTAAGGTCAAATCGAGGGAGATTTTGGAGCTGGTGTGGAATCTGATGGTGTCGAGATCGAGACGAACGACGGAGAGTTCGGGGTGAGATGGCCAGAATAGGTAGGCGGCGGCGACGAGGAAGAGGAAAGTGATGGCGCAGCAGGAGATGCCGCGGCGCCAGGACTTGCGGAAGAGGCGGTGGTTGTGGTGGTTGTAGGAAGGGAGGACGATGACGTATTGGGGTTCAGGGAGGAGAGGTTGCTGCTGAGACGACTGCGTGTCGTAGTGTTTATTGGTGGCAGTCATGATTGTGTATGCTACAGTCTGTATCTGTGTGTATATGTATGTGCTGTGTATATTTTAATTTATAGGTGCAGAGCGGAGATAGAAACGTCGAGCGATTCACAGAGACGGGACGAGCTGAGCTCAATTTGAGTCATTTGACCATGGAGGCTGGATAGGGAGAAAAGGAAGAAGGAGCTCGCTGGGACCCACGCGCAGATCCTTAGCCAGGGTCGTAGTCTACTCAATCATATTAATAAATGATTTTTATTTTATCATAGAAGAACTAATCTAACCGCTTGTATTTCTTTCTTTTATTAAAAAAGAAATAAATTGCGAGAGATCCATTGGGTATTTTAGTATTTACCATTTAACGTGAATGGGTAACTAAAAAATTGATGATTTTTATGGTTAAAAGAATTATCTTACAACATTAAAAAGAGATAATCTTGTGCTCACCTTTTAGCACATGACGTGGTATGGCTCTTCGAATTTGACTTTTAAAAAATCGGATGTAACCTGATTCTTTGTTTGAAATATATGGTCTTTTGCTCTAAAAAAGATAAGTTAAATTAAATACAAAACAAATCACTCACTCTAGAAGATTATATAAACCACGAGATAAGTTTTAAGTATGGTAACTTGCAAAATACGAGTACATAAATTGCAATCTAATAAAAGCCTGGGCCATTATTTATTACTATTGCAGGGCTTTGCCCATTATTTACGATTTACTTTAGTGCTGATGAACGAAGATACTTTCTTGTAAACCTACTTCTGATTTTGTTCTTCCCTGCTTGATGATGAACTTTTTAATGTTTGTCTTTTAACATTGATGAATACAAATGCTTTTCCGTAATTCTAATTTTGACTCTATTCATCCCCGTTCGATGATGAGTTTTCTGATATCTGCCTTTAACAATGATGAATGAAGATGCTTTCATGTAATCCTAGTTCCGATTCTATTTTCCCCTTTCGATGACCAACTTTCTGATGTTTGTTGTTGTAGATCACGACCACGAACGATCTCCCCTTTTCTATAACACTCGTTCCGTTTAGATTATTACACGCAGACACAATTGATGCCATACAAGCTAAGAACATGCTATGCACTCCTAATAAAAATATGGCAAACAAATCATGACAATATGATGATATTTTAACCAAAAGGTCCAAAACTGCCCCATTCCTTATAGTAAGGAAAAAACAGGCAAGTCCGAGAAGCAGAGAAGTATTCATGCTTTTTTCAGGAAAAGACACACAATTAGATACGATTCTAACACTAGATCAAACTAAGCACAAGGACTTACTCATTCACAACGAGCAACAAGTTTTGGATAGAGTTGTTAATTTCAGAAACTGTGTTGTCCATATACTGCATCTTGTATGTAGATGGCTAACAGTTGCTTTCATTCTCTCTAACGCCTCTACGTCCAGGCCTAGCATTTCATCTTACCAACCGTACTACCTTCTCTTGGTACATAAGTTTCCCTGTCTGTTGAACACCATACACAAAATAGTGTACCACACTTGGTGTTCAACTAGTGTACCACATACACAAAATAGAACGCAATCGTCAAACAGATTAAACTAGAAAGAACTCCAGCCAACACTAGCTACAGCATTTCATCCTTTTTCAGTAAGTTGACATGCAATCATCTAAAAGAATTTCAAAAAGGAAAGTAGACAACGATAAAGTAAAGCTCAAGCTGTAACATACGAACAAAAGGCAATTAGTATATAGAATTAAACCAGAAAATTCAGCTGAGTTGCTAATGAAACTTAAACAACATTGGAAATCTCAAGATCCAGCATAATAGGCAGCTGTAAATGGTGATTCAGGAAAACAAGTTCAGATCCAAACCCACTCAAGACTGCTTTAAGGTCAAAGCAAATGCTAGGTACTCCTGTAGTTGCACGTCAGTTGCTTCCGAGGAGGAATGTTCTTGCTGGCAAAGAACATAATATGTGGCATCCTCATTCCTCACATCACCATGATCATAAAGAACTTCTTGTGCATACAGGTTAGGGGTCGAACTGTCAGCGATAAATCTCCCGATATTTCCATACTTTGTAGCATCGATATAAACACCATCACCATTCGAAATATCCAATGTATATTCACCTTTATTGGTTGTTTCCTCTCCCAACCCCCATTCGCCAACATACTCACATGCAAAACTTCCGGCTCTAATATAACCGCGACATCTTAAACCCCACTCCGTGGATTCAGTCTTAAATACCTCAAGCTGATATTTGAGACCATTTTGGCTCACTCTGTTCTTGCAAGTAGGAGGACATTTACACCAAGGCCCACATTTGCGAATCACAGACTTTTCTGGTGGGATTGCAATTCCACCCTTATAATTGAAGGGAATGCTACCACCATTTCATAATATAATTTTATTATATTTTGTGACGGTATAATTTGAAGCAAAGTGTGGACTTAATAAATTTTCTATAATTATATTTTTGCAAACTTTAAACACAAATTATTTCTAAATTATATATTATTAGTATATATAATAAATTTATGTTAGAAAATATACTTAATTTTATTTCATAATATAATTTTATTTCATAATATAATTTTATTATATTTTGTGACGGTATAATTTGAAGCAAAGTGTGGACAAAGTTAAAAAATAGGGAGTTTAAAATGGATCAGAATGATATTGAATGTGAATTTCTTTTTTAATTGTTAGAATTTTCATGTGTGTAATTGGCACCTAAAATTAGAATTTTATGCAATTTGCATCGTAAAGTTTATACTTCGTAGTTGTACAATTTTATCTCCAAATTTTAAATTCGAAATGAGTTATCACTATTAAACATAAACATACTGTACACTTTACGAAAGAAATAGCTAGCACCATATTAAAATCTATGGGGCAAATCGCACCAAAGGTCAAATTTCAGGGCACATCCCACACAGGGGGTGGGGGTGGTGTGTGTGTAGGTGGGGGGAATTTGTACAAGAGCAAATTTAAGTAGACAAAATGCTCAGTTTCTTTTTTAATTTTTTAATTTTTTTCATATATTACAATTTTACATGATGTAATTAAAAATTAATGAACTAACGAAATGATACATTTCTATAACATTTTAGATTTCTAGGTCTTTATCATCCATTACGGAGAATTGAACCCGTGACTTTTTGGTTACAATGTGTTGCACTATAATTTTTTAGAACTGTGAGGTAAATTATCTGCAAAAATATGCTTAGAACAATAAACAGTTTCAATACATACATGATTACAATTACATTCAATTTAACATATGCCAAAATTTTGTAAATATACAGATCAGAAGGTAAAAAAACCATAACTTCAAGAAATATTACTTCACCTAACATCCTTCCTGTTCTGTGAGTGTGCAATGGACCTTAAGTTACTGTACATATCCGAGCAAGCAAGCGAAAAATCTGAAATTGCCCGAAAAAGTTCAGGCAATCCGCTTTTCAGGCTCATAAGCGACTTCTCCCGAACATGAACACATTGCGCCTGATACTCTTCCTCATCCTCTTCCAATTTCTGCTTAGCTGCTTCCACTGGCAGCTGATGTTCAGCAATGAGATCTTTATCAAGCACCCTATCCTGACCAGTTTCACCTTGAGGCGTTTTCTTGATCTGCTGCGTATACTTGTTGTACCAATGCTCAAAATCCCGGGTCTTTCTAACAAGGTCTTTCCTGGAATCATCACATCTTTTTCTGTATTCCAGTTCCTCCTTTTGATATTGCCATATAGTGTTTATTAACTCAGCAAAATTGCTAATACTCACTTTTGCAGGCTCATCTGGAAGCTTTTCGAGTTGATCATGCCATGTGTGCAGGAGAGTCTGTATAGGAGGGAATTTACGTCTGTTAGGAGACGATACCTTCTCTTTACTGTGTGTATCCATAGGAACAAGATTCAGCTTCAACCAGCTAGTGAGTGCTTTGATATAGTCCTTTTTTTGTGTCATGAGTTCGCTGAAATTTGTATGCCATTCTTGAACGACGCCACACAATTGGCGTGTCTGCTCATGGTGGTCATCAGTGGTTTCTTTCGAAGATTGATTGATGTCCAATAGTCTCAATGCTTGTACTATCTTGCATTGGCTCTGATGGTGTAATCTCATTGTTTCCCACATTGCAGCCATCCTGTGACACTCGTTTCATTAGATTATATACGCAGACACAATTACAGTACAAGCTAAGAACATATACTGAGATACATGCTATATATTCCTAACAAACTTATGGAATGCAAATCAGGACAGTATGATGATATTACAACCAAAACTGGCCTATTGTTTTTATAGTAGAAAGAAAATCAGTTAAGTCCAGGAAGCAAAGAAGCAAGTAACTGATGCATTTTCAGGAAAACAAACGCAAAGTGGTACACTAGATCTAGTGAACTGTGAAGTATCAGGAAGAGCAAATGTACTGGTGAACAAAGAAGTGCACTAGAACTTACTCATTGACAAGGGCAACAAGTTTTGGATACAATTGTTCATCTCGCAAGCGATTTATTTCAGAAACAGTGTTCTCCATAGTTTGCATATCAACTATGTATCTTGTATGTAGGTGGCTAACAGCCGCTTTCATTCTCTCTAACGCTTCCATGTTCAAGCCTCGCCTTTTCATCTTGTTCAACTTTGCTACCTTCTTTCGGTATGTAAGTTTCATCTGTTCCCCTGCCTGTTGAACACCAAATATTAAACAATAGAATCTGAACAACACAATCAATACAATGCAAATATGCAATCACCTAACAGAATACTGATAAATCCTATCAAATACAAAGAACTCTGCCCGAACAGAACACAACTTCCTGGTAAATCTTAAAATATATGTTAGCCGCAATTGACACAAGATGATTATTACCTTGACTTCTTCGAAAAGCTTCTTTTCCCATGCCAGCATCTTGTCCAGCACGGTAGCATGTGTTTCATGCTCCTCTGAGTCAAAGTCATCCATCCCATCATCGACACCGTGTAAACCAATGAAGGACTTATTCCATGTGATGGCGCGCATCACTTTCTCAGAATGATTAATATACCCTGCAGGTCCAGTATACTTAGAACTGAAAGTCAACATGACATATATATAATACCAAATCCATTACCAATAAAGGACTAGTACAGAAAATTTTCTGTACCTCTTTTATCTGCAAAGTTTGAGTGATAATGCAACCGTGTTGCCTCCAGAAGGCGAGAAACCTCATGAGCACTTTCCGAAGCCTTAAGAAAGCAATCATCAAGCTCGATAAATATTTGCACCAAGTTCAAGTTACTAACCCCACTCTTCCTTTTTGGCTCCACCGGAACCACCATTTTCACTCTCTTCACAACTTTGGGAGTCACTATTGCTACGTCTGGCAGTTGCCGGGATGGACGTTCATTAACAACCTCTGGCACAGCCTTCTCACTCTCTCCATCAACTTCTCTTGTTTTAGACTTTTCATCGAGTACCTCCACCCTACGGTTTTTTTCGGGCACCGAAAGCATTGGCTTGGGGACATGATCCACATCAAAGAAGTAATCCCAGGACACTCCCTTATTCTCCGGCATCGGAGGGGGCGCCTTATGCTCATTTTTAATGCCTGTTTGCAAATGATTCTGATTATTTAAGAGGAAGTGATAGCATTTTTAAGAAGGAGTTACACACAATAACTTACGGCTAGAACTATGTTGCTGTAATCCGTGATCAGGATCGCTCTCCATGTCATCATCATCAACATAGTCATCGTCCTCTTCATTTTCTTCTTCATCCTCTTCTATGATCGGCTCCACATGGTGATGTTCGGACTGAGGTATCTCAAATTCCACCCCGGTGGCATTGTGGTGGACTGGGGAGGCCGTCTTGGAAAAGGAAGGTGGTAAAGGCGGGGGAGGGCGAATGAAGTTCTCATAAGAAGGCACAGCATTAGCAGCAACACCGGCGGGAGTGGCAACCACAACCTCCCCTTGGGCGAAGTCGCTGAGTGCGGCTCCAGTATTTTTCAAGGAGACAGCAGTGGCAGAGTGAGCAGAAGAGAACTTGTTCCGGGCCATGACGGCTCGGTCCATGTAGAGCTTCCGTTCCTTACATCGGTGAACAGTCTCTTCATTTTCGATTCTCGATTGCGTACAGCCCATTGAGCTCTCCGGAGTGTTGTGTTATCACCGGCAGGGGAATTGGTTTGAGGTGTAAACACAGAAAAGTGTGAGTGTGTGTGTTTATATTCCATTTCCACTGCAATGTGGAGATAGAATATGGAGAATAAAAAAAAGTGAACAGAGAGAATAAAGAAGATGAAGTGTATATGATAACGTCGACGTTAAAGTCATCACTTTTGTGGTTAGAGTTATCTTGACTGCCATTAATGAGAGATCTGGAGAAAAGGTGAAAACAGCTTCACGATTTTGGTGGAGGAATATGTCCCAGCCCTTCAAGCCCAAGATATAAAGTTGTCCAAGATTACTATAATTAGTGCTAGTTTGGTTAACTCTTAGGAATAAGTATAAGATGCCCTCTTTAATTCAACTTTGGAACCAAAATCCTACTTTATTTTAATTTGATGCTGTTGATCAGACAAAAAAGTAGCTTTTTGGAACAAACTAGATTTGAGGTTTGTAAGACCATGTAGAAAGTTCTTACTTTCTTGCCTAGTTACCTCAAACTCTTTACTAATTCTTCATGAACTTTCTGGTGAAAATAGTTCAACAAAAGCATGTTATAAGCATATTAAAGCAATCTCAGAGACAATTGTTCAGCAGTCAGGACAAGCAGAATCTCGAAAAGAACTCATTCTGTTTCGTAAAATGCACGAAGCCACAGGTACGAATGCAATATCTAACGTCAACAGGAATAGGACTCTTATGAAAAGGAAACATTAGTTAGTGATAACAGAGAAGAAAACAAGCAGGAAGGGGCCTGGTGAATTGCCCAATGTATAGATGAAAATACATAGCAGGAAATAACTATATCTGCAGAGGTAAGCAAATAGCAAATATCTTTAATAAAAAAAACTTAAAGACAGACACACTAATGGCGACAACATTGACTAATGACACTAGGTGATCAAAGACAGAAACACTATTCGTCGTAACAGTGGTCCATATCTGGGCCGCAGTAATTAGAATCTGAGGAGTAGGGATCGTTGAAGATGTAAGGATCACTATGATCAGGTTCATTATCATATCTACGTGCATAATAGTTACCCATAGCCTGTTAGGATCACAAATAGGGGTCCAATAATCATCAGCTATAGAATCTGATGGCCGTCTCAGGTATTTTATCTGGTGAGAGCATCTAGTCCCAATACCACCATCTTCCAGGTCAACATTAAAGCACTCCCGGAGATCAAGTGATTCAAGGTGAGGACAGCCATCAAGAATGGCTTTTAGACCTTTGTTCGTCATCTTATTCCCACAAAGTGTGAGATGAAGCAAACCAGGCATACCTTTTGAAACTGCAAGTGCTAATGCGTCTGCTTTAATAGAACCACGGTATGCAACCTCATTAAATGTGAATGACTTCAACATAGGGCATGCAAGACCAATTTGTTCGACATTTCCGGCAGAGACAGTTGTTTCCATATCAAAGAGATGCAACTCTTCCAGCAATGGATAGTCTGTAACTTGTTCATACAAACGCTTGCCTGATATATATGCCATAGCATGACGTAATTCTAAGACGTGTTAGCTGCTTGCTTCTGTTAAACAGACATGTTATGTCAGGATTCAGGAAAAATAAATAATTCCGGGAAGATAAAGTTCATTAACCACATCAATATCACACAAAGGTGATAACTAAAGACTAAGAACAAATCTCCATAATAAAAGTAACTCAATCAATTTGGTAACTTACAAGTTACAACGTTTTACCAAACACAACGATCTGTAACTTTTACAGAAAATGGAGGCAAAATTAGAATTGGAAAAAGCAACTTACTTGTTTGGTAAAGCAGTTGCTTGTTACCAAAATAGACGATGATAAAATCAATCAATTGTCCCTGGCTGCGTTTGAGAGCTTCATAGCACATGTCCCAGAGTTTGTATCGTTCGTCAACTTCGTAACTCTCTATTCCCATGTCAATGACTCGCCACATCTCGGGGTCTTTGCATAACTTTAGCCAGGTAGTGCATACTTTCTGTGCATTCTCAAGTATTTCTACAGCCCCCAAACGATGCAGGATGTTTAGTGTCAGATCCTCTGGGAGGTCTATCCATGGCGGAAATGGATCAAACTCCTCCAATTTTCGCCTCTTGGCTTTCAGTTTCTCTCTTTTCATCTTTTTAGTTAGTTGAATGGAACTCGGTTTGGTCACGATGTGAGAATTTAAGTATTTAACTGACGTCCATTCGCGAGTCCTGCCAAATGCCAATTGACATATTCACTGCCGTTGAAATTCTATCACGTCCACCTGTGTTCGAATCTTTCCGGAGACAAACTCCACTCCATATTAAATTTTTACTCGATTGACCTCCTCCTGGGAGAGTTGGAATTTTATCATGGTTGACATAGTTGTTAATAATTTATTACGAATAGTCAAATACATCCTACAAGTAGGTTTCAGAATATTCTACCCAATCATCACAAAATATACAGATGCAATTCCCATTGGACACTCTCAAAAGTCTTGAATCACTAGCCCTCACAAAGATCTTTTATTTCTTTCTTCCATGACTTGTTACATCAAGTAAAAAGATATTATCCAATCGGATCTGAGTGCATTTCATGTGAGACCATAATTCCAAAGAAAATCAAAGAAGTTATCATATGGACCAAATTAGGACCAATCATCAATCATGGGTCACCAGCCTTGAGAATCAACTTGTCGTCTTCTACGGGAACATCATCAATATCTTCACCACTATTAGTGTCCTTGATGTTGTTGTGTTTGATTTCACCATAGAAGTATGAAAAGAAACCCCATAGATATAGGAAAAGAGATACACCTTTTTCAGCTTGAAAGCTCTCATGATAGATAATAACACCTAATAATTCTCTCACCGGAAGTGTAACTGTGATCATTATGCTTGATAGCAGAGCTGAAGAGTAAAATATCACTCCCATCACCCCTAGAAAGAAACATTGCCCTAGTATTGGAATCAAACACAACACCAGATAGTACTTTGTTTCCCCGAGTTCAGATGCTTTTGCTTCTCTAGGAATTGCCTACAAGATATTGCCAAATGTATCAGAACCGTCCATGAATGATGTAATGTGTAAGTATATACAGAATTATATTAGATTTACGATAGTAATCGTACAAAACGCAAACAATAGATGTATAAATTTTTTCTATAATCCGCTCTCCAACTAGAATATCTTTATTAGAGACGATTTCATGGTAGCCAAACTAATGATATGTACTTTCGCAGTTGCCTTTCGTACTATGTACCTACCCAGTATTATGTTCCGTATCAATGATCAATTTGAACTATTATTTCATTAAATTTCGAATTTAAACACAAATTAATTTTAAATAATAATAATAATAAAAATAAAATTTAATAAAATTATATGATGAAATATAGACCCTAAATTTTTATAATATAATTTTATTAAATATTTTATTATTATATAAATCAAAAGCAATTTATATTTATAGTTGAAAAACTATTAATCATAAAACTAAAATATATAATTTATATTTGGGGTCAAATCTATCAAAATGGCAAAATGGTGCAACTGCTCTCTAGTGGGTCTGGACCACAGTCCACAGCTAGTGACATCTAGAGGTGGCAAACTAGTCGTTCGGATCGAATGGTTTCGGGTAAGTGATTTTGTTACGTTGTGGATGACTTCAGATTGGATCAGATTAGGATATGTTTGGATTTCAGGTCTTGATCGAATTCGAGTGTTATTTGGACTATAAATTTCAAAATATTCCAGTTCGGATCAATTCTGGTGTAGTGCTCATTGAATATTTGACAACGCAAAATATTATTATTATTATTATCAAAATTTATAAATTATTTACAAGTTTTAAAATCTTAATTATTATAAGTTAGTTATGTGTATTAAGAAATATTTATTTATTATAAATGACAATAGTTATATATCCCTTACAAATTTAATCGGAGTAATTTTGGATTGAATGAGTTCGGGTCACATTTATTTCGGATCGGATGAGATTCGGATCGAGTTTATCGGGTGATTTCGGATATGATGTTTGGATCAAATTTATTCAAGTGATTCCATATTGGATGAAATTGTATTGGATTTCGGGTCAAAGTTCGAATGGTTGACCAAAATATTTCAGGTGATACTTCAAATTTCGGGTGAAAGGTTGGATTTCAGATATTAATTTGGATCAAATTTATTCATAAAAATTAATTAGGAAGATTGTAGTGATATAAATAATTATTTTCAGTTATAATGTACTCCGTCGATTACCTGAAAATCTTTGTTAATGATCATGGCAACAGATACAAACCCCGTCGCAAAAAAACAGGTGACCATCTGAAACTGCAACACAATCCCATACGTGACCTCCTGCCTGGCCTTCTTATACACCAGTTGCACAAGCGGCTGCACAAACCCGTATAGCGCCGTAGCCCCAACCATCATAAAAAACCCCAGAAAGTACGCCCCTTTCCCCTCCCCTTTCGGCCTGTCACCATTCGAGTGTATTCCCAACACAACCGCTCCAACCGTCAGCAAAACAATTGCATTTATCGAATGCGCCTTGAACTTCTGCTTCACAAGCAGGAACGCAAAAGTCGACGTAAATATCAAATTCGTCGAAGTGATCAGAGCTGACGTGGACACTGGGAGCTTAGACACCCCAGTGGAGTACATGTAGTTGTCTACCCCGATTAGCATACCAATTAAGGATGCCGAGAGGAATACACGTGGGTTCATGAAGAACGGGGTGGTGGTGCTGCGGCGCCTGTAGCAGATGAGGAGGGGGATGAGGATGATGGGCCAGCCAGCGGTTTGGAGGAAGCACGAGAGCCAAATGCGGTGGCCCCCGCGGATGAAGTAGAGGCGCATCAATAGTGGGCCGCTGCAGTTACCAATGCCTAGGATTATGCAGTTTATTACTAAGAAGAGTGTTTTCATTGCGGTGGCGCGTGTGGTTGTGGTGGTTGTCGACGTTTCGGTTTCCATTTTTGGTGTCAGTTAACTTTGTAGTATAAGATTGTTGTTTGAGAAAGTGAAATGCAGTGATATGTGATTGTGTGAGTGTCGAGTTAGAGTAACTAAAAGTGTATCTAAGATATAAACTAGCTCCTTCCGATCATCAATGCTATATATATAAAGCATATGAAATAATCTAATTTTAGCACAATAGTTGAGAAAACAACTCATACTTTGATTATAATTATATTTTATTAATTGTAAATAAAATTAATTAAAAATTCACTGTAATAAATATTTGTAAACACTACCATTATACGGCCAATGATATAGCAAAAACAGAAATTAATGATAGAGTAATTTGTGCATTTTTAGGATTGATTATAGTATTTATAAAAGTTAAATTACTATGACACTGGTAATTTCTACTCTGACTATATCATTAGTCCTATTATACACCTACGTACTTTCTTTCCATAATTAAATACTCTCCCGTCAATGAAACAATACACAAGAAAACCATGAAATAAGGTCCGTTGGATCTAATCAACCTCTATGAGATCAAAGGTAAGCTCTTATTGTCATCTGCACCATCAACTTCAGTTATCATATTTTAAGTTTTACACTAATCATACACGCCTATGCCAACAAATCTCTCCATGTTCACGGTTGACATAATTATAAAACTAGCATCGACACAACCGTATCAGACTTGGCAACTAACGTAATCAAGGTGAACATATCATAATTATTATTAACATTCATATAACTAATATAACATCAATCCAAGGAATCAAATAATAGTTTCGTCTAAATTATTAGACATGTCCAATTCACAGCCCCGTTAAACAATATTTAAGCATGTGCCCTAATATAAAAATCATCAAATATATTACACTTGTGTCCAAATTATATTTAAAAAAAATTACAACACCGAATTAAAAACTTGATTACGTTATTAGACGTTTTAATAATTAAATACACCGAAACCATACAACACTTGCTTTCCCATTCTTACATATACAAGTGAATAGTTTAAGACAATTGAATTAAAACGGTAAACGTGAACAATGGTTGTTACAGGCTAAATGGCAAACAAACTGGGCCTGGTTGTTACAAGCTAAAAGTGATTTAGGTTAGATGTTTTATATAACAATAGTAATAGCTGCCTCTTCAATTATTTTAGTAGCGTAACTAATATTATACCCTCCACTAGAGACAGAGTATGTGAAGTCCACATTCTTTATTAGAGCATTATTAGAGCAGCCACCAATTCCATGGTATAATGATGTTTATGATGGGGATCTACATCTGTGGAGCTATCATAGGTCATCTGGTCATGGATCAAGTTGTACCATCGATCTCCGGTCCGTGGAAGAAAACGTTGTGCTGAACATGTACAAAGGAATGAGAGTCCATGGACATATTCTAAAGTTGAATACAGAGCCTACAGACATGAATTACGGTTTAGCGCGCATCTGGTTTAAGCAAGAGCAAGTTCATTGTCAGACAATAGAGAAATAGAGGAAGTTCGTTACTAGGCCGAGCAGAAAACAGAAAAATCAAATGTTAGAAATGGATGAGAACATGGTATGGAGGGGCATTAACCACATCAATATCTCACAAGTATTATAACTAGGGAAACTGACTGCTTTAAATGGAAAGGATGAAACTATGAAACCTTTATATTCGCGAGGGGGAAATAAGCAACGGATAAAAACAAATTAGATGATGTTAATTATCGATCAATTGGCCCTGGCTACGTTTAATAGCCTCACAGCACATGTTCCAGAGGTTGTATTGTGTTCGTCAACTTCGTAATATTTGCTGTATTCCCAAAGTAGACCTAACATACTTTCTGTGCATTCTCAAAGGTCATACTTCCTGGCCTAGTTACCTTAAACTTTTTACTGATTCTTCATGAACTTTCTGGTAAAAATAGTTCAACATGCTAAAGCAATGTCAGAGACTCGGAGACAATCTGTTCAGCAATCAGGACAAGCAGAATCTTGAAAAGAACTTATTCTCTTTCATAAAATGCAGAAGCCTCAGGTACGAAAGAAATATCTAACACCAACAACATCTCTGGAGTAGGACTCTTACAAAAAGGAAACATCAGATTAAATTGGACTTGAGATTCATGAGTTCATACATACCTATTTCAGTGAAAGGAGAAGAAAACTAGCAGGAAGGGACTTGATCAGCTGGCCCAATGTATAGATCAAAAGACAAAGCAGGAAAAAAAAAAAAAAAACTATATCTGCAGAGGCAGAGATGAGCAAATATCTTTAATATGAAGAACTTAAAGACACAACACCGACTAATTCCTCAAGAAAAACAAATGACAAATTCTAGGTGACCAAAGAGAGTTGGGAGATTAAGCTCCGTGAAAATGACAACAAGAGTTGTAACATATTCAGGTTAAAACAAAAAGTGTACTGGCGGTTTAGAAGTAGTAGTCCATGTCTGGGCCGCAGTAATCAGAATCTGAGTCTGAGGAGTAGGGATCGTTGATGATGTAAGGATCACTACGATCAGGTTCACTATCATATACTACGTCCATATATTTTATCCACAATCTGGTCAGAATTACAAATAGGGGCCCAGTAATCATCAGTCGAGTGTTTTTAATTAAATTTGGATGAAATTATAATATAATTACAAAATTAATATTGTTACTTTTTCAGCAAGGCTAGGCGCGTGCCTGATATGCCATGGCATGACGCAATTCTAACACGTTTCAGCGTTTCAGCTGCTTTCTATTGTTAAAGAGGCAGAATGTTATGTAAGGAAAAAAGAATAATATAGGGAAGAGATTATCATTTAGAAGCCAGAGAAAGTTCATTGTCAAACAAGAAAGAGACAGAGTGAGCTATCATGATGAACAAATCTGGGAATGAATCAGGATGAACATGAGGTTATCGTGATGACCTTTTCCGGCAAGGAGCTAAATATTAAAGAGTGTGAAATTTATGTGGAAAGTTCTAAGAGGAGCTATATATTCCTAACAAACTTATGGAAAGAAAATCAGGACAGGTTGATGATATTATAACCAAAACTGGCCTATAATTTTTAGTATAAAGAAAAACAAGCAAATCTGAGAAACAGAGAAGCAAGTAACTGATGCCTTTTCAAGAAAACATACGCAAAGTGGTATATGATTTTAACACTTGATCTAGTGAGCTGTGAAGTATCAGGAAGATCAAATGTTCTGGTGCACAAAGAAGTGCATCAGAACTTTCTATTGACCAGGGCAACAAGTTTTGGATACAGTTGTTCATCTCTGAAACGATTTATTTCAGAAACAGTACGTGTTCTCCATAGATTGCATATCAACTATGTATCTTGTACGTACATAGATGGCTAGCAGACGCTTTCATTCTCTCTAAAACTTCTACGTTGAAGCCTCGCCTTTTCATCTTGTTTAACTTTGTTTATTTCTTTCGGTATGTAAGTTTCATCTGTTCCCCAGCTGGTATGTTAAACACCAAATATTAATCTCAACTACATAAGGCTATAAAAGTAGACCGTTAATAAGTTGAAGCAACTAGGGTACAACAGTAGACGACACACAATACAATGCAATCACCTAATTAACAGAATACTGATAATTCACATCGAATACTAGGAAAACTGCCCCAACAAAACACAAAATTTCATCATTTCATGGTAAATCTTAAAATATACGTTAACAGCAAATGACATAAGATGATACCTTGACTTCTTCGAAATGCTTCTTTATCCATGCCAGCATCTTGTCCCGCACAGTAGCATGTGTTTCATGCACCTCTGAGTCGAAGTCATCCTTCCCATCATCAACATCAAGTAAACCTATGAAGGACTTATTCCATGTGATGGCATCGGCATGCATCACTTTTTCAGAATCATTAATATACCCTGCAGATCCAGCAATAATTACTCAGAACCGAAAGTCGATCTCCTAACATGATACATATATAGTCATTGCCCTCTTCATTTTCTTCTTCATCCTCTTCTAATCCGCTCCACATGGTGATGTTCTGATTGAGGGATCTCAGATTTGAAGTTTATATTGCATTTTAATCAGAACTGACGGAATAATTCTCTTCACTTACTAGTTTTCTCTTCTCTTTACTGATTCTTCATGAACTTTCTGGTGAAAATGGTACATGTTAAATTTGATTGATAGTTCAAGATAGTTCACAAAAATCATAACTAAATGCACTAAGACAATCTCAGAGACATTCTGTTCAGCAATCAGGACAAACTCGAAAAGAACACATTCTAGCTCTGTTTCATAAAATACACGAGCATCAGGTACGAAAGCAAAATCTAAAGCCACTGACATCTCTGGAATAGGACTCCTACGAAAAGGGAGCATCAGATGAGACTGGAACTGAGATTTTTTAGTTTTTTACGTACCTATTTTAGTGATAACGGAGAATAAACGAGCAGGAAGGGGCCT
Organism: Plantago ovata; assembly: GCA_028274465.1. Taxonomy (NCBI): domain Eukaryota; kingdom Viridiplantae; phylum Streptophyta; class Magnoliopsida; order Lamiales; family Plantaginaceae; genus Plantago; species Plantago ovata. The sequence goes on along the minus strand of CM051456.1, from coordinate 13,695,425 downwards.
GATCAGTTGGTTAGAACCCTCCAGGAATAAAGAAAAGAATGATTTATAACTTCCCTTTACAACAAAAACGTAGTAAAACAAAAGGGGGAGAGTTAGCCATCCAAATTCTCCTACAAAGCGGCAATGTGCCAAGAAATTACTAGTATTATGTGGCTTTTATTAGCCGAAAAGCATGCATTATTTGCAAATTTCAGCGGCAGAAATCTTTCTGTACTCAACTGGACAAGAAAACTGAGATGACAGACAATTATTTCAATATTGCATGATCCCATCTTTAGAAAAATAGGGAATTATGAACCAAAAGACTGAATAATTCTTCTAAACAGCTTACAGTGTTATATAATGCAGTGAGCTTCAGCTTGACATACTTCAACCAACACAACTGCAGAGTAGAGTCGGCGATGGGGGTTAAAAGAGAAAAGATGTATTTACTATAAACAGAGGCCCAATGTCTAGATCAAAATACAAAGCAAGTAAAACTAAATCTGCAGAGATGAGCAAATAGCTTTAATGTAAAAAGCTTAAAGAACCAACACAGACTAATTCATCAAGAAAAACAAATAACATATATTCTAGGTGACCAAAGAGAGTTGGGAGATTAAGCCCCGTGAAAATGACTACAAGAGTTGTAATATTCATATTAAAACAAAAAGTGTACTGGCACTTTGCTAACAGTTAGCAGTAGTAGTCCATGTCTGTGCCGAAGTAATCAGAATCTGAGTCTGAGGAATAGGGATCGTTGAAGATGTAAGGATCACTACGACGTGCAGGTTCATTTTCATATACACGTGCATATATTTTATCCACCATCTGGTCAGAATTACAAATAGGGGTCCAGTAATCATCAGCTGTGGAATATGATGGCCATTTCAGGTTCTTTATCTGGCGAGAGCATCTTGTACCAATACCACCATCTTCCAAGACAACATTAAAGCACTCCCGGAGATCAAGTGATTCAAGGTGAGGACAGCCATCAAGAATGGCTTTCAGCCCTTTGTTCGTCATCCTATTCCCGCAAAGTGTGAGATTAAGCAAACCAGGCATACTTTTTGAAACTGCAAGTGCTAATGCATCAGCTTTAATAGAACCCTGGTATGCGTCCTCATTAAACGTGAATGACTTCAATATGTCAAGAGAAGAAAAGAAGCTTGAATCAAATAAGAAGAGTTAACATAGGAGTTGAGCCGGACAACTCGGGAGTTAACATAGGAGTTGAGCCAGACAACACGGGAGTTAACATAGGAGTTGAACCAGAGCAGGTTAACTCCTTGGTCAACACCGTCATATTGAGAGAGTCCAGATCTCATCAGGAAACTCCACATCTAGAAATATGCTATATCCTGAAAATATGTTTGAGTTATCTTAATTAAAGATAATCCTACAGCTTTGTATATATCTGTACAATCAGTTTAGATTACTTGTCATTAGGACTCTATGACTCTTTAGCTTAGTATATATAGCAGCAGTCTGTAATTCATTTATATACAACTTTTGTATCAATACATCTTCATATTCAATAAGATGATTATTCATCTTCATTCTCTCTTCTTGAAATCTTTTTCAAACGTTTCATATTCTGACATGGTATCAGAGCAGGATTATTGATCCTTGCTAATCAAAATACGTTTGGATGAGAAGAAGAGATTTCAGTTCATTGTCATTGAACAATCAATTATTTGCTGATTATTCACGAGCAAAAAAAAAAAAAAAAAAAAAAAAAAAAAAAAAAAATTAAAATCATCATCATCATCGATCTGAAGTTGATCGGAATCATCATCATCATCGATCTGAAGCTGATCGGAATCATCATCATCAATCAGAAAACTAATAGGAATCATCATCATCGATCTGAATCTTCTCATTTTCTCCCTCTAGACTCGAATTTCAATTCAATCCCAATTCACAGGCTAATCTTTCTTCATTATAGATTTGGGCGAAGAAGAAGAATCAATCAATTGAAGCAACGGCACAATGGTGAAGACTACCAAGATTATCAATTCATTCTCGGAGCAAAGCTTATTGCTTGCCGAAAAGGGGTTGACAAGGAGTCATCTCACTAAGGCACTTTATCTTACTCTGAGTTTCTTGATTTATCTATCAAATAACTCACTGATTGATTGATTCATCTAGATACTGACAGATGGGTGCAATATATTTACAAACGTATATATAGTCACTCAATCTAATTCACCATTTTCATGAATGCAAATGGAATCAATACTCTGTTTATGGTTGAAAGTTATATTTTTTATAACATAATAGTGGCCTTTGTGAAATGCACTGTTCAATTCATGATTGCAAACTTGATTTGTGCAGATGGGCTACTGTTATGGTTTCTTTTTGTGGAATATGGTAATTGATTAGTGTCTTATATTAAGCAACTAGTTAAGCCATGATGACCACTTGAAAAGTTTAGTTTACAAAATACATGTTTTGAATCATGTTTTGCTTGATAAATATTGTCTTGAAATCTATGTCGTTAGTCTTATGACTTCTAAATAGGCATAATATCAAGATGATTCGATTGATCTCCTCAATGATGAGAGAGTTATAATTATGGTTGAAATCCATGAGATTTAGGTTAAAGTGTAAGTAATGCTTTCATTGAAATTGAAAGTTTGTGTACACTATTTATTTGCCTACCTTCAAGGACTTGAGGAATGAATAAATATTCACCTTGAGCTTTTAAATTTAGCCAAAGGGTTCCATCATCAATTTCAAGCTTCAAGAAGAGATCTTGAAGAATTAAAGTCAGAATGACGAATGACCTTACATTACAATATTGTAAGTGTCGGAACCTAGAATATTCTGAAAATCATTTTATGTTCAAGATCATTTTATCTATGTTCCTCATGAGGGGAAGTATTAGAATATAGATTGTACATAATTGGATTCGACCATTGGACTCAATTAGACGTACACAATGCTTTCCTCATGGTGATCTGGGTGAAGACTTGTATATGCAGCTTCCTCCAGGCTACACCATTACGGGGGAATGTCTGGTAAATAAAGTGTTGAAATCTCATCCTCTAAAGGCATTTTCATAGGGCAGAGAAAGTACTGTCTTGACATCATTCAGAATGTGGTTTATTAGGATGTAAGCCCCTAGTAGTTCCAATGGAACAAAAAATAAAAATTAAGCAAAGAAGCAGGAAAACCACTTCAGAATTCGACTATCTACAGAAAGATTGGAAAGCTAATTTATGTAATGTTCACTAGGCCAGACATATATTATTCTGTCAATGTTCTGAGTCAATTCATGGAAATCATTTATGTCCAAGATGAACATTGATTTCATCTATGTTCATCTTGCGGGGGAATGTCGAGAGAAGAAAAGAAGCTTGAATCAAAGAAGAAGAGTTAACATAGGAGTTGAGCCGGACAACTCGGGAGTTAACATAGGAGTTGAGCCAGACAACACGGGAGTTAACATAGGAGTTGAACCAGAGCAGGTTAACTCCTTGGTCAACACCGTCATATTGAGAGAGTCCAGATCTCATCAGGAAACTCCACATCTAGAAATATGCTATATCCTGGAAATATGTTTGAGTTATCTTAATTAAAGATAATCCTACAGCTTTGTATATATCTGTACAATCAGTTTAGATTAATTGTCATTAGGACTCTATGACTCTTTAGCTTAGTATATATAGCAGCAGTCTGTAATTCATTTATATACAACTTTTGTATCAATACATCTTCATATTCAATAAGATGATTATTCATCTTCATTCTCTCTTCTTGAAATCTTTTCCAAACGTTTCATATTCTGACAACATAGGGCATGCAAGACCAATTTTTTCGACATTTCCGGCAGAGACTGATGATTCCATATCAAAAAGATGCAGCTCTTCCAGCACTGGAAAGTATGTTACTCATTGAGCCAAATGCTTGCCTGATATGCCATAGCATGACGTAATTCTAAGACGTTTCAGCTTCTTTCCTCTGTTACGGACGCAGACAGAGATTTTTTTGAAACAGCAGACAAAGATAAGCAGACATGTTAAGAAAAGGGAATAATTTAGGGGAGAGGAAGTTCATACCACATCAAACTATCATTACACAAATATGATAACTGCTTTTAACTCTACAAAGATTTTAATTCGCGAATGATAAAAAAACAAAGAAGAAATCTCCAGAATAAAAGCACTACAACAATCATTTTATGACTCCAATGAATTCATGATGCATATATCAGCATAGAATCACATCTTATGAACGGCTTAAACAACATTAACCACAGCGCAATGATCAGTAACTTTTACAGAAAGTGTAAGCAGAATTTGAACATAACGTTTCCCAATTTCTAGAATACGTTCATACAGGTAGAGCAAAAACAAGTTGAAAATGATAACTCGATCGGAAACAGTAATTAACTTACTCGATTTGGTAAAGCAACTGATCGTTACCAAAACAGTCAATATTAATATCGATCAATTGTCCCTGGCTACGTTTGAGAGCCTCATAGCTGACATAGCACATTCTCCAGAGGTCATATCATTCGTTAATCTCGTAGCTATCTATTCCCATGTCAATGACTCGCCATATTTCAGGGTCTTTGCAGACCTTTAGCCAGGTAGAACATACTTTCTGTGCATTCTCAAGTATTTTATTGCCCCCAGGCGGTGCAGAATGTTTATTGCAGATCCTTTGGCATCCATGGCGGAGGCGAGGAAACCTCCTCCTCCTTCTGCTCCAATTTTGATCTCTTGGCTTCTCGTTCCATCTTTTTGGTTAGTTGAATTCAACTGTACTACGTCTGCTCATGTGTGATGCTGCCACTTAATTAACAGAAAATTACATAAAAAACCACTCTAGAGCACCTAATTGCTAAAACAACCATTTTAAAAAACATCTTACAAAAAAGGCCATTATATTTTTATGGTGCCCTAAAATACAAGTAGTCTTACAAAAAAGGCCATTCTATTTTTATGGTGCCCTAAAATACAAGTAGTCTTACAAAAAAGGCCATTCTATTTTTTATGGTGCCCTAAAATACAAGTAGTCTTACAAAAAGGCCATTCTATTTTTTGGTGCCCTAGAATCTAATGAAACTAGTATTTTGCCGTTGAAACTAGCATTTGTGTTGCTGAAACTAATTAAACTAGCATCAATCTAATGAACCAACATTTTGTGTGTCACTTGTGATGCTGAAACTAATGAAACTAGCATTCGTGTTTGCCGAAACTAATAAAACTAGCACTTGTATTGAAACTAGCATTTTGTTGCTGAAACTAGCTTTAATTGTTGTTGAAACTAGCACTTATGATGCTGAAACCTAATGAAACTAGCATTTTGTCGTTGAAACTAGAAGTTGTGATGCTGACAATAACGCAAATAGCTTTTTGACTTGCCAAAATTAATGAAACTAGCATTTTTTTTTTGCCGAAACTGGCATTTTTTTGCTGAAACTAGCACTCATGATGTTGAAACTAATAAAATTAACTTTTTGTTGTTGAAAACTAACAGTTGTGATGTTGAAACTAATGAAACTAGTATTTTTGTTGATGAAACTAGCAATTATGATAGTGAAATTAATGAAAGTAGCATTTTTGTTGATGAAACTAGCAATTATGATGGTGAAATTAATGAAACTAGCATTTTTGTTGATGAAACTAGCAATTATGATGGTGAAACTAATGAAACTAGCATTTTTGTTGATGAAACTACTATTTGTGTTGTTGAAACTAATAAAACTAACATTTTTGTAGTTGCATTAATAAAACTAACAATGGAGTGATGATGTAACTAGCATTTTTGTTAATGAAACTAGCATCAAACTATTGAAACTAACACTTATAATGTTGAAAACTAATGAAACTAGCATTTGTCGTTGAAACTAGCAGTTGTGATGCTGAAACTAATGAAACTAGCATTTGTGTTGATGAAACTAGCTTTTTTGTTGCTGAAACCAACAATTATGATGCTCAAATTATTGAAACTAGCATTTATTATGCTGAAAACTAATGAAACTAGCATTTTGCTGTTGAAACTAGCACTTGTGATGCTGAAACTAATGAAACTAGCATTTGTGCTGATGAAACTAGCTTTTTTGTTGCGGAAACCAGCACTTATAATGTTCAAACTATTGAAAATATCATTTTTGTTGTTGAAACTAATGAAATTATTTTGTATGATGTTGAAACTAGCATTAACAGTTAGTTTCATATAGTTTCAGCTAGTTTATAGTTTATGAAACTAGCTTTTTGTCTGAAACTAGTTTATGAAACTAGATTTTATGTGTTGAAACTAATATGAAACTAGCATTTGTGTTGCTGAAACTAGCACACGTGATGCTAACACTAATGAAACTAGCATTTTGTGTTGATGAAACTAGCACTTGTGATGCTGAAACTAGCATTTGCGTTGCCGAAACTAATGAAACTAACATTTATGTTGCTGAAACTAGCATTTTGTTGCTGAAACTAATAAAACTAGCACTTGTATTGAAACTAGCATTTTGTTGCTGAAACTAGCTTTAATTGTTGCTGAAACTAGCACTGGAACTAGCAGAAAATGGAATGAAACTAGCAAGAAATGAAATGAAACTAGCAGAAATGGAATGAAACTAGCAGAAATGGAATGATCAACCACCGAAACTAGCATAGAACAAATGATCATGGACCGAAACTAGTCGAAATCAAAGTTTCAAGCACCGAAACTAGCATAGAACAAACGATCATGGACCGAAACTAGGTGAAATGAAAGTATCATGCACCGAAACTAGTCGAAATGAAAGGTTCGAGCACCGAAACTAGGCGAAATGAAAGTATCAAGCACCGAAACTAGCCGCTGAAACTAGCATAATTCAACTGAAACTAGCAGGAAAAATACATAAATAAATCAATGACAAAATTAATAAAAGATTACTTCTAGCTTTAAGCAACTGGTCTAATATAACTTAGCTCAGATTAACTTTACAGATATTATTATAATTAATCAAGTAATAATTATAGCAATAAGTAGACAAATTTTAGTTAATTATTGTTGATACAGGGACACGAGATTTACCAAAAAGATTCCAAGTCAAAACCAAAAGAGGCCTTAATTTATAACTACATAAACTACATATAAGTATGTACTTGTATGGCTAAACAAACGGTACCACTCGATTGAACAGGATGGAGGAGCTATAAATGAGCGAGCATTTGGTAATTGATTTCTTAAGATGGTTTTTTTTGTAATTAATGTTGCTTATTGATTTATTTATGTATTTTTCCCCTTAATTAATTAGACCATTAAGAGTCCTGTAACTTGTCATTACCGGAAAACATTAGAGTTCTTAATTGAATTGGGCTGGGCTTTCTACCATTAGGTTAGGCAATTGGGCCGGCCAAACATTTTGCGACAAATAAATAACATCTTGAACTGACGAAATCGAACTAATTCGCAAGAATTCACTAGTCGAATTTCAATGAAGATTATTTTGCTATTCCTATGTTTTTTTACAAGGTTCTTCATTCATGTTCAAGTTCAATTGTTTGATATTCCTATGTTTGGTGCATTTGCTATGTTTGGAGCATTTCTTATGCTCGAATATTAATAAAATATTTTTGCTGTTTAAAAAAAAAAAGTTTGATCCTTTGAGTTGTCGAATAGTGTTTGAGTGTCTGCTGTCGATTAGCTAGTATTTGGGAGTGTTTTCTTGTCAATTGAGTTGAAATTTCCTTAGTCAAATACATACTACTAGAAGATTTTATATTTTATTAAATCATTACAAAATGTACAAAAACAAGTCCCACCGGACACTCTCAAGTCTCAACCCTCATATCACTAGCCATCTAAACATCCTTTTCATTGTTACGGCAAAGTAACAAAGAATATCGTAATGAGTCCGAAACCACAACTATAACGAGATATATAAAAAAGGACTCAAAGAAACTAACATAGTAACATGTGAATCAAATTAAAATTAAATCCACATGTTAGTTTTATTAAGTCTTTTTAAAGTTATAATCTCTTTAAAGATTTTGGTATACTCGATTTATGGAATCAATCATGGGTCACCAGCCTTGAGAATCAGCTTGCCGTCCTCTAGGGGAATATCATCAATATCTTCATCACTACTAGTGTTCTTGACGTAGTTGTTTTTTATTTCACCATAGAAGTAAGAAAAGAATCCCCATAGAGACAGGAAAAGAGATACGCCTTTTTCGGCTTGAAAGTTTTCACGGTAGATAATAACACCTAATATCTCGGTTATGGGAAGTGTCACTGTGACCATAATGCTCGAGAGTAGAGCTGAAGAGTAAAATATCACTCCAATCACCCCTAAGAAGAAACATTGCCATATTATTGGACTCAAACACAACACTAGATAATACTTGGTTTCCCCGAGTTCGTATGCTTTTGCTTCTCTCGGAATCGCCTACAAGATGGCCAAACATGTCAGAATCAATCCTAAATATACTCAATATACTAAGGTTTAAGTACAAAGAATAATACTTCACAATCAATAAATGTATAAAATTTAGTCTAATCCTCTTCCAAACAATTGAAAATCAATGCTTTTATAAATGTTTATCAGTGCACCTCATTAGATTCCTTAATCAAAATGTACTTTTGAGACAAACTAAAGATACTTTAGGATTTGCCTTTTGAATTATGTGCATATACTTTAAGCTAAATTAAGAGGGATTGGGATATGCTTGTGTTATTAAATTAAAAGGATTCTGAAAAAGAAATGGGTAGACATGATATGTGGACCTATACGAGCATGATTATGTGATGATGTATCATTGTTGCTACTCCCTCCCACATGTTGAAACTTGAAACTAATATATTTTGAATATAAATAAAAATAAAAATTAAAGATCGATGATTGGCAAGTTATTTGATCACAATGGCTTTGTCTTCACGAAAGTTTTGGCCGTTCCTACTGTGGTCTCCATCTACGCATGTGACTGCAATTCTTGTTAGAGAGTAAGTTTAACTTTGAAAATTCAAAACTACTTTGTCACAAATTAACAACCTAATTAATTAAGTCACTAACTAATCAATTACTTATAAAATTGGTTAAATTGAGATACATCATACATGTACATAATCGGCGGGAAGGAGTATGGTGGGCATTATGGGCAAACTGTAATAATAAATTGATTAATTCCACTGATGATTTACCTGAAAATCTTTGTTAATGAGCATGGCAATAGAAACAAACCCCGTCGCAAAAAAACACATGACCATCTGAAACTGCAACACAAGCGCATACGTGACTTCCTGCCTGGCCTTCTTATACGCCAGCTGCACAAGCGGTTGCACAAACCCGTAAAGCGCGGCAGCCCCAACCGTCATGAAAAACCCCAAAAAGTACGCTCCCTTCCCCTCCCCTTTCGGCCTGTCACCATTCGAGTGAATTCCCAACACAACCGCTCCAACCGTCAGCAAAACAATTGCATTTATCGAATAGGCCGTGAACTTTTGCTTCACCATGAGGAACGCAAAAGTCGACGTAAATATCAAGTTCGTCGCAGAGATAAGAGCTGACGTGGACACTGGGAGCTTGGACACTCCAGTGGCGTACAGGTAGTTGTCTACCCCGATTAGCAGGCCTATTGCGGATGCAGAGAGGAACACACGTGGGTTCATGAAGAACCGGGTGGCCGTGTTGCGGCCAATGTAGGAGACGAGGAGAGGGATGAGGATTATGGGCCAGCCTGCGGTTTGGAGGAAGCACGAGAGCCAAACGCGCTGGCCCCCGCGGACGAAGTAGAGTCGCATCATTAGTGGGCCGCCACAGTTACCAACGCCTAGTATTATGCAGTTTATTACTAGGAAGAGTTTCTTCATTGCGGTGGCGCGTGGTGGGGTTGTGGTTGGTGATGTTTCGGTTCCCATTTGGTGTGATTTTTTCGTTAGTATTATAAGGTTGTTTGAGATAGTGAATCACTAAAATGAAGTGATAAGAGACGGACGGAGAGTAGTGTAAGTGTGTAACACTGTAACTGGTCTGTTTCTCAGAAGTGTATGTATTTGAGATATGAAACTTTTTCCAATCAATGCTATATATAAAGCAAATGAATCTACTTTTTGTGGGAAAATTGCAAAATATAGTCATTTATTTTTAGTTTTATGTGTATATGTGGTTTGTATTATCATATGCATTTTGTACTTTGTTGTGTTAAAATGTGCAAATATAATCCATTCACAACATAAAGATTAATTATATTAATGTATAATTTAAAATTTAAAATATAAAAGAAAAAAGCACACATCCAAATATATTTGACTCCATTGTTCTCATTTTAACAAATTCAATTCTAATATATAAAAGTACAATTTAAAATATAAAAATATTAATTTGACCCATGATCACCTGTTTTTATTTTACATATTTTTCATCGCTAATATATTAAAGTGCTAATATATTAAAGTGAGATTTAAAATATAAAATAAAAAAAAAATCCCTATAATATACTTTGACTTCATCTTCTCTTCTCATATAATTTTAGAATATTAGAATATTGTATACATGCATTTTAAATATTTAAGGTGAAATCTTAACACGAAAAAAATATATCCCAGATTTAATATTGTATACTAATTATTGAACTATAAAAATTTACACATGTATTACTCAAATTTAATTTTTATTGTCAAAAGTAATTATTTATTTATTTTATTTTAAATGAAAAATCTACTCTAAACACATCAATAACCTCATGTGATAGTCCAACACCTCTCCCACTCGATCACCTTATAACTCCCGTGAAAATTAATTATGCACTTTTATATTTAACTCCCTCATAAGTCATAACATTAATATTATGTCTTTTTTTGGGTCCAAAATGAATTGAATTAAGTTTATTGTAATATAAAAATAATTAAATTTAAATGAATTAAATAAAATTAAATTACACTAAAATTAATTTAATGAGTTTTTAGAAGAAAATAACATAAATAAACAAAGCAAAGTACCTAATTAAGTACGTGTCGCTTTAATTTCACGGTTCATTATGCATGCAACCAACAAAAGCATGGCAACTTAATTAATTAACACAAGCTGCTTCGTAACTGATCAGTGATCATAATCATTCAATGTTTGGTGGGCTCTTAGAATTACATTTCATCATTTCTATTTGTTCGGTTATTTGGTGGGCTCTTAGAATTACATTTCATCATTTCTATTGTTTGGTTATTGTTAGTGATATAGGCAGAGCTAAAATTACTACTGTTAGAGTAATTTATTTTTTATGGACATTAATCAATAATCATTCTTAAAAATACACAAATTTCTCTGACATTAGTAATTTTAACCCTGACTATATCACTAGCCTTTGCTTATGAGTACAAACACCATAAACAAGAAACACCATATAATATAACCCCTTCATTTTTTATCTTTTTTTTACTACTGATACCTTTGATTTTGGTACACTTATTTAGCTGATTAATAAAATATTTGTAATGGGAGTGATTTCAATAATCTGTTAATGATTTAAAAGATGGAGTATTTAATTAATTCGATCGTGCCAAATCACACTAAACCGTCCTTAGTAGTTAGTACAATTCAAATCCAAATAGACAAAGGTATTGATCTTCGTTCTAAGTGCAGTGGACCCTCTCCCTTGATGCAATTGACCTTCGCTCTTGGACCCATCTGTCTCAATGTGTGGTTTGGGTGGGGGTACTTGCTCGTAAGTTAAGTCCGGAAGACTTTAGTCTGAAGGTGGCTAGTCGTCATTGTGTATGTTGAGAATTTTAGCCCTTAATTATATAGTTTTGCCCCAAAATAGACTACTACTTCAAAATAATGACAATTGTAATCACTTAATTGTGCAACACATAGCTAATATGCCCACTTCACATTTATTGGCCTGACCATGTTCAACTATGAACATATTTTTAAGGGTATTTGGAATTTTTCAGGACCTTCTGAGATTTCCAGGACTTTCTCCTTGGCTCTCATTCGAGCCTGTGTCCTTGAAACAACCTAATTATAATAGGACTACGTACCGAAAGAATATATACAGAGAGCATTGTCATACGATAAATAAGGAGAAATGGGTCCTTTGTAGTGGAAAATTTATAGGAAGGGGCCATTTGCTTGACAATTGAGTGGAGTAATAGTAGAAGAGAAATACGAATTTGCCTTCCACTTCTCTCGATCGGGTCAGTCTAAGTCGTCAACAAAACTATATACATACCACGTGTACTGTTCAATTCAAATCAGTCACCGAGGTTACGGATCATAGTACGGAATTTTATGGCATCTATTTTATTGTTTATTGCCTTTGCGACACCCATAAGATTCACCTACGTAAATTAATTTGCTATGAAAAATTGAAAACATATTCTATTTATTTGTTATTAGTAAGTCGGTGTCAATTTCTTTTGTATTGTAATTATTTATTTTTTAATTAATATATTTTGCCGTTTTAAAAAAAGTAGTAGTAGTACTGTAGTACCATTAATTTTACACTAAAAGCTAGGATTAACATGAGAAGTACTCAGTAGTATCATTAATTTTGCTGCTTAAAAATAAAGTCAATAGTTAGAACTTAGATGGATGTCTCATGAGAGACAACTTAAGTGGCTCCAAAAGGGTTAAAGCACATTAATCCAACATATATTATCTTTCGACCACTTGAATAAAGCTAGGTAGGTTAATAATCTGCTATATGTATCTACTGAAGAAGGGTAGAGTAGTGTTTGTAATTTACTCATGAAACATTGGCCTAGTGTTTGGGAGATATTTAAATGTGGGGACAAATATTGCATGCTTACAAATTATACAATAATTAAATTGTAATATTATGCCTGTAGGTTGATAGATCTTAAGTTTCTAGTGTACCGGATATATACTGGTCATTTCCAGTGCGTAATTTGAGCCCTCCTTTGTTGACTGCTACTTGAGAAACATACAGAAAATTCAAGCTCTTGAAAGTTGTCCCCTTTATAATTTTGGTGTATGTATGCAAATGGGTAAAAAAAGCTAATAGCGTCTTTTCCTTTCAACATCAGAAGACACTAAAGACGCACTCGACTCGACCGATGTGTACGTCTAAACTCACTAATAATTGAGACTTCAGTCAAACAGATTAGTCACTCGTGACGTTATACAAGTGAATAGTCATACTGTTTATCGGGCGAATAGCCCCGGCAGCTCTGAGATTAATTGCGGTATATTTATTCGCATAGGAGCTCAATTTTTTTATTCTCATGTTTTACCCAGCAATCCGTACAATTGTATAATAAAAAAATAAAATTAACGAATAATTAAACACAATATCAATAAGAAAAGAGTAGAACATAAAATTAGAAATCTCCACGGAATTGTGAATAAGAAAAGATTTCGAGTATTGAAATATAAATTTGCACGAAATTCGTATTTAAAGTTTACTATACCAAAACACATTTTTTAAGAAAAATGAGAAAAAAAAAGAGTGTGGGTATTATTATTATTATTATTATTATTATTATTATTATTATTTAGATAAAGTTGTACTCCCTCCGTCCCAAAACAGTTGCACCGTTTTGACTTTTTACGATCAACAAAACTGAAGTTTGACTACAAATTACTCTTAAACTATAATGGTAAAATATTTAACAAATTAGATATTGAAAATTTAGGATGAAAAGTTTCATAATATAATTTTGATAAATATTTTACTATTATAGTTTAAGAGTAATTTGTAGTCAAACTTCAATTCTGTTGACCGCAAAAAAGTCAAAACGGTGCAACTGTTTTGGGACAGAGGAAGTAAGTCGTTGATGAAGTATGAGAAATGGAGATAACTTAATAATAAAGAAGTTGAGGAATATAATAAAGAATTGATGACTGGACTATAAAAACTTTTCACTTTTGGGAGTAATAAGTTTGTATTGTAATGTTAGCCAAAAATAAAAAAAGTAGAAAGACTGTAATAACATGGATGAAATATAATTCAATTATTTTTTTTGACATAGGCCTTATATAATTTAAGATCGGCTCCGGCAAGTAACACAACATTGATAAATAAAGGAGTTATTAGATCAGTCCAAAGATACAAATGATACTCCCTCCGTCCCGATGATAAGTTTACGTTTGCTTTTTGCACGGTTTTTAATGAATAATTTTGTTTGCTAGTGTTATATTAATATTGTATGTAAATGTGGGGTAGTTGATTAAAAAGTGTGAGATATGAGTGGAGATAAAGAAGTGTAAATGTGGGGTCCATATTTAAAATAATATAGATGGGATGTGGGGTACTTTCCAAAAATGAAAACGTAAATAATTGATTGGGACGTCCAAAAAAAGAATACATAAAGAATTGATTGGGACATATGAGTATTATACAAATATCACTAAGGTGTTCGGTGATCAACTGTCCTCGAGACTGTATTTAAAATACCATAACTTTAAAAAGACAAAATGATGAGATCTTGGCCCAACTGGTCCATGTCTCACAGTCCAAGCCCGTAGTTATCTTAGTCAAGTAGATTAGGGTTAAGGTTAGAGATATTGTAGGATCTATTCTGATTCTGCATATCTTTTTAATAAATGTAGATTAGGTTAGGTTAGCATAAGGAAGGATCAGGAATATTCTCTGGATATCATGTTCTATACTTATCAGTTAGTATCTTTCATTATTATCTTTCCATGTTCTTTGTATTTCCTCCACTATATAACTGGCCCATTATTTCATACAAATATGATGATTATGTGAATTATGCCTAGATTGATTAACTCTGCAAGAAGTCCTGAACAAGACGATTCCTCCGTGATTATGGAGATACCAAGGTCGCTTAGTGCCGACCGAATCGGTTATATCCGAAGACTTTCAACGATGGAGCCGCTCAAGATGTTGAGCACCGCATGGATCGGTCAAATCCGTACAGGTTACATCACAAAAACAAAACTCAAGGAACCTAAAATGTTGATTAGGCCCTCCACGGCTCCACATAGCACGTTGTTTGAGTCTTTTACTTATTTATTTAACTTTTTAAAGGTGGTCTCTATAGAAACTTAATATTGATGTTGTGCTGAATTTAGACTTAGTGTTGAATAAATACATCGAAAAGCTCAAACACCAACACCGATTCTAGCTTGCTTAACTCCTTGACAAATCAATAAATTAACAAAAAGAGATAGATCAGAGTTCACTAGATCAAGAATGGAGGATGCAAATTACAACAAGAGAGCAAAATCACACAATTTCACTCACATATATAGCTCACAACATGATAACTAGTCACATAGCTTTCTCTCTGTGCATGATGAATGATTCGAGCCGTAAATTAAAACTACTCTCTGATGAATTTAAATAGGAAAAATTTTATTTTGCACCAAAAACTTTTTCATGATTTTGATATTGCACTCAAACTTTTGTTTTATTAAAAATTACACACAAACCTTTCAATAAAATTTTCAAATTGCACAAAAGTTTAACACCGTTAACTTTTCCGTTAATTAAACTTTCATTTGTTTCAAATTACACATTAATCTTTGCCAAAAAATTTAAATTACACTAAAAAAAAAAAAAAGATAAATAGTAAAAACTCCTAAATAATCAAATTTTGTTACAGTACATTCCGACATCCAAATTTAGGCCCTGGATTTATCACCCATACACTCCACTTGCTACGGTATAGTGACACCCTCGAACAATTTCCATCATACTAACAAACAATGCAAGAGGTTTTTCAACCTCAACCTCAATTTTGATTGCATGGTAACTCAATCAGCCTCCTTAAACATCTCACATTGAATCCCATGATGCAATCTAAAGAGTAGGTGACCTGGGTTTCCAATTCAGTACAAAATTGGATGTGGAAGGATTGAAAAAGAGAAGCTAACTCATCATAGCAGCCGCGATACATGAGAAGAAAGAGGAGCTGCAACGAGAAAGATGATACAGGACGCATGAGGACGGCCAACAACGACAAGATAGGAGCTGTGATTTGAGATCTAAGAGAGTTGAATTGGGGGTTAAGTTCTATGTCCATCGATCTGAGCTAGAGTAATGGAGTTAATGGTGGAAATCGACCATTGGGGGTGGGGGGTAGGAAAGAAGAAACTGTGCAATTACATTGGTACCCCTAACATAAAAATTAATGGTGTCAAACTTTGTGTGATTTGAAAATTGTGTTGAAAGGTTTATGTGCAATTTGGAATAAAATAAAGGTTTCAATGCAATATCAATTGGTGCAAAATAAAATTTTTCCATTTAAATAACAGTGCAAACTGGAGAGAGAATCAGGAACCACACGATCATAACCATTGAATGATCCGACGACCCAATTAAAACGAAATTTCAAACAGGTAACAACTTGCTCTATTATTACAACTCAGTTCTTCATCTTTTCCATTCATTCTCCAACTATGGCCCCTCAAACTTATGTAAATTTGCATTTAGAACCAAAATTCACATTTAAGTAGTGGGATAGAACCCTTTTTGTACACTCTCTTGGCCTTGGATGGATACTTTCCTTTAGGACCACTCTGTCTTAAATCAAATAGATGATGCAGTCTTCAGATTTAACCAACTACACTACTTGAAATTAAGTACTAAAATATGTGCATTTTGGCAGGAATTTTTTTTTAACGGCCAAAGTTTTTGATTTTACTAAAAAGAGCATGAGTAATGCTTGAAACACCTCCACCTAACAAACGAGAAATCAACACCGATCGACACTACAACAAACTATTAAAACAACTAAAAGGAGCCGAGAATGATGATAAACTCCAAAGTAACATGCTTGAGAAAATCATCCAAAAACGCACGCGCACATGAAGTAACTTTGCTCCACACCGTAGCAGACCAAGAAGAAGTTGAGCCGCGCCGGGATCAAAACTAGAAGGAAACAACCACCACAAGGTGAACCAAAACCATCCCCATCTTTTGGCAGGATTTCTAATCATCATGAATTATGATCTAATGGCCAATTCTTGTAGTAGATAATAACTAAAGCCCAGCATCTTTGGCTGTCAGGGCCAGTATATTATGCCTCGATCCAAGTTTCATAAATCTGAAATCGACACACTAGCCCTAGTGATTAATGGATCGGCCCAAGCTTAATTACTCCCTCCATTTTTTTATATAAGTAGTTTTAACATTGTGTTCTTGTGCTTAAATATAAGTAGTTTAAGGTTTTAAATTAGTATTATATTAGATTTTCAAGACAATAATTATATATGATGGTGGAATTTCAATGTTTGAATTTTAATATAGTAATTCTTTTTTCATGTTTATGATTGGATGTTAGAATAAAATTATATTTTTTTAATGGTAATAATAATAATAATTATTTTTAGAACAAAAGTATATTAATACTTCAAGATTGTCAAAAGGTAACGAATCAAAACCAACACTATCCGAGGTAGCCACATACGCCAACATGTGTGCTACTTTATACAGGTGCGAGGAACAGAGGCAAACTTAACAAAAGAAAACAACGCTGCCAATTCTCTGATTTCTTCTACTATGGCTCCAACACAAGAATACGACTGAACTCCTTCATTTATTTTCTGAATCAGCGTGCTACAATCAGTCTCAAAAATCACAATTCTGAAGCCATGCTCTGCTGCCTTTTGCAGACCACTTTTCAATGCCATTCCCTCCGCAACTTCTGGTTCGTGAATGACAACAATCTACGACACCACATCTTAACTTGCGCATCATGTCCACGAATAACACAACCCAGTTTGATTCCTTGCCCACGCACAACAACCGCATTTGTGTTGATTTTAACACAATCTGGACCTGGAGGCTGCCATGTACGCTGTTGCTTCTGTTGCGCTCCATTATGTTGCTGCCGCTGAGCTAATCTGTAGGCCTGTAGGTACTGTTCAGCAAATTAAAGCAAGTACATTACATGGATCAACAACACCTGTATCTCTGTGCACCACTCGATTCCTTGCATGCCAGACTGCCCAACAAACGACGACAATCTGCTAATCATAATGTTTTTATCCACAGTCGAATGCAAATGCCCAAACCAACTCCATACACAAACATGCTCTGTAGAGAAAAGTCTATTAGAAACAGTAGAATATAAAGCTCATACACATCTCGCAAAGTGACAATCACGGAGTATGTGCAAGATCGACTCATCACCACAACAACATAAAGGACAAATCAATTAACATCCAGACCCCGTCGATTTAGCACACTGTAAACTGGAATTGCCTTATGCAACACTCGCCAAAGAAAAATTTGTATCTTATTCAGCAGAGCAAGCTGCCAAACCCAAGACCAGCTAGCCCCCCTCCTAGAACTAGTACCCCCTCTTTGCGCATGGTACAAACGAGTAGAAAGCTCTCGTGCCAAATGATAGGCTGATCGCACAGTAAAGAACCCCCCTTTTGAAAAATGCCACACCCGCAAATCATCTCTATCCTGGGAGGGCACTGGTATTTGCAAAATAGATGAAGCATCGTCTTCCCAGAACAAAGAAGTCACCAAATCAGAATCCCACCCTGACCCATCTGCTTTTAGTAACTCTAAAACTTTAGTATTTCCCATCCCAAGAAAGTCCGGAGTAAATGGTCTAAACCCCTGATCCCTTGAAATCCAACTATCTCGCCAAACATCGATATTTCGCCCATTACCTACTCTCCCTCTCTTACTAATCCATTTTCTATTATGATATTCGAGTTTAAGTGAAAGAAGTAACCCCATTTCTAACCAAATCCATTCCCCCACACATACTTTTCCAAGTGAAATACGCATTAGACTTAGATCTCGCCTCTAGAATGTCACAATCTGGAAAATACTTGATAGATCTTCTCTGTTGAGTCGTGTTTTAATAATTATTATTATTGTGGACCATCATTTATATTTATTCCCATCACAATCATTTTCTTAATAAGTGTGAAGAAGTGTAAAACTACTTATAAATAAAAAATTGGAGGTAGTACTTGTTTCAGCCCCCAAAAGTATGCAATTTTGACTTCTGAATTTATGTCCATTTGTTACTGGTCATGAGCGCATTGGAGTAATGACGTTGCTTTGTTGTCATTTTGATTTTTGGAATTGAAGAGTAATACGAGTGTGCGACAGAAGTTTTTGTTCTTTTAGCTTAGATAAGAGCAAGAACGAAGCCAGCCCCGACCAACCTGGAATATTCAGGTCCGGTTCAAGCTGGGCCACTCCAAACAGGTCTAATCTCCGAGTTAAATATTTGCCCTCATATCAGTCTGGTCCTATTTTAGCTAGACCGCTCAGCCCAAGTCAAACTTATGAGTTAGTAGTATGTATTTTTAATAATTTTTTAAGGGGAGATTACATATTACAAAATCACTCATGACTAAGTACGTCTTTTAATTTTTATGGTTTTGTACTCTTGTATGCACTAAGGGTTGGTTCACATGCACCCTCTCACTATTTAATGTGAGCTCCATAGTGGAGACTACGGCTACAACAGTAAGAGAATTCATGATTTAGCCACTTTGTACTTGCACTTTTGGACTAATGCTACAATTTGAGCCCCTCTTTGTACTTTGCACTTCTGAACTTTTAATAAAAGTTTTTGTTGTTTAAAAACCAAAAACATCCACTCATGTGATCTAAAAAAGGACTTTTTATTTGATAATACAAGAATTCCCAAAATTAATTAGCATTGATAATATGTCTTGGAAAGTACACTTGGGCAAAATGTCATAAAATGCTATCAACTAGTTGAAGGCTTAACCAAGAGTCCAACTTGAGACATCTCTATAATATACGGTACGAAGTATTACATTTTAGATCCTACTACTACTTAATTTCTAACAAAAACATCTCAAGAAGTGAATGAGAAACCGAAAGAAAATATTATTGTAGGGCTGATCAAGCAACTCAATGCGAATGAACCGACGCCGTAACACAAGACTCCTCGGCAGGACATCGCTGTAATACAATAATGTTGTCACAGTAGCTTCCGGTTGAGCCACAAATGACCCTATCGATTTTATCATTGATTCGACCATCATCATCGTGAGCCCCTGCAAGAATATACACATATAGTTTATACAATTGACATGTCCACCGCAACATATTGAAACAAAGACAGAGAGAGACATATGTACCATGACAAATATGAAGGCAAACTTGTGAAGAACAATTCCCTGTGAAAGGCAAATATGTATTGAAAAGTGAATATATTGGAGATAGATAAAAAGTATAAAAAGGGTTATATGGGAGTATTAAGAAAACATTGGGCGGGCGGCATTGGGTATATCGATACCACTTAGCTATACTAATTTACTCATCTAAGTACGTACTTAGTCGAGAGGATTCTAATCCTTCTTTATAACTCCACCAAATACTAAAAATTAAGAGAGATAGCAGCTTGCTAAATGTTCCTTTTGTTTGTTTCTCCAACTTCAAGCAGCAAGATATTATATGTGGGTGAGGCTTACCTTGACAAACAAGTAATTTAATTTATTAAAGATAAGTTTTATGAAGGAAAATAGAAATAACTTATTGGGCAAACAACTAATTTAATTTCAATTTCTTGTTACAGTGGTTTATAATTTAGGCACATGGTTTAAAGAGGATAAATTTAAAAGTTTGTAAAGTAAGTATTATATTAAAGTGATAAGTGAATGGTAAAGCATTTTAATTTATTGATCCTGTTTTTTTGGAAAAACAAAACGTGATTTATTGTTAGCATAATGATAGTACATAATACATATTCTACTACTAACTACCTAACACTACAATCTAATACTACTACCATCTATTTACAACAAAACTATACACTACCTCCTCAATTCATTCTGGATGTAACCAGCCGAACAGAGGACTGTACACGATCGATTTCTACATAAGTTTGTAACCAGGTTGGACATATATCCCAAACCATTAGACGAGACTGTACAAGAAAACTATCATTTGAACCATTTATACGCCGGAATTGTACTGCCATTTGTGCTGCATTTTCTGGGTGCCCACTTCCAACTTTGGCCAAAACATCAGCTACAGAGTTTGCTTCACGATGAAAATTATATGGTACTTAGTGAACTGCTGTAACAACTTCCTAATTTGATCCAGATGTTCCTCTACTTCCCAACTGCTTCTTTGAGTCCTGCACAAAAGATTAAAAACAAACATTGAATCCGTTTGAATCTCAAGATGCAAAATATTCAACTGTAATGCAAGAATTAAACCATGCTTAACAGCAACTAGCTCAATAAAATGATTATGTGTTATTCCATTATAACCAGCAGCTGATCTGATGTATTTTCCATCAGTTGTCCTTAAAATCACTCCAAACCCCGCTTGCCCTGGGACTCCTAATGCTGATCCATCACAATTAAGCACACACTCATAACCAGCCTTAGAAGAGCAACTTATAGGGATTTGACACAGATGTTTAGTAGGAAAAATAATAGCATGTTGTCTAAGAAAATATCTATATTTCATATATAACCCTGCAGTTCTTATTGGTATCCTTCAAAATACAAAATCATTTCTAGCTTGCCAGATTATCCACCAGGATAAAATTAACCCTAACTGCTCAGAAGAGTTAAGTTGCAACTGTAAAATTTTTAACTCTGTGTCCATTTGTAATCCAGCTGCAGGCCAAACCCTAGTTCTAAAATCCTGAAAAACACTACAACTGATTCTGAAAAACACTACAATTTATTGATCCTGTTAATTCTAACAACATATAGTTTTAAAATTTCTTTACAAATTCTTCAAGGAGAAAATTACAGCTACACATGCAGTTTTATATTTATTGTATAATATATGTAAAAAAACAATAATTTATTAATATGAAAAAAGAAATAGGGAGCTATATGTAATCAAATTTGGTTGAAATTGATTGGAAGTTTTCATTTATAATCCTGGTATGGACCGAAAAATAGACCGAGATAGTTTGTCCGGAGAGATGCCTCCTAGTTCCTTCAATAGCTTAGGGGTGTTTGCAATGGCTTCAACTTAAAATAAGTGACTTAATTTAAGGAGAAGTTGGTAAAGTTGCCTTATTATAGAATTTGATGATGTTTGCAAAAAACTACTTAAAAGTTAGATAAGTTGTAGGAGTAGTGTTTGCAAACCTAACTTTTTGGACAAAAACAACTAAAATCCAGCTTATTATAAAGAGAAGCTGTTGAAGGAGGTACAACCCAACTTCTCCAACTTCAACTTATCCAGCTTAATTTAAGAGAATTAAGCAGCTTATAAGCTGTTGCAAACACTCAAAAAGCTGCTTCTGCTTAAAATAAATGATAAGCTCAATAAGTTAAGCTGTTGCAAACACCCACTAAGTTCCTCAGAACTACTACTTATCATCATGTGTTCGATAGATATATATGAATGAAGGTTTACATGAGTATTTAACGGTAGGGGGTGTTCATAAACCGGACCGGATGATGTTAAAATCGGACCGGTACATACGGTTCGGTCCATATCGAATATTTTCCGGATCGGTTTCAGGTCCAAGGAAGTACTACTTTTCCGGTCCGGTCCGGTCTCGAGCAAAAAACGGAATGATCCTGTCCTAGACCGAAAGGACCGGAACACATCACTATAAGAAATACAGCTTTTAGCGACGGATTAATAGATACGGATGGCATCCGTCGCTAAATAGCGACGGATCGCTACTCGTAGCGACGGATAAGGACGAACTGCGCTCTAAGCTCAGTTCGTCCTTTGGAACACCCAATCCGGCTTGCATTTAGCGACGGATTAGTTTTATCCGTCGCTAAATTGGCGACGGATATAACTGTCCGTCGCTATTGGAGTTGACCAATATAAAAATAAAAGGGAAACAAAATTGGATAATCAACATATAGCGACGGATATTTTCATCCGTCGTTAAATAGCGTCGCTAAGTGCTGTATACAGATCGCGGTCGTCTTCTTCCTCCCTGCTCTCTCATTCCTCTCTTACCGCGAAAAAAAGAAAAAATTTGAAACTTGTGCATTACTCATCCAAATCGAGCAATCTTGGAGTCTATTCGAAGCTAGTGGAGCAAGGAACAAGATTGGGCATTCAATTTCATTACCCATGGACCATTTGTTCCAAAATTGAAGGTAATTTGCATAAACCCTAACTTTGAAATATTTGAGAATTCATTGATTTTCGATGTGTTTGAGCAAATTCATGTTTATGTTTAGTTCCTACTAGGTTGTTTAACAAGTATTGAGTAGTATATTATCCTTGGACTTGATAATTTGATAGATTTATGGTGAAATTGAATTCTTGGTGATATTGAGTATTGAGTATGGATGGTAAATGTTGAAATTGCTGTATTGACTATATGATATATGTATGGATGCTAAATGTTGAGATTGAGTATTGACTACATGTTGTAATTAATATTATTTTGTTTAGATTGGTATTTTTATATATAGGTAGTTTATCCGATGGATCGTTCTTGGATGTACAACCGTGTTGCTGATGGATTCATCCTTCCTAGTTTTGAGGAAGGCGTACGAGCCTTCATTGAATTTGCATTGGCACATCCCAATTGTGTGAGCAAAGGGTCTATAAAGTGCTCTTGCAATGCCAAAAAATGTAGGAATTTCAACTATTTGCCTCCTGTAACGGTAGTTGAACACTTGAGACGGAATGGGTTTGTTCCTGTTATCCATATACGTGCACTTTCCAAGGTGGAGTACATTGAGGATGATGACTCAACGACTAACTCCTACCAAGAAGCGATTGTGGACTTGGGTGTACTTGATAGGAACCCCGTTCATGTCATGGATGAAGTCATACATCTTCACGATGACACATTTATGGACTTAGCCACAGGCGATGAAGAGGGTACAAACTATACTTACATGTATTGTCTGTGTGGTTTATTTGTTTATGCACTAAGTACGAAAGTTTTATTAATTACTGAATAAGTTGCAATTGATGTGTACATATGAACTTACATCTTTCATTTCGTATGGTTTCTTTGTCTTTGCAGATATCCTCCTTTGGTCCACTTCAGCCTCCCATGCCATTTGTGTGATTCACAATGCCTTATTGCTATCATGGTACGTTTACAAACTGGTTCATTGGTGTGAGTGGTATGTTAGCCACTGTATGTGTTTGGGTGATATGTTAGTCACCATGTGTTAGTGAATTTAGGGCTATGTGAGTTGTATGTTGATTCAGGTTCAATCTTTTAACTTTCTCCTTTTCATTTTTTTTTTACATGCATGTTCGTGTAGATTGGGATCCTTTGGACTTGGACTTGTTACTTTGCAATGTTGGATTATTAGAGTTAGCAATTGCATGCATTGTAACTAGTTTAGAATCTTCGACACCTTATATACATTCGTGTGCAATGAACTTCCAACATTTGTCTATTTATATTAATGATTTTTCACCATTTTGAGTTTACTTTATGACTCGTTTCAATGAGGATTATGGACAATTGATGTATATACTGTATGTACAGGTTTTGGTATTATAAATTGGCTGTCAAAATAGGGAAAACATTTTTTTTTTACCCTCCAGATTTAGCGACGGATGATGTTATCCGTATCTATATATAGCGACGGATTATGTTATCCGTCTCTATATATAGAGACGGATGAAATTATCCGTGGTTAAAGAGCTTGAACCACATATAGACACCTGTCACTCCGTCTAACGACGGATAAGTTTATCCGTCGCTATATATGGAGACGGATAAGTATTCCGTCCCAACTTTGGTCAACGATGAAGTTTGCGACGGATCGTTTAATCCGTCGCTGAAAACAGCGACGGATTATATTATCCGTCGCTTATTTCATTAGCGACGCCACTTTTCGCGACGTCCTATTCGGAGTCTCCGTCGCTAATGCCTGTTAGCGACGGATCGGTAACTGATAGCGACGGATGGTGTTCGTCGCTAAATTCGGTTTTTCTTGTAGTGCATATAATTGGTTAATTATTATGCCTACTAATTAATTAAGTGTTGAATTTGCATGACAATTCTTTTAGCTGTAGTAGTATATATACTAATGTTGATATGAAAGTTGTCGAAACTCATGTACCTTGTTGTTGTGTTTGTACCTAATCTTACAAGTTCACACTCTCACATAAGTTATTATGGTTAGTAAGTAATTAATTAACATTAAGTTACTAGTAATTAAACCGTTAAGTATAATTTCCCGTTTGCTATGCTCTTAATCTCTTGAGTTGCTTTAGAAAAGAAAAAAAAAACACAATAAATACATCCGGTCTACGTGGTTCAAAACCGAATCCGGTTCAAAATATTTCGATCCGGTCTGGACAGGATCGGAACCTTACAGGTCCGGTTTCAGGTCCTAGAAATTCTAGGATTCCGGTTACGATTCAATCATGTTTCGGTCTCGATCTGGTGAACACCCCTTAATTAAAGGAGATTTTACTTTGTGACCAAGTCTAACTAAGCAGGCATAATATGTCAAACTAGTGGGTTAAGCTCATGTCAGAGGTTATTCTGGAGAAAAATAAACCATAAACCTAACTTCAAGGCTATGCAATTATTAAATAAAGAAAAATACGAGTACAAGAACGATAATGGAGAAGAAGAATATAATTTAGAAGAATGTTCCATCGTCTTCTACCAAATGGACCACGTCTGGCTGGGTCCATCTGTTGGTAATTTTTATCACAAATTGAGCAAATCACCAACCCAGGCTATGTGGGTTTTTCATTTTGATTGGGATCACACCCCACAATTGGTTTATGACCCAAAATCGGCCCATGTAAGAGCATTATTTATGGTTGGGGTTTAATTGGAGGTATGTTAACCTAAAAGTTTCAAAAAAGCTCATGCCAAATGATATCTCCAATGGTTTGATACTTATTTGAGGATTCTATGTGGGTCCCTATGCCCATATTCATCCATATTATTGGATCGAGATTTTGTTGTAGGTCCCATGGCTTAAGTCCCAAAGAAGCCAAAAACCACCTCCAATGGAGACTTTTTTGGGACTACTAAATAATAGCCCTTGGAAAAGGGCTACTAAATAGTAGCCCTCAATTAAGCTCCCATATTAATATTCTATAATTTATTATTTATATGATTGGTCAATGGAGTAGTAATATAGTACATGTGACCCACAAGAAGCCCCAATTAAACCCCAAACCATTGGAGTCTTCAATTTGAAAGAGACTTCTTTTAGGGCTTCTAAACCATAATTTAAGCCCATTAGCCCATTGGCATAGAGTACTAATTAGTAGCCCTTTATAGCCCAATGGAGACTATTTGGGCTTAAGTTGGGATTTTAGTCCCAAATAAACTCCAATAAAACCTCCAGGAGTGCTCTAAAAACTTCCAGAGTCATGGACACATAATTATTTCTAAAGTAAATACTCCCTTCATCCCCACTAATATATTTTTCAACTCCTCAAGTAAATACTCCCTTCATTTCTTTATTTACATTTTATTTTTTATCTATTTTTTATTTCTAATTTATTATGAGTTCTCTATTACCCACACACACCTAGTAGAACACAGATTATAAAAAACTGAACAAAACAAAACAAACTTAAGAAATTCATTCGAGCAAAAGGAGTAAATAATTAAATGACAAATTTGCCCATCCTGCAAGCGATGGCGAAGACCAATAAGGACGACAATGATTGGTTTTGAGATGGATACAAGTGTAATTATCCCCTTTAAATCCAACCCACGGTCCACTAGTCAAGTATAAATACAGAAAGTGGAAAAGAATCCACTAACATCAATAATAATAGTACTATTTCTCTGCAGCTGCAACAGCGATAGGGTTTGAGGAGCATCTTTTCTCTCTTCCAATTCCGATCGCATCCAATCCCTAACCAACCACCAACCATGTCTAGCAAGCAAGGTGATTCGTCAATCTTCTCCACGATCCTCTCTTTCTTGCTCTTCATGCCCAATTGTTTCATATTTTCTTCAATTTTCCGTTTTTCTACAAATTAAATATCTCTCAACTTTTTTGTTTTGTACGATAGGAGGAAAAGCAAAGCCTTTGAAGCAACCCAAGGCCGAAAAGAAAGAGTACGACGAGGTATGATCGATTTTCGGCTACAGAGATCTGCTTTTACCCAATTAATTAGGTCTTTGCATTCCAATTATTTATGATTTACCTAATTATGATGATAGGGTTTTGTGAATCTTTGGATGCATTTTTGATTTTGTTCGTATGGATGTGCTTAGGGTTTGCTAATTGTTTTAGCTGTATTTTCAGTTTGCTTTTGTTATGAATGCTTTTATGCTGTAAATTTTAGCGACTGAATTATTAGTTGATTACAAGAGTCTTTTTTTTGTTTAAAGAATCTGCTCCAGATTGACAACCTGTAACTTTTCTTCTTCAAAAGTTGTTGCATTTAGCGCCAGCTTGGTGTATTATCCCATTTTATTGTTTTGGGTTTTTTGTGTTTCTTCTCTGTGTTGCTTGCGAATTTTCTGGTTATAGTCTGTGTATATTGCTCTGGAAGTTTTGAGCTTGTAGTAAATTTGTATCTTAGCCCAACGAATTAACAGCTCTAATTAAATGAAAATCTACTTCATTCCCCCTTTTCATCTCACCTTTAGTATTCAGATTTCATGATTATGGAATCAAAAAATTCAGACAAAGGATGATCATTGATTTTGTCGAATAGTAATCTGATCAATTGCCTTACACTTGAGCTCAATTTAATAATTCTCTGGCAACATATTGGTGGTGCACTTTTATTGGTTATTCTGTAGTGACATTACCTAAGTGGTTAAAAGTTTCTGTATCGGAAGATAAATAATTGTAGTACTAAAAGATGCTATAGAAACGTACCCGCCTGGCTTATTGTATTATGTGTATGGTATGTGGCTGGATCTTTCTTGTAGACGCGGCCTTATCAAGTTATCATTTACTACCTGTGCTTCTGTTTTGGTTTCTTATACATTGGGTAAATTTTGCAGATTGACAAAGCTAATATTCAAAAGAAAAAGGATGAGGAGAAGGTAAACCACTGATTTATTTATTTTATTAGACAATTTACTCTCATCTCTTATCGTCTCTCCTCCCTACCTACCTGTACTTATTGTGATTGTCTTTGCAGGCTCTCAAGGAGCTCAAGGCAAAGGCTCAGAAAGGTGCTCTTGGAGGTGCTGGTCTGAAGAAGAGTGGCAAAAAATGATTTCCAAGTACCAGTTGTCTCCAATGAGTGTTCATGACTCGTTGATGTTATCATATTTTTATTTAGTGTGTCGCATAAACCTGTTGGCTCGTTCTTATCTGACAGACGGTCTTTAGTTATTGAACTTACGGAGTCTTCACTTCTGGGGTTATATATATTCTGCTATTAAACTTTGTTCTTGTAGGTTTTTACCGTCTCATGATTTAAATGGTCTTTACTCTACTGATTTCTCAGCATCTGGTGCAATAAATGCGATTTTGGTATGGCTTAGCAAAAAGAGGTCCTAATACCTAGTATGAATTCGGCAAAACAGAATTTTGGTCCCAAGTCCCAACTCCTTAGCTCAATGCGTGTGTGTTGGTTGATTGAATCAAAAGTGATTCTGTTCGACAGTCTAACAAGACTAATCTAATTTAACCCATTTTTCCTTTTGAGCCGATTGGAAAACTATTTGTTACCCGTGAAATAACAACTCTTTTACAACGTATGTAAGGAGGTGTAGTACAAGAAAAGAAAGACGTTAGTCATCCTCTCCACGTGAGAATAAACACTCTATAGGGTAAATGTTCAATCTTGATTCTCTCTCTAAAGGTGAAGGATTTTTCTTCTTCGCTTTCAGATGTAACATGTATCGTTACACATCTTTAACAGTCGACTTAGAAGTTCAGACTTGTGTGAAATTAATCTATATTACGGAGTAACTTTTTAACTGGAGTCATGGACCACGCTGGGTGCAACCCAGCTAAAGCATGAAATACAAGAGTTCGATATGATGTAAAACATGAAATTTCAGGGTTCACGAGGAAGCAGATTCTTCAAGTCCAACAAGTTTATCTAGCTCACCTGTTAATATATTATCCTGATCTAAATTAACCATCTCAAAATGTTTCAGTTGTACTATCTCCACTCCACAAGTCTGGGGCTATTTGTATTGCAACAATACTTCGCATTACTAAATTGAACTGATATGAACCGAGAATGCCAAAAAAGTGTCTAAACCTCATCGAGTGAAGACAGACAAAGTTACAATGCTTGTTTGCCTCACAAACAAAAGCGTTCACCATATAACTAGCAAACGGGATATAACATGTCTTAATGGATACAACAAAAGCACTACTCTTGGGCAGGAGTCTCTGGTTGATCTCCCTGCTCCTCGTCTTCTCCCTGCTCTCCTTCTTCTTCTTCCTTTTTCTTCTCTTCTTCCTCTTCTTCCTCATCTTCATATAAACCCGGAGGATCATATGGCATTGGTGGTGGCAATGGAGTTTTCATCGGGCTGAACTTCGGAAATATGTCAGGTCTCCTTCCAGGCCTTGATCTTTCATACTCCTGAATCATTAAAATTAGAAATATCATTGAATAAGCGTATTAGATTTAGAAAGACTCGGATCATGAACCAGGGGCAGACCCAGGAGCTGGGGGGGGGGGGGGGGGAGGGTGTGCGAAATTACATATATACATGATTATTTCGAGAGTTCCCTGGGGAGGGGGGAGTCTGTCAATTGGAATTACTGAACTAGTATAATGCATAGTAATTTATAGGTGCAAAAAGCAATAGATTCTGGCCTTGTATCCTTGTAGCTAGGTAGATTTTTGTTTCTCTTAAATTCACTTCTGTTTTTTAAAATCCTCCAGTTCTCTACAGCTCCAAGTTTCCCAATCGATTTCTTCATTCCAAATCTTCAAAACCACTACATTAATTCCATTTCAGGTCTAGATTCACAAGGAATTGAAGGATTCAGACTTCGTTTCATCTCCTCCATTATCAAGGTCACTCTTCTTCCTCCCGATCATTGCTACTGAGACGTGATTGCCGTTTGCTAGAGTAATGTAAGGAGAGGAATACATTGTTCTTTCCTATAGTAAGTACTCTTCTACATTCAGAAATGTGACATGATATTTATGCTCACAAATTCGAATAACAGTGACGGAGATTTAAACTGAAGCTGTTATATTTCACATAGCATTTTGTCCTGGGAGCTTCTAACAGAAGTTCAAAGGATTGATGGATGCAGCTGCCAGGGGTAATTACGTAGCAGAGCAGTGGAAGGTTTGAGACTTACAGTAGAAATTCTTCCGAAGAACGGAGAACGGTTATGGCAGGAAATAAGAATTTAGGTCTCGAGCAGACAGAAGGCTCAAAAAATAGATCTTATCAGGTTTAATACAGCTTATTTAGATGGACAAGTGACAAATAGCTATTAGCAGAACAGCATCATTAGCAGGGTCTTTTCACAGTAATCTGCTCAAGTAATTTGGAGTAAAAGGATAATCCCTCGCATGAGAGAGGCTATGGAAATAAATAACCACAAAATTTAAAATGTTTCATGCCTAGGGAGAAATTCACCGTTAGTGAGGGCTCAAGAAACACAATATGACATGGAATCTTCAGCTTTAAGTTGATATGAAACAGAATATACCCTCATCGAAAGTCTGAAAACATATCACAAATGACAGGGTTTAGAGTCTAATCTAATCTACTTATCCCGGCAACAAAAGACTGTGGATAGCATTTTATTGGATTATGTTTGTGAAACTATCATAACAATTTATGCAGTGCTCGTGACGGATATAGCACCTTATATTAGTAGATCATATCCAATCTGCCATAATTTCACATTATCTGGACATGTGTCTATGAAATTTGTACATAGTTCTCGGGTCTTCTTTGTACTAAAGAAGCCATAGGCAAATTTGACATTAAGATAATAAGTGATTAATTCCAACTCAAACCTAGGATTTATTAACTAAATTGTCAATTAACACGGATACTAAAGAATATAGTATATCCCAAAATCGAATTAACATTGCAGCTAGTTCTAGCAGGGCAAGCTAAAAACAACAAAACAGAAACTAACAATTACATAGAAAAGTTGAAATTCGATAATTGAGCAATAAAATTAAATTGGTTGAGGAAAGGAAGTTACCACAGGGAAATCGAGAGGCGAGCGGCGTGTCATCTTCTCTTCTTCGGGAGCCATACGCACAATCGGAAGCTTCCGCCGACGAGAGGAATAGGCATGAGTTATCAAGGGCGGCAGAAAACTAGTGGTGGAGGTGGAGGAAGGAAAAGATGTGGTTGAGGAAGAGGTTGAAGGGTATGAAGATGAGGGTGCCAGTGGCAGTAATGATAACGAGGACAGCAACGCCATAGCCAATACAGACCGACCTGGCTTTGTCTCGTATCTTCTTTTTCTTCTTCTTCCCTAATCTAAACGAGGAGCAAGAGGGTTTTTGGGGTTTCGATTTACGGAGTAAATAGCTACGACCTGGAACAACAAATAATCAGATTAGGTGAGATTCGGATCCACTTACCGCCGGGTCGTTGGGAGGTTCAAGGAATGTGGACAGACCCGTTTGATCCACTTGGTTTTTATCTTTAAGATTTTTATTTATTTATTTTTTCTCCTTTTGGTCTAGTAAAACATGTCATAAATTTAATCGGGTTTAAGTCCGTCCCAATCTCTTTTACAAAAAGTTTAGGTGAAAGAACATTTCAACAAAGTTTTATTTTACCAAGACCAATCTCCAATTTTCACCCTTCAAATTGTTATTCAAATGTTCCATTAGCAGAACATATAGGAAAACGCTTGCACTCTATGTGAAGTTGATCTCCATGTAAACTGCGCGTATTTGTCTCCTAAGCTGAGCCATGGAGCTCACCACCATGAGATTTTTCTTAGTTTCGGTAAAACCGAAGGGCTAAGGTACCCTGATCACTGCAGGTTGTGCAGAAAAGAAGTTGATATCAGGAACTGGTCTTATATTATGAAAATATAGACCTTAAATTTTCATCAATATACTTTTATTATTTATTTTACCATTATAGTTTAAAAATAATTTGTAGTTAAAGTCAAACACGGTTGACCAGTCAAAGTCAAAATGGAACAATTACTCATAGATGGAGGGAGTGTTATTTATAGTGGTGAAGTGGTGTGAATGAACATGCACGAAGAGAATAGACACAGCTTCCAGGACGGAAAGGCACAACTTTTCGTTGAACATGCTCATGTTCGCCCAGATAAGATTTTTCCAGCAAGGAAAAATTATACGTTTGTTAGCCACACACTGGACCGGATCTCCTCGTTGGGCATTACTAATTGGACCAAAAATCAAAGTTAGTACTTGGCCCAAAAAGATAATACCCACCACTCATCCTTAGTCTTAGCCCAAGCCCAGTCTTAGTCTTAGCCAAAGCCCACGATCCCGTGACCCCGATCCTGACGGGTGCGCTTGGACGAACCGATGAGTCATCTAACTCTTCTCCCTTACAAAAGCATAAGTACCCCTCCAACCCCCCAAGACAAACCATGCTCTTTTATTTTGTCTACTCCTTAATTTTAGTTACGTGGGATATCTATCATTTCCAACTTTTGGTATTTCACATAATGGAAATTCAACTTTAATTTTAGCTAATATTCCAATATAATGTCATGGATGTAATCTATATTTCAAATCCGCACCAGCATTAATACACAGAGATGCATGTATGGTGAAAGGGAAGGCAAGCTATATATAGTTAAGTGTGAGGTGTGGTTTAAAGTCCCAGTAAAAAATTCGAGGTACATGTTAATTAGCTTTTAAGCGTCTAACATTGAGACACTACCTAGTGACTTATGAATATTTATGAAAGCGTATTTTCCTCATATCTTTCTTAATTAAGCTTGTAATAAATCTTTAAGAAAGCGCTATTACCACGTATAGAAATTTTGTGTCCGTGAGCTGTAAAGTATACTATATATACTATTTATGCAGATAACACTGTTCATTTCAAAGTATAAAAAACAGAATTAGGGTTTATCCCCCGTCTCCACATTTCAGAGCTCTGTTTCATTTCACAGAACAGGTATCTAATTTCCCTTACCCTTAATCCCATCGACTTGACTTGTTTATTGTTTCTTTCTCATTTAATTATGTTCTTGCATCTATCCTGAATAGAACTGATTTCAACTTACTCATTCCTTTTTGCTCTCTCCATCAATAAAAAAAGGTAAAAAAGAAAAGCAAAAATTGGAAATGGAGCAAGTGAGAGGCATACAGGAAGTTACGAATGGTCCGTGGTCACCTGAGGAAGACGAAAAACTACAAAACTACATTTCTTCGCATGGCGAGGGGGAACTGGAATGAAATTCCAAATCTAATTGGTAGTTTTTTCTCTCTTTTGATTTTTTGATTGACAAATCTGATTGATTAAAGTTTTTTGGTTTAGAACTAGCGCAACTCATGAATTGTTAGTTGAATTTATATGTATTCGATACCGATTTGCCTCGATTCATCACCGAATACGTATTCCTTCCTCTTATCTCTTTTTTCTGTTTATTTTTTTACTAAAATGAACAGGGTTTGTTCATATCTGGATTCAACCATTCAAAAATCAAAGGAAAACAAATTGAAAATCCTTGTCAAAAAGTAGGTGTGGGTGTTTGGTATGGGACTTTGCCCAATTGGGATTTTTCTGAAAAAGTGTGATCTTGCAATTTCCTATCTTGTTTCTCGAGTTTTCATATATAAATTTGAAATAGGATTGGGAATGCTTCTATTTCAGATTGAGATAGTTGTATCGCAATTTACATGCTCTCTATTGAAAAGAAAATGAGAATTTCATACATTACTAGTTTTTTTTTTTTATGCTATTTTCTTATTTTATTTTAATACACACATCGTTATTTGCTTGATTTGATCTATTTTGATTAAAACTATTTGTTAATGTTTCGATTATAATTGAGATTTTTCTGATTAAAACTATTTGTTAATGTTTTAATTATGATTTGTTTATGCAAAATGTGAAGAAAACAAGTAATACAAATGAGACCCCAAATATAAAAATTTAGACATTTAAATATTGAGTATATTAAAAAAATGTATAAAAAAATTAAACGTATAAAACACGTATCCCTATCTTACATTTTGTGTAATGTATTTGTACCGTATTATGTATGTATCCATGACGGTGCTTTTCTAGTTGAGTGCTCTTTTGATATTTTAAAGTAACGAATCTGAGTAGCAAAATTTGTTTTGTTTAAAGTATATTTTGTTAGTTTTGATATTTTAAAGTACATTTTGTTTGAAACTTTGGGGGTTATTAGTTTCATACATTCCCATGAACGTGACACTAGTAA
The DNA here is from genome assembly GCA_028274465.1 of Plantago ovata. Classification (NCBI taxonomy): domain Eukaryota; kingdom Viridiplantae; phylum Streptophyta; class Magnoliopsida; order Lamiales; family Plantaginaceae; genus Plantago; species Plantago ovata. The sequence continues at coordinate 13,661,326 of CM051456.1, read as the reverse complement.
TCCTTTTGCGCCAAATTATTAAGAAGATAACACACACAACACTAATTTGTTTTGTTTTTGCGCAACAGGGTTGCAAAGGCTCGGCAATAGTTGCAGGCGCAGATGGTGTAATTACTTGGATCCTGACAGGCTGACAGGATACAAGCCGATTTCACTGATGCTGAGAAGCTCCTCATCACCCGGCTTCACAATACCTTAGGAAATAAGTATGAATCATCTAATTCTAACAAATCTATCAAATCAATTTTTCATATGTTTATGCAAAACAGTGAGAAACTAATTAAAACCTGTATTGATATTTGAATTGTTTTGCTTAAAAATCTACAACTCTTCTCTTTTGTTCTTGTTTCAGGTGGGCTGAAATAGCCAAGAGTCTTCCTGGAAGAACAAACAATGATATAAAAAACTTATGGAAAGCAACCGCCATGAAAAAATTTGCGGCTACTCACTCGAATCAAAGTGGCACTGATCACCTTCTCAGAAATCGCAATGAGATAAACATGCTCAATCCAACTCCCACCATGGCTCCTGTTGAGTCAGCATTTGATGAGCTGGAACTTTATGCCAGTTTATCCCCATTGCCAATGGCACCACCATGCAACTTCGCACCATATCATCCACCCGTGTGGCGTGGAGGTTTCATCCCTGATTCCCTTGGCAACACAATCAATACTGATCCAAGAATACTTGATCCCAGCAGCAGCTCCCTGCAGATATAGTGTACACTATTTAATATTTCTCTGTGTTTCATTTTCAATTGAAAAATCTGATTGATTAAGGGCTTTTTGTTTAAAACTAGCACAACAAAACAATTAACTTAATTTTTGTTGGAAATTTTGGGGGTTTATTAGTTTTAGATATTTGCCTGAAAGTTGAGATATATTTACGCTGATTCTTTTGTGCGAAGAAGAGAGAGCATACGCAACAATAATAATTGGTTTTGTTTTTGCGCAACAAGGTTGCGAAAGTGCGGCAGGAGTTGCAGACTGAAATATTGGAGTCCATAGTCCCGGTTTATCATATTTATGCAAAACAGTGAGAAACTAATTAAAAAGTGTATTAATATTTCAATTCTTTTGCGTAAAAATAGGTCTTTTTTCTTATTTCAGGTGGGCTGAAATATGAAATAGCAGGAGTTTTGCTGGAAGAACTGGAAATGACATAAAGAACTTATGGAGAACAGTTGACATGAAAAATCGTGTGGCTGCTTACAACCGGAATCAAAGTGGCACTTAACTCCTCAATAATCCCAATGAGATGATGAACATGCTCAGCCGAACTCCCATCATGGCTCAGCCTCAAAGCCATTCGCCCTCCTATTGAGTCAACATTTGACAATGCCACCCCAGTCTTCTATTGACATACCACCATACAACTTCGCAGAGAACTAGAGTTACTCCCCTGTCTCCACATTTCAGAGCTCTGTTTCCTTCCATAGCCCCCAACAGGCACTGCTTTCTCTTGGTCACCTGAGGAAGACGAAAAACTAAAAAGCTACATTTCTAAGCATAGCCACGACAAAGTTCCAAGACTAGCTGGTAAAATTTTCTGTGTGTTTCATTTTCAATTGCAAAAATCTGATTGATTAAGGGCTTTTTGTTTAAAACTAGCACAACTAAATAACTTAAATTTTTGTTCGAAAAAATTTGGGAGTTTATTAGTTTCAGATATTTGCGCTGAAGAAGACAAAGGTTTTGTCTTTGCCTTTTTGCGCAACAGGGTTGGTTGCAAAGGTGCCGGTTCAGAGTGGTCTTTTAAGCCTAATAAATTCTTCATTTTTTTATTATTTTAATTAGTAAGGCAATTTATTTTATTCCTTTATCGTTTGATTTGAGTTTTAATCCGGTCTTTGAAGTAGAGTCTCTCTCCTGACTCCACATTTCAGAGCTCTGTTTCCTTTGACAGCTTTAATCCAACAGGTATCTACTTTCTGTTACCCTTAATCTCATCAATCTGTTTGTTCATTGTTTCTTTCTCATTTGTTTATGTTCTTGCATATTCCCTAAACAAAACTGATTTCAACTTACTCATTCATGTTTGCTCTTACTCTCATCAACAGAGCAGAACAAAAGGAAATCAAGAATTTGGGGGTTTATTAGTTTCAAACATTTGCGTCTTGAAAGTTGAGATGGTGACTATTTTGCGCTGAAGAAGAGAAAGCGCACGCAACATCAATTAGTTTTGTTTTTGCGCAACAGGTTTGCACACTGAGATGGACACACTACTTTGTATCAAGACAAACAATTGAATCCAAGCACACTATAGCTACTTCAACAAGACTTAAGCAGAACAAAACGTAGACATATGATGATGAACTGATATTGAAATGGAATTTATATCTTTATAGGACCAAGACTTCTTGTTGAACCGAAAGCGCTGGCTGATCCCACCTTCCTCATCGAATTGTTTACGCTCTTTAAAGGCCGTGGAACGTTGTATTCCAAATACATATCCATGAAAAACTTGTCAACCATCTCCTGGTAAACCGGACTGTTAAGCCGGGAATAGTAATACAACACTTCCTCAACATCCATCACATGATCCACATCGTTCAGGTCCATCATCTCCAACTGTGTCATCTTTTGAGCCAAAGCATTGGCAGCTACGAAACCCTTCGATTCCTTTTCTTGCTTTCGGCTTGACTTGTTACACGCCTTCTTCTGTTCCTTCAAGTCCTCCGACTTGAAATCTGCAACGCTACTACAGCTTCTGTTACATTGACCATCACCCTTTTTCTCTTCTTTTGGCGGGAGAAAGATCTCTTCCTTTTTCTTGAAGACTTCATGAGTAGGGTCGTATTCCCATCTCCGAGAGAAGCTTTTGTAGAAGCAGTCAAGATCTTGAGACTTGTAATTGATCTTAATGCTGTTTGAAAAGATGGCTTTGGCAAGAGGTGAAGGTATATTTGGTGGGTAGCTTCCATGGAGAAAAGATTTCAGGTTCATGAAGGTGTTCCGGAAGAATTTCTTGGTTCTGGTAAAGGTTTGTTTAATCACAACTTCTGGGCTGTGTCCCGTTCTGCTGCAAGGCTTTCTATCCATCGTTTTGCTACGACAGAAAGTTCTAAGTGAGTTGAGTTTATTTCAATACCAAGCAAGCAAACAGAGATATATATATATACTCCCCTCTGTCCCGGTAGAAATTACCCAGTTTGACTTTTTTCGGTCAACAGTTTCAACTTTGACTCCCAATTACTCTTAAACTATAATACTATAATGATAAAATATTTAATAAAATTATATTATGAAAATTTAAGTTCTATATTTTCATAATATGATTTCGTCAAATACTTTATCATTATAGTTTAAGAGTAATCAGGAGTCAAAGTTGAACACTGTTGACCGAAAAAAGTCAAACTGGGTAACTTACAGTGGAACGGAGTATATATATATAGACAAGTTTGTTGGTTAACTGAGACAAATGGTTAGGTTTCCAGTTTTGGCTTCATTACCTTTCACCGTTGAGCTGTCAACTGGACAGGGATTTATGACAGTTTGGTGATTAAAGCCAAATGAAGGCTTAACTGAATGATTGTACAATTGTCCCATGATTACCCACCTACCCCAAAATAGGCCTCCGGATTAACTTGATCAGTAAGAGTTAGTAGTTAGTACACTGATATAACAATATGTAAGAGGAAGCCATATGGTGTAGCAACTAGCTAGTAAGGCCTGTAAGTAAAAATATAAGCAAGAATCGTAAACTCCATGTACAAGGAAATAGGCCAGGCTTTAACAAACACCATATTCGACCAGTCGGTCCCAAATTTGCACTTTTCGCAGAAGCACCATGACCAGAACACTCTGGCCAGTGGCCTGTTTGAAATTTATTTTTCCCACTGCCTAAAGAATGAGCTATTTCATGTGAAAAATTCATCTAACAAGATACTGGGCCAATTGACATTTATTGGTGTTTTAAGTTATCAATGTGGCCAGTTGCTGGTCCTTAACAAAAGCTTCACCTTGTGGTCCAAGTAATCAATGCAGCTCTAAGCTGTTTTAGCCATTGTTGGTTGGACCAAATGAGGTATAGAATTAAAAGAAATGGAGTTAGTGGAGAATATTGATCTGTGTTAAGCCAAACAAAATTGCAAAACACAATGATGCAACACAATTCTGCTTAATTTCTATAAAGTTAATAGGCGACTGGAAACATTCCAGTACTGTGTTGTTGACTTGGAGCTATTGGGGACCCTATTCCTTAAAGAAGTTAGGTGCCTAATGAGGGACCAAAGTGATTGAAGTTAAGTGATAAGGCTCATTGCCATCTCTACTTAGTGCAGTCCCTTTCTTACAGTTCTAAGTAACGTGCAAACCCAGGTGAAATGATCGTAAAATTTTAATTGAAGCTTCTGCCTCGGTTTCCTGATGCGACTTAAACCTAATCATACTGTACTTTTGGACCATCATGTGTTCATCTCAACAGATAGTACCAAAGTAATGCATTACCAAGATATATGTTAACACAATGCAGCAGCTATACAAGCCTTTCAGAAGCTGCACTTAGCTTCGAGTAACTGAAAAAGAAAGGAAGAAGCTCTTCATTCACATGCCAAAAATACTAGTAGTACTTAAACCAAGAATATAGGTTATAAGAATATTACTTACTATATCAGTAAAAATTTGACATGTCTAAGAAAAACATAAATGAAGGAAAATCAAATCCAAAGAGATTACCCAAGAGTCAAAACCAGAGAAATAAAGAGTAAAAAATCCAGATATAGCAGTCAAAAGGGTTGCCAAAACTACAAAAGACCAGATACTCAAGTATAATAATTCGCCTGGAGCCACAATACGGCACATGATTAACTGGAGTGGTTACTGGCGATGCAGATGCTGTCTTGTCTCTCCTGTTGCTCCTCTTCCACTCTTGATATGCCTAAGGAAGAAAACTTCAGATATATTATCATAATTCATAAGGTTCAAATTTAAAATAGGAATAAATACTAATCATAGATTTAGAGCAGTATACTGTATATTCATCCATTGTTGCCTAAGCGGAGATCCTAGTATCAACGTCAAGGTCCAAAAATACTAAAACTAACCTTCATATCTTCAAAACATGGTTCCTTGTGAACTTTCAAGACCCTTTCTCAGCCATCAGCACCAGAAGTCACACTCTGAACCACCAGTTCCCTGGAATTCATTTTCCATCACAAGAATGTAAGGAACGTGATCAAACAATACATACGCTTTTATTGATCTTCAAGAGAGCAGAGGGGTAACTAATTCCTTCCTTGAGAGCTGCAGAACTACTTCAATTTCGACGTCAGTAGAATCATCATCAATATCATTCCCCTGATTGTTTTTTGTAATGTTATTCAGTTTCTTAAGGAATGTCTTCCAACGATATTGACTCGTATAACGTATTGTCTTACAAAGCAAGTTTCTTTGCTTTGTTAACAAGCTCAAAAGGTTCCTTCTCAATTGCACCATGCTTTTGGAGGACCTGCTGAGTACCTGAGCAGCCCAATGGCCTCCTCACAACTCCATCACCAATTTTCTTCTATCTTTTTAGACTTCTAACCGTTTCTTGATTATCTTCTCCAGCTTCAACATTACTTGCAGTATATTTTTCTTGGAGCAACCTAGGGTACTCCTCGACAGACTTGCTCTCTCCCGGAAACACGCGCATCCCCTTCACTTCTTTTCCTAACTTATGAACACTCTGTATTGGAGCTTCAATCTGATTTTCTTGGAACCACTTATTCGGCTTCATGGTAAGCATGCTCTCATCCCAAGCCACACTCTTCTCCCTGAATGCATTTTGTAACTTCCCAATATTCTGTACCGGAGCTTCACTCTATGACCTGCTTATTCAACTTCCTAGTAGTCTTGTTCTCTCTGCAAACCATACTCTTCCCCTTGATTGGTTTCGTTGAATTTCCAACCTTCAGTTCTGGAGCCTCGCCATCACTTTCACTCTGACTTTCCATGAACTGATTATTCAACTTCAAAGCTGTCTCGGCCTCTGCCTGAACGAGACTCTTCCCCTTGACTGCTTTCTTTAAATTTCTAACATTCTGTACTGAAGCTTCACCCTTACTTTCACTCTGACTTTCTCGTAGCTGCTTATTTGAATTCTTGATGGAGTCCATCTCTTCCGGAACCACAAGCTGACAGTATACACCTTTACTTGACATTCCAACATACTGCAGAGGAGATTCACCATCACTTTCACTCTGACTTTCTAGTAGCTGCTTATTTGATTTCTTTATGGACTCTATCTCTTCCTGAACCAAGAGTTGACAGTTTACACCTTTACTTGACATTCCAACATACTGCAGAGGAGATTCACCTTCACTTTCACTCTCATTTATTTGGAACCACTTATTCAACTTCAGAATATACTTTCTCTCCCCCAGAACCACACTCTTTCCCTTCAGTGCCTGTCTTAACTCTCCAAGATACTTTACCGGAGTTTCATCATCATTTGCAGTCTGACTTTTCCCCTTTTGACTTTGCACTCTGTGCCAGAGCTTCGGCATCACTTTCGCTCTGACTTTCGATGAACGGCTTATTCAACTTCTTAATAGACTCGCTCTCTCCCCACCGTTGAATGCTTTTCTGAACTTCCCATTATTTACTATTGTTTCACTATAACTTTCATTCTGGCTTTCTTGGAACCGGTTAATGTACTTCCTGGCATACTCGTTCAAACCCTGAACCACACTCTTTCCGTTGACTTCTTTTGTCACAACATTCTGTACGCCATCTTCCAGACCAAAATCGCAGCTCTGACCTCCAGAGGGCAAATTGATTCACATACCATGCCTTGAATGCACATCTCCTGCCCTCTTCTGTACAATGTTCTTTATTCTCCGCAGGAAAGAACCACCCTCATCATCTGAAATTTTTTTAACTTCAAGCACAACAACAAGAGGCAGACCTTTATGTTTGTCCTCAAGGGCATACGCATAAGTGTTTCCATGGTCCTTAAGGAAGCTTAATGAATCCTCACCAGTATCAGAAACATCATCGTCAATAGCTAAGCCATTTTTCTTTCGCCCTTCGGGTGAACCATATACTTCATTTTCGCCTGAAACAAGAAACGATAACTGACATTATCGGGTGACCTATAGAATGATCATTGTGTGCACTTTCCATTCCCCTTCTGCTTTCACTTTCATTTGGATCTTTGATTCCTGCATTGGCAAGTACATCACTCGTGAAATCCTGGTAATCTCTTTGCTTGTGTTTCATGTCACAAAGTTTCCTACGATTACATGTCTCCTTAATCATTATTGCCTCAGAAAGAACAGCACAAGACTTTAAGAGCTCCCCCTGATTCTTCCATTGCAAGATACACCTAAGCATTGACAGGAAGCAAAAGGTTAAATATGGCAATCAAAGACATATGTTTGTACACTGAAATTATTAAAAGAACAGCTTTTGTGTATCCTTAGACATACATAGGGGTTATTTTCTATACATTACATTCATTAGACTCTAATTAGTAAGCACTTATACAATGTCATGTACTGAATCTTTAAATGCTTAAATAAGTTACTTATGGAGTTTTAAAGTAGAATAAGGTTGTGTTTGCAAATGATTATCAAAATCAATTTTGGCTTATTTTGCTTAAAGCTCAAAAACCCGAGTACAGGTGAAAAATAAGCTGGAATGTTTGGTATAGCACTAAGAAAAAAAACTTCAGCAACATTTTAGAGTTTGCTTAAGATATAAAACAATAACAAAATACTTCAATTTAGCATTTATTCAACCTTTCCTAATAGTTTTTGGTGCTTTAATCATCCCAATTTGATTTTTTTGCCTTCAGTCTACATTAGTTTCTCCGCCTAAGTTTAGATAATCACCTAAACCAAAACCTCCTGATCCCAGTTCATCTGATGTGCTCTTTCTGGATACTCAAATCAGATGAAGAAACACCTAACCCGAATTCCACAACCACAGAACAGAGTAAAGCAAATACAGAGCAAACCAGTTATCCCAAAGACAACCATCCAGAACCCACCGAACCAACACCATCACCCGGGAAATTCAGTTCAAATCTTTCTCCGAACCTCGTCCGATACGCCAAAATAATAAATTCATATTTAACTATCTGACATGAAATCCAGGGGCGTTCGTTAGGATGAACATGTTCGCTAATTGATTTATCTATCTTGGTCCAATCTATCAAGGGGGTTGATCGATTTGTTGAATCGTAATAATCTGCTAAAGGAATGATGTTTGTTATGACTATGGATTAGGTAACTGATTTGTATGTGTTTCGTTGTCATTAGTAGTATCATTGTAGGTTAATGGTTGTTTATGCATGCATTAATCAACCTCTTGGCTCATGTGTTGTACTCGACACAGTGGCTCATGATTTCCTTTCATCCTCATCCACCTACCGTAGAGTGAATCTGCAGTGCTAGTGCATAGTTCCATTGAACGAGTCTTTTGCTCACGAAAATCGCAGAAAGAATAGCGAAAACAGAAACACCATATTGTCGAATTGATTTTATATTAGTATACAGATATGAAACTTTGAGGATTGTGGAAGTTGACTTGAAATGTTGGTCTCTCAGGATAATTTAAAGTGCATAATTTAAACATAATCAGTTTGTAGGATTAGAGCAATAAAGTAAACAATATAATAGTAAATAAACTTTGTAAACAGATCGACAGTCAGGTAGAGATTCAACAACCCCATCATATACTTATCATATCAGAATTAACATTCACGAATTACTCAATTGATTAATGCATTGCAATGATGGTAGTGTGGAAGCGAAAACATACCAGGTGTACTTTGAAGATAGGGAGAAACAAATGTCAACCCCCATGCCTGGAGGTGTATGAGTAAGTTGATTCAGTCGGAAAAAAATCCGAATGAAGTGCTTCCTTGCTGTGAAAAAGACAATGAGGCTGTTGTTCATTTAGAGTTTAGACGTTGGTAACGGACAGGGTAGCACAATGGAAACAAGCCTTACCAGGTTGGCTATGATGGTAATGGAACCTTCAAAAGGCATATGAGCCCTGATGTTGCAAAGAAACCAGGCCGGACAGGAAAAGTTCCAGTTCTAATCACTCCCACTGTTCAAACTTCAAACATAGAAAGATGTGCTAGTTCAACCAACAGGTTCCTACATATTTGGTATATGCTGGTCATAATCTGCTAATTCCCAATCCCGACCAGCTCGTCCAGCTTCTTCGCAATATGCTTCCAAGCTCTGCATAATAAATGACAGCTTATTAAGAATAAGTAGGTGTTAAATATCAAGTTCTAGCACGAACATTAGGAAATAAATACGAATCTACAAAACTAAAGGAGAACTTGTTCTAGAAGAAAGAAAACCTTCAGAGTTCAGACTCCAAAAATTGCAGCAAAGAACACAAATTGACTTTTCAGGCTGTAATAAAAAGAGACAGTTTTGGATAATTGTTGATCATTTTGAAAAAGATCTACTTCGTTGTATACGACATGTGGTCATCCGTAATGTATAATCCTATTCAATAGAAGTAATATGCTTCCAGGAGTCTCTATGAAATTACTCATATTATGAACTGATGTACCACACAGCATCCTTGAGTATAAACTATAACGAACTTTAAAAAGTAAAAGGAATCAAACATACTTTAAAATACCCCATTTTAGTTTCGCTACACATTTTCAAATTTCAAAATAGACATAATAAACCGTTCCAAGTCAATCCATGGATTAAAAACAGCTAAATAATCACAAACAAATACTTAAAATTCGAAGTTACGTATCTGAGGAATGGATAAAAGTATACACTGACACACCAAAGAAAACAATGTCGAATCTGTTGGAACAGAACCTATGTGATAATGCACCTAGCAATCTGATCCAGCTCTAAAGAACTCGAATACTATAAACTCATAAAAGTTCACACTATTAACTCAGGAAAACAATTGCATGGTAAGCCAGTAAGTCACATTTGCTTTCGAAATTTAACGATATACAGTATAAAATTATGCAATGCTATTATAACTTGCTCACAAATCACAATCCGACTCTTGAAAGCGTTGTTGAGAGAAACTCACAACAAGATTACATGGACCCACATATTAGCCCGAACTCGGAATTAGGGCAAAATTCAAAGAAGAAACGGTATGACGAATCATAGTATGATATATAGAATCGATTAATCGGAGCGAATTTATGTAAAAACTAGGAATCTAGGGTTTTCGAGCTATACCTCATTTCGCCATGGCTGGGGAAATTGAGCTGGAACATGGATGGGTGATGTCCAAACTAACTTTTTTTCTGCATGTTGTCAAAAGTTTATTCACCCCGCCGGTCAGGGAAGTGAATCGTCGGGGGGACCTTTACTGGTTCGAAAATGCAGCAAAGCTTATGAAACTTGGTGTAATTTACACGCAAAGGTCCAGCAGTTTTGTTTAATTATTAATATACCACCAGAAATTATTTCACTTGCAGTTTCTTTTTCGAAACATTACATTCCGGTTAAACTTTTCAAACTATATTACATTACTAGGAACCGCGTACGCGTGTGAAGCGTAATCTTGTAATACATTATTATTTTATTAAATAATATATCGAAATAAATGGAGTGAATATATAATCTTCGTAATAAAAAAATAACTAATTGAGTAACTAAACTTAATATAAATGGTGTGCTATAAATGTATATAGTTTTTGTAGTTATGCAATTAATAGTTTTGAATTGAACTATATTAGACATACGAACAGTATTCTTCCGATGAGTTAAGAACCATCAGATATATCTCTAGACTTTGAAAACATTCAACTTCAAAATCTGCAATGCATATTTTTCGCATGTTAATTGGTGTTTCATCACTTGAATATATTGTCAAGTGCTTTATATAAACATTCTAGTTTCATCATATGATGTTTTTAATTATTTTTATCGTATGATTTAAAAATAATTTAAGGTCAAAATGACCATCGAAAAAGTCAACAAAATCAAGTGTTAAATTTATTATTGGACGGAGGAAGTATATCTTTTTTTATAGGAATATATCATGGTTATTTTTAAAATTAAGTATAATACGTCATACAACTTTATGTTAAAAAATAAAAATTTAAGAAGAGAATAAATAAAAAAGAAAAAATTACGTCAATAAGATTCGAACCCAACACCTTCAACTAAAATAATGATACAAATAATAGAGAAAAATCACGCCAACAAGATTCGAACCAAATGCCTTCAATAAAAAAAATAATGGAGAAAAATCACGCTAACAGGATTCGAACCCTACATCTTTTAATTAACTAATGACACATGTACGCACCAGATTGAAATTGGATAAGCAGGATCAACGGATTAAAATTGATTGGTAGGTCAATCAATTTGGTAAATCAACCGGCTTATTATATTATTTAATTATTAGTCACACGCTACGCGTGTGAAGCGTAATCTTGTAAAACATTATTGTTTTATTAAATAATATATTGAAATAAATGGAGTGAATATATAATTTTCACATAATGACTTCAAACATAATAAAAAAATAACTAATTGAGTAATTAAACCTAATATAAATGGTGTGCTATAAATGTATATAGTTTTTGTAGTTATGCAATTAATAGTTTTGAATTGAACTATATTAGACATACAAAAAGTATTTTTCCGATGAGTTAAGAACCATCAGATACATCTCTAAACTTTGGAAACATTCAACTTCAAAATCTGTAATGCATATTTTTCGCATGTTAATTGGTATTTTTCATCAGTTGAATATATTGTCAAGTGTTTCATGTAAACATTCTAGTTTCATAATATGATATTTTTAGTTATTTTTATCGTATGATTTAAGAATAATTTAAGGTCAAAATGATCATCGAAAAAGTCAACAAAATCAAGTGTTACATTTATTATTGGACGGAGGAAGTATGTCTTTTTTTTATAAGAACATATCATGATTATATTTTAAAATTAAGTATAATACGTCATACAACTTTATGTTAAAAGAATAAAAATTTAAGAAGAGAATAAATAAAAAAGAAAAAAATTACGTCAATAAGATTCGAACCCAACACCTTCAACTAAAATAATGATACAAATAATAGAGAAAAATCACGCCAACAAGATTCGAACCAAACACCTTCAATAAAAATAATAATAAAAATAATGGAGAAAAATCACGCCAACAGGATTCGAACCCTACATATTTTAATTAACTAATGACACATGTACGCACTAGATTAAAATTGGATAAGTAAGATCAACGGATTAAAATTGATTAGTAGGTCAATCAATTGATTGAATCAACAGGCTTATTATATTACTTTAAATAATATTAATGATATCAAAATGATTTCTTACATTATTATTGCCAAAAGTTAAACTTATTTACTTTGAGGTGATAAAAGTTGTAACTTAATTAGTAATAAATTATTTTTATTGGACAAAATTACCATTTTTATTTAAAATACTTTTTTTAATCTAATAATATAATTAATATATGTCGATTGCATTGATTATGATTAATTACCATGATTCTATCCTTAATGAGTTGACGGTTTACCTCATTTTGGTACTTTGAACTAGTTTGATTAGTTCATAATGATAATTGAGTCATATATTCAATTGCTTGATACATCCGATATGTTTCTATAAGTCAATTGAAGTACCGAGGCAAAAGTATAATTTACACTTACGACACTTTAAACTATGTTTGATTAGTTCACAGTACAAATATATACCGTACATCCAATTGTCCCCTCCTTATTTATCCATTTGTACCCAATCTACACTGTAAGAGTCTACACTCTATAAGAGTGTAGATTGGGTGATGAGCACTCAATTGTGAGAGTGATCAAATTTTTTTTTTTTTTTCTTTTCTCCACAAAAGTGGAGTCCACCCATTCACCAAACCACTATTTATGGTCTAAGCTGTCATAATATTGGTCTACTTGCATAATTTTTTCATGCTGCCTATTACCTGTTCGACGAAATTCCTTAACAACGCTATGGCTTCTAACCTTGGCCGATACAAAGCTATGCGAGCCTATCTTCAGTTATCCATGTTCTATTCCACATCCACCAAGCAATCTATCCAAGAATCAGTCCGAGCAGCAGTTGAAGCCAAGAATTACCTCCAAATACCTGACCTTATCAATCCCTTCAAACCTCCTTCCCAAAATGCAAATCCATTTTCTTTCCTTGCCACTTTACCCGATACTCAAAGGGTATCTACAGTTGATGAAATCCTGCAGTCCTTCATCCCTTATAGACCCAGAGAAAAACTCGGCCGTTCTTATTCCTGTCTCCTTTCCTGCCTTCTCCAAACAGAAAATCCTCTGCCCCTTTCTCTTGCTGTCCTGCAACGAACTCTTCGTTCGGGCTGTACTCCTGTTCCGCAAACTCATATGATGCTTTCCAGTGCTTGGTTGCGGAGCAGGGAACAATGTCAGTCCGTTTCGTCTATCCTATTAAGGATGTGTTCAATAGGGTATTCTGTTGATTGTGGGACTTGCAACTATCTCATTTTGTCGCTTTGTAAAGTTGGTCAGCTGGAGGAGGCGGCACAAGTGCTGCGAGGGATGAGAAAGGCCGGTTGTGCTCCGGACTTGGATGGTTATGGGACTTTGATTGGCGAAATGAGTGAGCGTAGAATGACTAGTGAGGTTGTGGAAATGGTGAAGGAGATGATCTCTGTGCATGGGTTCCATCCGAGGCAGGATATAGTGGTGAAAGGCGTAAAGGCCATGTGTGCTAACAGGGATGTGTGGAGAGCTGTTGAGGTAATTGAGTTCTTGGAAAGTAACGTTGTGCATGTTGGATTTGAGGCCTATCAGTTGGTTCTCGAGGGTTGCTTGGAGTGTTGCGAGTTTATCTTGGCAGGGAAGTTTGTTGTAGGAATGACAGAGAGAGGATTCATTCCGTACATTAGAACGAGACATATGGTGGTTGAGGGATTGAATAGTGTTGGTGAGTCAGAACTTGCCTCCGTTGTGAGGGGTAGATTTTCGGGCTTGAAATCTTAGCCACTTTTTCAATTGGTTGCTGGTGTTTTTAGCGGTAATGAGATGGATTCCTTTTGGCATCATCTGCCGTGCCATATGTCCACACCGCAGAACTGATTTAACTGATCATTTGTGATTAGAGTTGGACCAGGATCATCTTAATGTACTGTTTACAGTGTTCATGCATGATTCAGATTGACATCTCTGTTATAAGAATTTGTAGCTGGCTGCAAAGTGAATTTGATGAACTCAGTGAAAATGGCATTAATGAATAAGTTTATAGTACTTCATTATTTTTCTTAGAATATTGAAGGAAAAACAAAACTTACATCTCACATAGATATTCCACTCGAATGTCGAGGCACCAGGCATTCCTAGAAGAAATCCAGATTGTGCTCTCGAGGTCCTCAACCGAGTTACTTGATGTATTTCTCGCGGTGCCTTCCACTCTCAATGTAGCTTCTGGACCTGTCAAGAAACTCAAGAAATGATCCATATGCCTGAAGAAGTTGCTCCGATATGGCAATTCTGAACAATTTCTCAGGGGACCGACTAGTGCTAACTAGTAGCATGAACAAAACTAAATAATTTCATGGCAGGGCCTTGTATGGTTGCCATGAAGCAAGCATCATATGCAACTATATCGGTCATATCTTCGAATTCAAACCTTCAAATATCTGCTTGCACAAGCTTCTCTCACTAGCAAACAAAACATGATCGCATATCCTGGCTGAGTTTATCCAACGTGAGATCTTCTTCAGGATTTCTCAAACAAGATGAATCATCATAGTCGTCTTCTTCATCGCTGTAACTGCGTCTGTTAATGGAGTGGCACTGGTTAAGTTCATGTAGCTCCACTTTGAGCATCGCAGCTTGTACAAGTTTACCCCAATTATCGTAAGTTTTATCCATTTGAAGGCAGGGTAAAAGTTTACTTTCTGGAGAGATTGAAAATTTATATTCAAGCTACTAGAATTAAGTGACTGAAACTAGTAGAGCACATATACCAGATTACCAAGTGCTGTGCAGCTGATGTTTTGGGTCTGCTAGTGTGAGTCAGCGAGGTGGTAGTTTTAACTTTTAACTAGAGAATTGGAAGAAGGGATGTGTTCACTTCCATTATGTTGCCTGGAAATATCTTTCTTTCCTTTTTAGTCAGTGAATGATATCAGTAGTAGGATATTACTTGGAGATAGTACTGTTTGTTTAACTTTTTGAACAATAGAAAGACAGAACTAACAGTTAGTATCAATGATAACTGCAACACATCTAACTAATTCTATCCATGCACAGTTCTAGTAGAAAAGACAGCTCACCTGGTAAGAAGCTATAGCATTAAGTGAATTCTAAGACTGTCCTACGTACAACTACAATAATTTTATGGGCACGGAATCAAAGGGTCGAGTTCTTTGTTCCATCCCATAGTCTTCCAGGCTAACAGCCTTTGGATACTCTGCCTATGTATACAGAAACAGAATTCAAAAGCTCCAAAGTCTCACATTCCTTCTATTGGGAACAAAAGAAGTTTTCAAGCACTACAATTTACAAGGCCTGATTCATGTTGTATATATATGTAGGAGCCCGTAAAGGGGAGAGGAACTTTCCCTAGATTCGCTTTTCTTCTTTCTTTCTGAGTCATTCTCAGGACTTTGTTTCTGCTGAAAGATGGTGACTTCTTTTCTGAACTTTATTGATGTCCCTTGTTTTTATGAAATTTGAAGAACTGATGCAGCAACTTATGAACTTCTCCATAACTATTGTCTGTGGTAACAAGACGGTTTTTTATCCATTGAGGCAGCTTGTCAGTCGGGTGGGAAAAGCTGTTTTTTGAGGGATCAGAAACATAACGTGCATCGACTAACAATATTGCCGCATAATCCTTTATATGGCGAATTGCTCTGCCTGCAAAGAATAAAGTATCATCTGAACTTTAGAACAATGTACAGTTACTACATTGATGCATTATCTAAGTATGCTAGAGGCCATAAGGCAGCACACAGCTCCAAAAGCTTTTAAATGGACGTGAAAAAAGGTAAAAGACAGGCTAAAAGCTAAGATATAAATCTTCTAGGACAGTGTGAACTGCACACAGGCTTTTACTTAGCTTAACAGAAACAACCACGCGCAAAAATGCAACCCGGGGTGGGGGACTGTATGTAATGTCTATTGCGTAAGATCTTATCTTTAGAATCTGCACAAATTCTAGTTTCATTGGACAGTTGCAAAAGGTAGTCACCTTTTGGATACATAGATACTAAATGAAAGCATATTCTTTCGAAACAAGGGGGTTTGGTTTAAGTTGCATATAGCACGAGTGATAATGCATTTTCAGCCTAAATTAGCATATTATCTTCAGCAGGTAAATTTTGAACTTGTATTTGCACTTATGACTTACCAATAGATTGATTAACAGCTTTCATGCAAAGATTTTCGTAGTACTCCTTCCCTCTGCCTTTACAGCTTCTAAGGATCTGAAACCCAGTCTCCAGATCCCCATTATAGCATTCACCAAAAACAGAAGTATTCAGGTTTCTACTCGTAGTTGTCTGCCGGAGGCCTTCAATATGTTTCACCCTCTCTATCAACTCGATATCTGACGGGCTAGGATAGGGCAATCCTACCATTACAATGCATCGACCTGTACCATCACTAAAGTTGATGCCTTCAGATATCTTGCCCCCAACAACAGCAAGAATAATTGCACCATTGCAAGACGTAGAGTTGCCAGTTGACAGCTCGTCAATCGTTTCTTTGTATTCCCTCAAGACAGATTCAATGTCAGTACTCTGTCTAGGCTCTCTAAAAATACGCTTTTTCTTCATGATCCTCGAAAGGATGCCTGATGCTTTCCACGCATCATAGACCTTGGTTTCATAGTCAAACGAGGAGAAAAATACGACAACTCCTTGTGGGACAACAGTAGCTAGATTGCACAGCAGAAAACCTAGCTCCTCAATCTGTAGTTTATTAAAAAAAAAGTAGAACTATTTAACAAAAAGATTTGAGATTTACTAGTGTCCACAGGAGCTTCACAATCACAAAACAAAAGAACTATTCTGGGTTTGAAGTTTATCACTTGCAAATGTACCTTTTGGCCTTGGGTAGAATATTTTACATACCATAGTAGGAAACCAAAATTATTAGATCAAGTTAAGGAGAAAGAAGATGCTTATAAAAGCTGACGTTGTGCAAGCACTTCTTATTTGTTCAGAGCTTTATTATAAAGCGAGATGGATTAGGTACATAGCTTTATTATGATGTGGATATAGTTTTCTTACCATAGTTGTTGAGCTTCTGGCTTTGAAGCTAAAGTCAAATGGCTGACCAGAAGGCCCACGTTTGACGGCAATTGGCAAAATATTTTCAGAAGGGATTATGTGACCACATGAGAAGAAGGGCAAGTGATCTAATTGTAGTGATGGGAACAGTCTTTCCTTTGTTTCCTCTATTGGTTGTAAAGTTCCTCCTGCCATGATGACAGCATGAGCTTCATCAACAATCTGTGTAAAAGGAAATGCCACAAGAAGAATTAAGTAGATACAAACCACAGAAATATCATTAAAAAAGAAGTGTGATGACCTAATTAACATATGAAAGAAATGAAATTAACTTCCAACCTGAGAAAAGATCTTCTCTCCGGTCAGCATGACATATTTTATATATCCTCCTTCTAGACCATTACATGTTTGGCGGGAGATTATTATTTTTCCATCAGTGTCCTTATTAATCAAAGAGGAAAGCAAATCCGCCAATGCCCTAAATGCAGATATTACACTTTCATTGTTAACAGATTCATTGTCTCCAATAGCTGCAACTTTCTGCAAAGTGGCTACCTTTTCCCCATAACCTGAGACCTAAAAGATAATAATAAAATTAGAGGCTTTCAGAGTTCAAGATATAACTCCAAACCTAATGGGAAACAACACATGCAACTATCGGATATACAATGAGAAAACCATTCACCTTGTAAACGATGTTGCTTTCCTTGATGTACTGCAACAGTTTGACCATGTTTATATTGTCGATGTGTAGGGCAAATAAAAACTCATTGATGGTCATTGGGGTATTAGATGCACTTTTAACCTCCTCGGCATCAGAGGGAATCCCAAACGTTGTATCTTCACATAGAGCTTTTAGAAAAGACCCCAGAAGGACCAGCAAAGTCTGAATATATCTGCGGTTACCAGGTCCTAAAAGATTGCAAAATCTTTGGAAATATCCACTTAAATGAGACTGCAGATTGTTTAACTGAAAATAAAAGAGGGAACATGTATGAGATAATTAGAACTCAAAAGTGAACCGGTGCGAACACACATGGGGAATTATTAAGAAGCATTGACCAATGCTAGTACAACAAATGCAGAGCTACTCATTCACCTGGGGGAGTGTAATTTTTGCATCATACATGCTGGTAAGAGTATCAGCTAGATTATGAGCTTCGTCGATGATAATGACACTATTTTTCAAATTCAAACCAAGCGAATCACGTGATGATTTTGAAAGAAGAGACTGATAAGGGAGAACTACAAGATCAGCTCCAGGCATCATTCTTCTTGAGCCATAATACGGGCAAGATCCCATGTTGCGTCCAACGCGAACAAGATCTTCAATATCCAGAGCTTCTAGCTGGATGACCTCATTCCTGAACTCTTCTATTTTCTTACTTCTCAGCATTTGACATCCACAGGAAGCCTTTTTAGAGCTCACTCTTTTTCCAGCACCCACTTTCTGATAATCATAACAATATTCAGTAGGCCAAAGTATCAATTATTACTAGTATATAAATACCATTCAAAACACAACCAGATTGCAACTCCATATCAAGTGCATTGAATGAGAGCGGTTGATCTAGTTGTAGAATCCAACAACATTTGTTTGTCTTATCCATCACACACACAGTTCATATAATAACCAAAAAACCAAAATTTAGAATCAACGTGACCAAGAAAATCCAATTACGCTAACTAATCAAACAATCACACTCAAATGGTATAAATCATGCCACCAGGATAGTTGTTCTATCAATGAGTAGTTTCCCAGATTCAATCCAATTAACATTTAGCTCCCAACTTTCATTCGTCGATTAATGTGGTGATCAAAATAATTCTCACAGGACACTTGCTCTAGTAATGGTGTTCTCAATTGCCATAGCTATGATGAAGAATGACGATATTCACATATATAATATTTTTCTTTCATTACACAAACTCATGCCCATTAAAGTTCTTTCACTCCAGAAGCATATTAATTGTAAAAGATATTCGTCAACTTCATATCACGCCTAAAAACTGGCTTTCCCATAACACCAATTATTCAAAATAAAATCCAGTTCAAATATCATGGTACAATTTACAAATATTGATCACTAAAGACTTGCTAATAGCTACCAGTTTTATGAAGTAGTTTCCCTCTTTTGTGCATCAAACATAGGAAGAGCACAATGATGAAATATATTACTATATAAAAAACTAAACAAAAAACTAAAAACAGTTTGTTTGCTAAAACAACTAGATACACTACCTTCATCTTAGAAGCTTTCTCTTTCTTATTCTTTTGAAGTTCCAAGCACCTCTCATTTATGCGAGTTGAGCTCCCTAGCTTAAGGACATCTGGAAAAAGAAGAAGATAAAATCTAATTGAAATAGGTTTGAATAATTTTCATGCACAAACATACAATGGTATATACCTTCATTGATACAATAATTTTTCCTCGACGCCAAGCAAACAACCTTCAACTCACTGGAAAACTTAGTCTTCCTCAGCTCTTTCACAAACTGAGAAAGCTGTGAATGTGTCCTGCTACAGAAGTACACCTTCAATTTCGCCTCCTCTTCACCCACCCGAAACCCATCAACCTCATCTTCCTCACTTGTTGATGCATCATCAACTCCACCATTCTTCCGTTTCGATTTCCCACCGCACTCTCCTTCACTATCATATTCTTCCAACAAAAACTCCTCATCTTCCGCCTTTGCACTTTTCACCTCTTTCTGATTAGCATTTCCCTTGTCCCCTCCTTCACCATTAACAGAACTAGATAGTTCTTTCACATTTTCTTCCTTCCCCTGTCTACCCCTAACTATCAATTTTTTCTTCACATCCAAATCAGGTTCCCTTTGTGGAACAAAATTCTTCATCCAATCCGGCTCATCGTCATCATCAACACTAACATTGACATTCCCATCACTGTTTAAGATTTTTGAATTCTTTCTATCAATAAGCCATTGCAAAGCACTGCATATAATACTTAGGGTTTTGCCAGTTCCTGTAACAAGGAGATAACCCAACTAACTGAGCTAACACTAGGACTAATATCCGATAACAAATCAATAGATTGTTCAGTATGCGTGTAATTAAGGACGAAATGAATGAGTTACAGTAACCATACCTGTTGGGCTTTCGAGCATGGAAATTCCGCCTCTATCGAGTGATTTGTGAAGGAATTTCATGAAATCCAGCTGAATTGAGTAGGGTTTGTACGGGAATGCTGGAAACTCCATTTCGATCTTCGTTTCCATTCTCTCTTGCTATCCTTTTACTGAAGAAGTTTGAGATGAGACTGAAATGTAGTTTTCGGCCATAGCATAGCTAGAAAATTGTGTAGAGTTGCTACAGTAGAGGCCAATCTTCCCGCGCTAATTGATCAAAGGTCAGAGACAGGCCTGGTTCTTCACCATTTTGGTCCCCTTTGGAGTTTGGGTTAAGTGGGAAATGTCGGCCCAAGGCCAATTCACACCAAAGGCATGGTTTGGGTATCTTCTGCCCTATACGCTAGACGATGAGGGGTGGTCTAGGATTATAAAAAGAAAAACAAGACACAGCAAACTCAAATGGCATCTTTACTAGGAAATGTTGGTTTTTATTTACTAATCCAAACCAAAAGGGCAGCAAACTCAAAAGAAATGTATATCAAACCTGTAGAATAATCCATTATAATACCATGAGCTATAATGGATGTGCCGACATTGGTAGTCTGACTGGCATGAACAATTTCAAATGCTTCAAAAATCTAAAGAGTGTCCATATCTTTGATATCACCGCGAAAGATCCTCCTGCTACAAAATATTCTTCACATTATTAAATACCTAAGTTTTAAACTTAAGGGGGCAACTCACGTTGATGCGTGACATGTATTAGGATTTAACTGCATGAATTATTTTTTTCAATAATCTGTTAAAAAATTATCATTTAATAATTATGTGCGGTGAGCCAAGATATTTAATTTATAAATGACTTTTCTTTCTTTATTGTAATAACCCTTATAAGTAAACAAATACCTTAGATTAATTGGTTTTATGTAAACATGTACTATAGTTCTTGATAAAATTCAAGGTTTCCATTAATTAGATTAGTGCTGATATTTTGCAAGAAAACAAAATAAAATTTTAAAAAGAATAATAATAGTGGTGAATTATTTTGTGAGAGGGCCTGAAAGAAGAATGGCCCAATAGATCAATTGCATAATAACCCACAGAAGCCCAAACTCCTACAAGAAATAAAACCCTAAAAACCTCCCCTTACATACATACATATCATCAACTCCGCACATAATCGTCTGTGACGCCGCTATCATCTCTCGCTCAGCCTAGAGTCTCTGCAACTCGATCGCAATGGTAATTTCAGCTCCTTTCCTCAATCTACGATGAAATCGATCCAATTCCTATCCATTTGTTGTTCAAAACCATGATAATGATGATGTTGCGTTTGGTGTTTTCAGGGTAAAGGTACCGGAAGTTTCGGTAAGAGGAGGAACAAGACACACACTCTGTGTGTCCGTTGCGGCCGCCGCAGCTTTCACCTCCAGAAGAGCCGCTGCTCCGCTTGCGCTTACCCAGCTGCCCGCAAGAGGACATGTATGCTTTCATTTTGTTCTCCTTTGTAACCTTGAAACTCGATTGATTAAATTGTGTTTATGTTGTATGCATCAGAGAATTTGCTTTGCCTATTTATTGATTTTTTGATGATTTTATGCTTAAGTTTTGCTCTATAACTCCATAAGCTCTGCCAGATTATATCTTCCTGTTGTTTACTTTTTGCTGATTTTTGTGAATTTGGTTTCCAGTTAAATATAATCTGAAATGGATCAGTATGTAGTATTATTTACAAAAATTGTTTATGAAATTTTGATTGCAATCATGTTGAGGTGAAAATAAAGCTATTGGATCTTGTTTTTTTCTCTGCAATAGTCTACTGGGTGATTAGAATAACTGACATTGTGTTAAATCTAATTTGTTAGACAACTGGAGTGTTAAGGCTATCCGAAGAAAGACCACCGGAACTGGCCGCATGAGGTACCTGCGCAATGTGCCTCGCCGCTTCAAGACCAACTTCAGAGAAGGTGCCTTATTTATTCTTTCAGAGTTCATGTTGTTTAAGTAATTTGATTTTGGTTCTCATTGCTTGCATTTCATTATTCTAGTATCAACCTATTGTTTAATCGTGTATTTAGGTACTGAAGCTGCACCAAGGAAGAAGTCAGCTGCTGCTTCCGCTTAAGTTATAATGTTGGATGTGACTTGACTCTGCGGTGTTAATCTTAAAAACATTAGCGAGTTACAGAATTGAAGTTCTTTTTTGTTATGACAGTGAGTCTTAAATGATACTGCCTAGTTTGATATTAAATTTTGTTTCTGTATCTTGATGTGGATGATTTATCGAAGACCATTATGAGTTCAATTATGCAATCCTTACATGTCCATTTGCTCTCCTACGACTGAGTATATTCCTTTAGAAACCTAGGCTTTGTTGATGTTTGCTTCTTTATGTGCCTCACAAAGTCTATTGACTTGAAGAATGGGTGTATTTGCAAGTTTTCTGTTGACTGTGTTAATCACTTAATCTCTCACATTGACTATTATTGATGTTTTGTGATTGTGTGATACATGTTCACAAAATCGAGTTCACTGGTACCATGTGAGATATTGAGGTTTATTGATATGGTAAAATGCATGGTATGGAGTAGGAAGATCTTGTGCTTGATATATGATCTAGCAGATTGTTCCAGTATGACCTTGCGTAGTAAGTTTGATTATTTAGCATTTCTTTCCGGGGGAAACAACTGCAGATTTCTATTATTACATTACATTGAGTCATTGCCTTTGAAATTATCCAACAGATTCCATGATTTGTAGTTAAGCTGTATGCTTATGTTATGTAACCATAAGAGTTTGAACCATTTGTTCCGCATCATGAATAATTGTTCCTTTATTCAACATAATTGGTCACAGCTGGTCTACTCTGTATGACTCCCTGTGTTTCGGTTAACTTGTTTATAATCTATAGTTATCATGCGTGATATGTTGAAAGGACTGTCAAACTGGGACAAATTAGAATGCTTATGGTAATTAAGGTTTATTTAGCACCTAATTCGATTTTTCTACTCAATTAGTTAAGCCTTTTCTCCTAGTATCCAGTCTAATTCCATTTGAATCCTGGTATTCATTTCGTATTGCACCTCGCATTATTCCGGTAACTTTTTTCTTTCTTAAAAAAAAAAAAAAAAATATATATATATATATATATATATATATATATATATATATATTTTGCTGCGAGTCTCTGTAAATTATTTGGAATCCTTGCCCCAAGATTGAGGTCATAATAGCTGTTGCAAGTCATCTGGTTCATTTTGATATTGCAGCTGCCAGCGGCAAATTATTTTTCCTTTCCTCTTAGAGAACCTCAACTGTACTTTACCGGCTACTAGTTACTACCAGTGATGTTTGTATTTCCTGTTGGCAAATGATTCTGATAATCTAGATTTGATTTTACTAAAGAGATTGTTAGAAGTTTAGAGACACATCTGGAGTTGCTTCTCAAAAGTTTACATTTAGCTTCTTCTAACTCTAAATTGGCCAGTAAGCTGTTTTGCAATCCCAAATTTCTTCTGCTATGAATGCCAAAATCAGTTTTAGACTTTTTGTAAACTCTAGACATATTGGCTGTTCTATAATTCTCCAATCTCCTTTTGTACCAACAGGTCAAGCGGTTGCATTCACTCTTTTTTCTGGTAGTCGTTGTACAAGTTATCTTTTGTTTCTGTTTAGTTCACTGGTATATTATTGACATGTGGTTCATTGAAGGTTATGTGTAGTCATGTAGGGTGCAGTATTCATACCATCTTGTACGGCAGCAGTGTTGCTGTATACACCTGTTGATTGTGATTCCGTATGGTAATGCTTGAGAAATGGATGCCTTCTTATGTTTAGGAGCCCTTTCCGCTAGTTAAAATCAGGATGTACCAGCGCAGACTAACCGGTTGCTCATTTGCCATTAGTGAAATGTCCACACATCAGACTTCTTAGTCTTCCTCTTGTACTAGACGTGCCTCATCTCTTTGTTTGAAAGCCTAGTTATAAATATATTCCACTTAACTCACCTTCGGTCCACATATTTTCTTTTGAAACTGCCATAGATTTCTTTCATATATAAATAAAAGGAGCACAAGATATGCTTGGTTACACAAAAAAAGAAAAGGAAAAAAAATACAAAAACGAATAAAGGAAAATATCGAAAGGTCCATATCTACTACAGTACTACTCCATTAAGTCATTAACCATCGTTAGTTCCTCATGAAATCACTTGACATCTCTTATCACAGAGTATCACTAAGCTTTCATAAGTAAGAGAATGAAATGTTTGAAACCCCAAACTAACATGACAATCTAGATCAAATTTGATATCATACTTCATTCCAATATGATGTCTCTGCAATTTTACAATGTGTCATGATGCCAGAGCGGAATGTAATGTTATTATACTTAAATTTGAAATTTTGTTCTGCCTTTTAGCAGTCAATTATGAAAAGGTAGTACAATAATTTGTTGATTTGAAAGAATAGCTAACGTAACGTATGTGATTTTACATCATGGCCCTTGTCTTCGACTCTTTGTACAACACTCTGGGGACATATTGACACATGTACCCCTCAGTGGCGGTGTGCTAACTTACAAAAATTACCGTAACTAGCAGAACCTATCCGATCAGAAATCAGCATTCACTTTCCTTCCCTTTCATTTTATTTTTACCCAAATCAGCCAGCACCTGTGCGTTCTCAAAAGATATAATCTAATTGAATCTAATTATGGAGGCGGCAGCAGAAGCCGTGACATTGCTCGACAAAATCAAGCCGCCACGCCTCGAAGACGCCGGCCTAGAAGACTGCGCTCTTCCACCGGAATCGATCAAGGAGGCGTTTCTAAAAGCCGCTTCCGCCGTCAGATCCGTCATCTACGCATCCGATGACGAACATGAATCTCGCCGCTGCGTGGACGATCCCTGGGAGGAGGACTCGTCCGATGCTCTCGTCGGGATAAAGGACGGAGTAACTGCTCCTGGTGGTGGATGCGCCGTTGAGAAAGGCGGAGGGCTGACGGAGGCGCCTGGGGATGAGGTAAAGGTTGGTGGTGGTGGAGAGGCCGAGGAGAAGTCTGATGTGGTGGTGGAGCCTGGGTTGCCGGAGGGTGGGGAGGCTTGTGTGGATGGGTTGATGGGGCTGGGGATTGGGGAAAAGGTTGGGGGTATTTTGGGGAAGAAAGCTGACGTGGTGGATGATGATGATGAGGAAGATGAGGGTAAAGAGAAGCCAATTTTGGCTGAGGGAGTTGTTTGAGTGAGTGAGTATTAATTAGCGGTTAATTACCTGTTTAGTGTTGTACTCTGTCTTGTTGTTAATTAGCTAGTTGTGCACTTGTTATTGTTATTAAAACAGATGAATAAACAGACTCCTTCCTTGATTCATGTGGTAACTTACCTTCAATTTTTCAATATTTTCAATAGCTATTTAATTTCACCTTCGCAACACGAAGAAATGATGATCTATAGACCTCCTAAGAGGCTAAGACACAAGTACTCTGCTCGTTTATGCTTAATTCGGTGGGGGGCTGGAATTTTCATTTATGGACCTGTTTGGAATATTTTTTCCCTAAGATAATCATCTACCATCACAAAAAAATAAATTGATTATTCCAATGTTTGTTTACTATGATTAGCAAATAATCAGATAAACTTCTCCCATGACCTCAAACAGGCAGGTCTATCCATAACATCGTGATCCTCATAGGACATGACGCAGCTAGGACTGTCCCAATACAAGAAATGAGTTAAAACGTCCTTAAAATGTGGAGCTAAACGACACATCAACCACTCCTATTCTAACAATTAAATTGGAGTATGTGCCGTGCCATGCCATGCCATCCGTTACCAAATGAGCCCTCTACACATGGAACACGCCATTATATAACACATACTACTCCACACAATGCCTGCTTATCATAATCAGTACAAAAGCTGACGTTTTACCTCCATCTATATCAAATCCTCTCTTTATCCCCTGAGAATCAGCTTTCAGCATCTCCTAGATTTCTCCCCCTTCCCCTTCTGCAACGATTACAATCTATTTTTACAGAAGAAGAAGATGTTGGAAGGGAAAGCTTTGATAGAGGATACTGATATGCCATTGAAGATGCAGATCCAGGCAATGTCATATGCTTCTCAGGCTTTGGATCTCTATGATGTTCTTGACTGCAAATCAATTGCTGCTCATATCAAGAAGGTAGTACTTCTTACTTCTTACCGTTCTTATTTCCTTTCCAAGAAACATTATTATGTTATGTTATGCATCTATGTGTAAATTAATTAATGTACAAAATGTAATTGTTGTTTATTGAGCAGGAGTTTGACAAAAAATATGGGGGTGGATGGCAGTGTGTGGTGGGAACCAACTTTGGGTGTTTTTTCACACACAGTAAAGGGAGCTTCATATATTTCACACTCGAGACTCTCAACTTCCTCATCTTCAAAGGCTCTTCTTCTCCTTAGGATATCATCAAGGTTGGCGGAAGAGGATAACAAGTGGTGGGTTTATGTGGTGGTTTTTCTGTCCACATGGGAGACTTGGATGGTTCTTCACTTTTAGATCAGTCCTTAGATAATAGTACTAGTATTATGTAGGCATATGAAGAACCAAGAGAATGGGACCTCTGTTTATGTATTTTAATGGTTTGGTCAGGTCATTGTATTATATAATGCGTGCTTGATTGTATATTAGTATATTACTATGGTTTAGGTGTAAATAAATAATCTGGCACTTGATTCAGTTTGCTTTAGATGATGTGCATTGCTAGTATGTTAAAGGTTATCAAATGAAAGACAAACAGTAGCAATATTGGCACGGGCTTGCCGTTTGCCTGAGTGTGCCTAGACTTGAGGGATTCCTTACCCAATATTGACGAGAGAATCTAACCTAGCTAAGCTATAAGAGGAGAACGCTCTTTGCCCCATTTCCATTTGTACCTCAACATCACTAATGGTTGGTACAAACTTGGAACTTAAAAAGTTAAAGTCCAAAATAAACTAATTTCATTTTTTATTTCGATGGTTTAGGTTTATTAGGGTATTTTTTGTGAGTTCCACATAACATATGCATTCCAGACCAATGGCGGTCGTCTAAGTCCAGAATAACAGTTGAAATCAACTTTTTGGAGAGAACCATGGTCAAATGATTACAATTAGAACAATAACATGACTAAATTAATCTTTCCGGTTTTAAGTAACTTATTTAATAAAGTATACAGTATACTAATATATTCTTAAGTTTTAGTTTATTTATTAAATTTATACCTTCATCCAAAATTTAAATTCTAACCAACCATCAAACCTAATTTCCAAGCATACTAACAATTGACAAGCATTGACATCTTCTAATCCAAGCATCCTTACAAATTGAAAGTATCGACATCTTCTAATTAATCCAAGCATCCTTACAAATTGAAAGGTATCAACATCTTCTAATTAATAAAAGCATCCTTACAAATTGGAAGATATCGACATCTTCTAATTAATCCAATCATCTTTACAAATCAAGCGTTCTATCCCTCTAGTGCCATCTCAAACTGGAAACATGTGTCGCGGGAAGCATCATCAAAATTCAAGTATCCTAAC
The DNA here is from genome assembly GCA_028274465.1 of Plantago ovata. Classification (NCBI taxonomy): domain Eukaryota; kingdom Viridiplantae; phylum Streptophyta; class Magnoliopsida; order Lamiales; family Plantaginaceae; genus Plantago; species Plantago ovata. The sequence goes on along the minus strand of CM051456.1, from coordinate 13,633,462 downwards.
CACCAAGCATTTTGACTGCCAAGTATCATCCCTAATTGTCAAGAAGCATCATCGGAATTCCACCAGTAACACATCACATGCCTAAGTGAGTGTTTGCAAATGCTAAAAAAAAAAAAAAAAAAAATACTATTGTGCTTTTGGAGTTGAGAAGTTGAAATTTGAGTGTTTGATTTGCCGACTTCTGTTGTAGCTTTTACTAAAAAAAAAAAGCATGTAACTGCCACAAGTTGAGAAACATCTCAAATGATGTTTTTGGTTTCTAAAAGCACATAGTGGCATATATGTAATTAAATTATATTCTACTACAATTTCTAGTACTTCCTCCATTTCATTAATAATTGGGCGATTTACATGTGGACCCTCTCTTATGCTCGGTAATTACATATGTTTCCTCGTTAGTAAAAGAATTACGTATAAACCCTCTTTATGCAAAACAATTACAAATAAACCCACGATCTTGACTTTTGCCGCTCTTAATCATGGAAAATACATAATTGTCCCTGAACAATTATCAGATTTTAAATTTTACCAAACAATCTCAACTTTAAGTTATTACAAAATAAACCCACATATCTTATCTAAATTATAAATTCCCCCAAATTTTTTTTATTTCTTCTTCTTTCTAATTTACCAGATTCCGGTAGCCACCATCAGCTCCGATCTGGAGCCGTGAAACAGCTCCAGATCGGAGCTGTTACAGCTCCAGATCTGGAGTTGGCAGCTCCAGATCTGGAGCTGCAATAAGAGCTCCGACGGAGCTCTGTAATAGAGCTCGTCGGAGCTCTTTACAGAGCTCCACCGGAGCCCTATAAGAGCTCCGACGGAGCTCTGTAATAGAGCTCGTCGGAGCTCTGTTACAGAGCTCTAATGGAGCTCTATTACAGAGCTCCCATCGGATTCCGGTCAACCCATTGCCGGAATCCGGTAATAGAATTAAAGAAAGAAAAGAAAAGAAAAAAAGAGAAAAAGAAAAAAAAAAAGAAAAAGGATTAAATTGCAAATAAGATTAAAGGAATAAGGCTAAATTGTATAAGGGCGTGTTTGGATAATTAGTAATGAACAGTAGATTATAAGCAGGTCAACGCAAACTGCTTAAATTGGGGCTATATGTAATTCTTTTATTAACGAGGAAAGATTTGAAAAGCACGTCCATAAGAGGGGGTCCCCGCGTAAAAATCTCTTAATAATTTTCTAGGTTTCTATTTTGAACGTTCTATTACAAACTTCATAACCCAAATATGGAAAAAAATTCAACCCACTTACCACTTTTTTATCATTTCTCTCTCCTTCTTTATAACAACTTTTTCACTCTATCGTACCTTATCACCATTTCACAATTAAATACTCATACAAATCAATTCTTTAATATTATTTCTTAAAATTGGTAATTTTTACCACTTAGGAATTAACTAAAAAATGCAGAAAGTAATAGTTTCTTACACTATAGTGTTAGATAAATAATTTCTTACATACTAATTCTACTAGTGTTTTTATTTGTGTCCACCAACATGCCATTTAGTAATTAAAGAAAGTTGCTAAATCTTTAAGAAAGTACTCAAGAGCAGGAAGTAGTGCTGGGGTGTGGGGATTGGAGTAGAATGGTTGCTATGAAAAAGTTTGATAAAATGGTTATGTATAAAGCAATCAGGCCTAATATTGCAACAGTCCCTTGGCGAGAACTTGATTCTCATTTCTCAATAAGCATGCCTCATCCCGGGCGAAATTCTGTATGTGGTTAGCATTATGGAGTAGACTTGTTACCAAAGACCGATTGGTAAGGTTTCAGCTTGATATTGATTCCATATGTATTTTCTGTAATTCGACAGCTAAAACCATAATCATCTTTTGTTTGAATGCTCGGTTTGAAATCCTGCTTGGCAAGCTCAAGCAAGCTCTGTTACGTTGGTATCATACTACCTCCATTTTAAAGCAGTTCCACCATTTACTTTTGGACACATAAAATAAGAGATTTAAATATTGAGTTATATTAATAGTGGAGGTTGATTTTACTTTATTGATGATTTGTGACCACTCAAATTTATTGATAAAATATAAAATTATTATTAGCATGTCCCAATATGGCAAAAAATTATATGGTGCAACTCTAACGATACGCCCAAAATGGCAAAATGATGCAATTGTTCTGAAACGGAGGGAGTATACCGTATATCTCTAGAGATTGGCAACAAACGTGGTCGTGGATCTGTGCGCAAGTGAAAGGGAAGAAGCCTTCTAATCGGCTATTCAAAGTACTTGTGACTAGTTTGTTTATGCCTTATGAATGGAGTGTAATAGAAGGACTTTCCGAAATGCAACCCAAGACATCAATCAAATTCTTGGGGAAGTTGTGAGGAAATCATTAGGAAGATGTTGGTCTGATAAAAAGTTAAAAGAAGTTTGTAAGAACTGTTTTGATTTCTTTAGAATTGTATAGGGCTCTGAGCGTATGGTCTTTTGCGTTTTTCTGCTGTTTCTTTGGTGAACACTTTTGTACTTGGGTTGATGAGTTTTAACGCTTACTTGAAATGGAAAGCTAACTTTCTTCTAAAAAGTTGCTAAATCATTTAAAATGGCATGTGAGGGAGATAAAAACATTATAGTAGTGTTTTTATTTGTGTAGTAAAATTATGAAACATAAAAAGAAAAAAAATGAAATTACTACTAGTAAATTTAAATTGAATAGATGGAGTAATCTTTAAAAATAAAGAAGAGAAGATTGTATTATTTCTGCACCGCTAGATGAGAGCAAGATAATCAACGGCCAGTACTTCATCTCACTCAAACAACAAACACTCTATTGCCATTGGCTCATTAACAATCATACGGATTCATGTGCACCAATCTCAGCCGTAGATTAGCTAAACATTCAACGTACCAGATTCCCTCAAAACTCCAAAAATTTGAAATCCCTCCAATTCCCCAAACCCTCCCGCTCTCAAACCCAATTTCCCAATCCTATAGAAACCCCTAATCCTCGTCACCATTTTTCCATCCAATCCACCACCACTCTCTCAATCCCCAAGCAATCAACACCATCGATGGCACGTACCAAGCAAACCGCAAGGAAGTCGACCGGAGGAAAAGCTCCCCGCAAGCAGCTGGCGACCAAGGCGGCGAGGAAGTCTGCACCGGCCACCGGTGGAGTGAAGAAGCCCCACCGTTTCCGGCCAGGAACAGTTGCTCTGAGGGAGATCAGAAAGTACCAGAAGAGCACTGAGCTTCTGATCAGGAAGCTGCCGTTCCAGAGGCTTGTGAGGGAGATTGCTCAGGATTTCAAGACGGATCTGAGGTTCCAGAGCTCTGCTGTTGCGGCGTTGCAGGAGGCGGCTGAGGCTTACTTGGTTGGTCTGTTTGAGGATACTAACCTCTGTGCAATTCATGCTAAGAGGGTTACCATTATGCCCAAGGACATCCAGTTGGCTAGGAGAATTAGGGGTGAGAGGGCTTAATTAGTTGTTTTGTTTGGTGTTTCGTTTCGATGATTAGCGATGGTTATTACTTATTATTATTAGGATTTATGTTTCTGTCTAGTTAGATCTGGTTTTGTAGTGTCTTGTGTATGTTTCATGTGATCTGGAATGTAAAATTTTATTGGTATCAAATGAAATGACTATTGGAAAGAATTGTGTTCTGATTGTTGTTATTTTAATGATCTGGATTCTGGATTAATTTAATCTATGGAGTTGAATATGTGAACTAAAGAATTGCAAAAGTGAAACGGAATTTTGTGTAATGCTGCAACTAGATGTGAGAAAGAGGTTATAATACTGAAAATTTGTGATCCTGGACTTGTAGAATCAAAGTGACCTGCTTGTATATAGATTGTTCTGGTGTTCAATCATTACTTCGATGATGGTATATGATGCATGCATCTAGGAGACTTGTATTGTTTTGGTATATGTAAGACAGAAGAAGAAATGCACCATTGGTAATCAATTGGAGCTGCTTTCGTGTTCTTTGAAATTGTCGGGATGATAATGTGTAGCTAAATAGTACAGTACTACAACTGTTTTTGTTTGATGCCCGGTTGCTACTTTTAATCGCTCTTCTATCTGCTTCCGTTACTGCTAGTGTTACCAACCAACTACTTTCACCCGGAAAGCATAAGCTGCACTTATCTTTGTCTTGTGCGATTGATTGGCTTGAAGTGAAAGCCTGAAAGGCTGAAACTATAATCAATTATCATCAAGCTTCATTATCTCATTCTATGGAGCTGAGGAGGAAACGTAAGCAACTTTTACTTACGGAAGATCAATGAGTTAAAATTACTGATAAATTGATGCACATCAGCATGATTTGCAAATTGGTCATAAATTTCTGATAATATATTTTTCAGGACATGAGATCTGGCTGTGACTGAACTATCTGGAGTCAGATAAGGTCTAGAATTTTTTACAGGCCTGGCGTACAAATTGTTACCGATTGATGGTATCTGTTCCAATTTGAGAATGTATCAGCAGTAAATTTGTAGTACTAGTAGAACCAAAGCCTCCTAAATTTCTAAAATTCCAGTTCTAATCAGTCATCAGCTTCAACAGTTTCACCCTCAGCAGCATAAAAACTATTCAAATTACATTTGTACTCAAATCATAAAGCTTCTCAGCCTATATAGCATCCACAGTTTCCTACTAACTGACCGTCAATGCAAAATGAAATTTAAAAACCAGACTACCAGAGAGTAAATCAAGAAAACAGCTAATAAAAGATGATATTTAATTGCCCATATCAAGTACACTAATCACTTGAAAAACCGTCTAATACAAGATGATATTTAATTGCCCAAATCAAAGAGAGAAAGGAAGGGTATTCAACCAAGAACAAGATCAGCCATAACTAAGCGTGTTTCGACAGTGCCACTCCCTATATGAGGTAACAGGACAAAATTGTCAAGCCCAAAGAGTTGTTCAGGGACTTCAGGTTCCTTTTCGTATACATCACATCAAGTCCAGCACCACCCAAACGGCTCCCTCCACTAGAACCGAAACCAGTTCAGATTCACCGAAATGTGGACCCTGCCAATGTTGATGAGCACACCCTTTGGCCCCAGGGCATTCATGACTTTCTCGATTGGTAATGTGGATTGTATCTGGGGTTAATTATGCACATGCCACCACGAGGATGTCGCAGTTTGAAGCTAATTCAGTCACACTTCCATAGTATTTGTAGTCAACATTAGGTTTCTTCGATCTTGAATGGTAACTGATAGAACAATCAAATGCCTCCGCTCGCTTAACAATCAGGTAGGATCTTCAAGATCTCAAAGTACATATCAAAGCGGAACATGAAAGAGTAAATAAAATGTGTGTTGTATTAACAAGTCAATGAAATGATTTATGGATGGAGTATTTATACTAACTAGTATACCCTCCTTGGGCAGAAGTATTCTGTTTGCTTAAAATGATGTGCATTGCTAGCAGGTTAAGGTTATCAAATGAAAGACATAGCAATATTGGCATGGGTTTGCCTGAATGTGACCATATTTAAGGGATTCCTGACCCAATATTTACAAGAGAATCTAACCTATAAGTCCAGAACAACACTTGAAATCGACTTTTTAGATGGAACGCTGGTCAAATGCTTACAATCAGAACAATAACATCAATATTGATCAAGTAAATTGCAATGAAACTGCTAAGGTTCTGAGGTCCGTTCTTGCTCAGTCACTACTCACTAAGAATTGGGGAATGAGGAGAAGGATTAGTACCTCTGCATCGCTTTCCCTTGGCCCATTTAGCAGATTGCAGTTAGGATATGAATCATACAATGTGGGGGGACACCCATATCATCAGCTCCTGCTTCAATTAAGAAACAATTGCAATAATAGCACTGCTCTTTAGAAGATGAAGTAAATTATTCCAAGAGATACAAACATAGTAGTACAAAACATTTGAGATTGGTAATTAGCTTATTTTCCTACAATGCCGGAATAACACTGTGACAAAACGGACAATCCTACCAGTAGAAAGCATGATTAAAGCATATGAACATCCCTGTATAGCCAAATCTTTATTCTCCCAAGAGGCTAGAGCATAGATCCCTAACAGTTCCCACTCTTTAACTTCATCAACATTGTTCTGATTGTAAGTACTGGGTAGCTGTTTTTTCAAAAAACTTCTCTGTATAACCCTGTGTGTAGTGTTGGCTTGGCTCCTTTTAGTTATCTCCAAAAGTCGTAGAACATTCTAAATCCTCAGGATATAATTTCAACATATCGATTGCTTCCTGAATCTGTGCCTCTCAATGTAGAAATGCAAGGTCTCTATAACTGAAAGCAACAAAAAGAATAAAACAGTAGGAATGGTGGGTGGAAAGAGGCAACCTCTGTGTTGAGAGATCTAAGTATGAAGCTAGATACTTCATGTGTATGTACCGACTCCAGTAAAGAGTCTAAAGACTATGAATAACTGTTCCCGTGAACTCAAAACACCCATAGGCCATTATAACACTTTGCTTGGTAGTAGAGTATTACATAGGAAAAAGAGAGTCTATACCTTAGCGGCTTCCTAATAAGAACACCTAATTTACTATCAAATCCCAAAAAAATGGATGTCTTATACATGGTCAATCTATATTATATTTATATACTATGTGTGTGCGTATGATGCAAACTATGGTCCAAATTTTATTAACAATGTAACGGTTGGCTTTAATGAAGATAAACTGGTATAGCATATGGGAAATATTACCAGAGAAGACCATTAGGACAAATCAAATAACTGGCGTCAATAGCGGTTTGTTTGAAAAATGAGCTTCTAGGTTAGCAATAACGAGGTCAGCCATCGCCTTACGAGTTTCAACAGTAGAGGCACCGACATGGGGTGAGAGGACAACATTATCAAGTCCAAGGAGGGGCTCTGGTACTTCTGGCTCATTTTCCAACACATCTAGTCCAGCCCCTCCCAACCGGCCATCAACAAGAGCAGATATCAATTCAGCTTCATCAATGTGAGATCCCCTACCAATGTTGACTATAATACCATTTCTACCCAGGGCATCGATAACTTCACGGTTTACAATGTGGTGAGTTTCATGGTTCAAAGCACACGCCACAAAAAGGATTTGGGAGTTGGAGGCCAAGTCGACAACAGATGGATAATATTTGTACCTCAAATTCGGTTTTTGGGATCGGGAGTGGTAACCAATCGAACAGCCAAAGCCTTCTGCTCTTCTAGCAATCGCTGAGCCAATCCTGCCCAAACCAATGATTCCAACCGACTTACCACTAAACTGCAAAGTGAGGTGAAAATCAAAATGAGTGAAACTAGGAAATGACAACTAGAACTGATGTCTAAACTCCCAAACCGAATTATTCATTCTTCTCAAGTTCAGAAGAAAAGCTGAACAAGTCTGATCTATGCCAACTGTTGTTACGAAATACTACCAATCATCGGTTAGTTGTGGTAACTTACCTTCAAAACTGAATGTAACATCTAATGTTACAGTAAGAAATCTAGACAGCTTGTGAATAGCTTCGTTCTAATTCGCGATACTCAGTATTAGTACTAGTACTAGTAGAAGCAAATGCATCCCAAACACAAACAGTTAGTAAACCAAAGTGTCCTAAATTTCTAAAATTCCAGCTCTAATCAGTCAGCAACTTCCACAATTTCATCCTCAGCTGCATAAAACTATTCAAATTACATTTATGCTCAATCACAAAGTTTCTCAGACTATATAGCATACTGGATAAAAAAAAATCAAAATTAGCTGGACATGATGTTGATTATACTGTACCTTGATAGTCAGCTCAAAATCGGATTTCCGCCAGTCTCCGCCTCTCAGGTACCGATCGGCAGCACAAATCCGCCTCGCAGTCGCCAAAGCCAGGAGAATCGCCATATCCGCGACCTCATTAGTCAAAGTGTCAGGAGTGTAAGTCACTCTAATTCCCCTGCTTCTGCACTTGTCCAAGTCGATTTTGTCGAGGCCAGTGCCATGGTTTGAGATGATCTCGAGGCGCGGAAGAGAGTCGATGAGGTCAGTAGTGGCGCCGCTATAGCCGTTGCAGACAATCGCGTGGATGCGATCGGAGTTTTGGTCTAGGAAGTGGCGGCGAGATTCTAGAGGGACTTGCCAGAGCTTGAAGAGGGAATATCTGTTGGAGATTTCATTTTGGAGGTAATCGGATAACGGCCGGGTTTGAAGAACGCCGATTGGTGAGGAAGAGGAAGGTAAGGTACTCATGATTATGATAATGAAAATTACCGGGCGTAAATGTGAAAAACCGAAAATGGTTTCAATAAAATTTCTAACGGAAAAATGTTGGATAAGTAAAAAAAACAAATAAAACAAAAAAGCAAACCGGCCCAGACCCAGTTATATCTTCTAATCTATCACAGCTAGTAGTTCACTTTATTTGCAATTCTGAAGTAATCCTTGATATCCTCAGTTAATCCCCTGCTACTGAATAGACTGCTCAGTTTGAGAAATCTACTGCATAAGGTCATAAGGAATTGATCTGCAATGATTTGGAATATATAAGGTCAAAATCAGACTTAAAAATATCCAACAAAATCAAATGGAATTTTTTTTCCCTAGATGGAGAGTGTAACATAGGAAACTGATATTGGCAGATAAGACAGGTGTGGCTTGTCTTCAACCATTGGACGGGATGCATTCTCCATGAATAATCGAGCAGCAAATTAATCCTATGCAAGTATGCAACTTCATTCCTCAATGGCCCAAAGTTTCTAAGCATACGGTGCAATTCTTGTCATCCGACTCATGATCAAGTATTTGTTCCAACATTTGTTCGATTGATGATTCTGTAGCGGGCTTGTAACTATTCAACATTAATTCTACCGGTATCGCCAATCCAGTTTGTGATCTACTAATGGCTCATTTATACTTCGAATTGAAATCACAACCCATCCATTCTTTATACTCACACTCTGGCACCACGATGCCCGCACTTTCTGAAGCCCAATCATGGGAGCGTTTTCTATCAGGTTTTGTAAGAAAACAACTACTCGATTGCGAAAGGTTCTAATAATTTTGTATGTGTGTGTTGGGATGAAAACTTTAAACTGGTCGATTAAGTTTAAACACCCAACAATCCTTTTCAGTTTTCACTACTCCAAACATAAAGAGAGAATGAAGGGTATGGCACTATGACTAACTAACCGTAAATGTAAGATGAAAATTGAAAACCAGAGAGCAAATCAAGAAAACAGCTAGAAGAGATAATGAAGGGTTTGACGAATCGACCATAAATGTATGATGAAATTTAAAAACCAGAGAGCAAATCAAGAAAATAGCTAGGAGTCAGTACACTGTAATCAGTCGAAAATTGCCTAAATCAAAGAGAGAATGGAAGGGTGTACTATATAGTCAACCATATAGCATTTCACACTACAGGAGTTAACAGCGGCTTGTTTGCAAAATGAGCTTCCAAATTCCCAAGAACAAGATCAGCCATATCTGTGCGTGTTTCAACCGTGCCACTCCCTACATGAGGCAACAGGACAACATTGTCAAGCCCAAAGAGTTGTTCAGGGACTTCAGGTTCCTTTTCGTAAACATCAAGTCCAGCACCACCCAAACGGCCCTCCACTAGAGCCAAAACAAGTTCAGGTTCATCGACATGTGGACCCCTGCCAATGTTGATGAGCACACCCTTTGGCCCCAGGGCATTCATGACTTCTCGATTCACAATGTGGGTTGTATCTGGGGTTAATGCACATGCCACCACGAGGATGTCGCAGTTCGAAGCTAATTCAGTCACACTTCCATAGTATTTGTAGTCTACATTAGGTTTCTTCGATCGCGAATGGTAACTGATAGAACAATCAAATGCCTCCACTCGCTTAGCAATAGCTGACCCAATCCTGCCTAGTCCTATAATACCAACTCTTTTGCCACTGAACTGCAAGATAAAATAGAAGATGGAGTTCAAACTATGAAGTATGAAGAACTAAAGAAAGTATTATGCAAAGGACAAGCAAAATATGAACTATTCTTCCGAGCCCAAGGGCACTGTCACATGGTGCATTGTTACCGTTTAAAAATACATGCCCCATGAAGACATTTTGGCACAAACTATTCCACAATCACATTCGTACATAACAATGTGACAGTCATGAATATCAAAGGATGAGCACACAAAGCACTAATAGCCAAGCCCATACATATTGCGTCAACTACAGAAAACAACATTTCATATTATGGTAATGTTACTAATGCATCCACCGTTAATGCTGAAGCAGCCAGTTCATGATAATACTAAACTTAATAGAATTTCAACAACAATAGTCCAATTTAAGGTAAGATCAGTACTTCACACCATCACCACCGCAAGAGTTTGGCAGATCCTCCTATTAATACTTTGTTTAAAATGGTTCTTCCTCAGACCTAATCCCTATCATGTAGAATCATTAATCCAAGATAAGACTCAAAAAGCTTGATAACACTAACCCAAGGGAACTACATTAGTACTTCTAATGACTAGTTTTCAGCGAAACCCTCAGAATGGCGTAAATCACCAATACCCAAAAAGAGCAGTTTTCTAATTAATCTTCACCAAATAGTGTATTAACCGGGAGTTATGAATCATTCAAGTCAAATCAAACAAGTTTCACAATACACAGGTAGGCCATGATTGCAAGTGAAAACATAAAGCAAAGATAGAGAAAAACAGTAAAAATAGTGCTAGTAAACTTAATTACCCTAGTAGTCAATTTGAAGTCCCCAGATTTCCACAATCCTTTCCGAACATAGCTGTCACACTCACAAATCCTCCTCAAAACTGCCAGCATCAGCGCGATAGCCAAATCTGCAACGTCATCAGTTAACACATCGGGCGTATTCGTAACCCTAATCCCCTTTTCCTTACACTTAGCCAAGTCAATTTTATCCAATCCGACGCTGAAACTCGACACGATCTCTAATTTCGGAAGCGCCTCGATCAGCTTCGCGTCGGCTCCGGTGGCTCCGTGAGCTACAACGGCTCGGATCGAATCGGCGTGCTGAGTGAGGGATTCGGGTGAGTCCAGTGGCAGAAGAGGTTGAAGCGCTTTTCTAGCTCCTGTTCGAGGTAGTTGTTGATCGGGCACATCATCAGAACACCGATGCGGTCCATTTGGAGGCGACGGTGGAAAAACTGCGGCGGAGAGATGATGATGAGGGTTGGTTGGGTTTTAGTGTGGAAAGGAGTTTTCTGAGACTTTGTGAGCGAGTGAAGAAGAAGATGATGAGCTCATTGGCGCGCGAGTGTGGCTAACTATTTCATTTTCTATTCTTTTTTAAAATCAAGTTGGCTACTACTGTAGTATTTAATTTTTTAATTTTTTTAAAATCATGTTGAGTACTATTTTGTCTTTTTTATTCTCCCATCTCTCCGCCGCAGTTTCTCCCCCATCGCCTCCAAAATGGACCCCATAGGTATTCTGATGATGTGCCCGATCAACTACTTCATTAGAAAATCGCTTCAACCTCTACTGCCACTGGACTCATCCCGAATCCCTTACTCAGCAGCTGATTCGATCCGAACCGTTGTAGGTGGCGCCTCGATCATCTTCGCCTTGACTAAAATTTCATCGGGGACAATCCAACTTTATTTGATTTTATTATTTAAAAAAATATCATAAATATCTATTATTTCAAATCGTTTACGTTTGTTTTATTGATTTTCTTTTTAGTTTCACTTAAACTTTAATAAATACTAAATCAAACCGTAAAGATAATTTATATAAATGAAAGAATAGATGAGTACACTTTGGTACTGCCCGATCACTAATCGGTTCAAGTTACTAAAGTTTTGGGACGTTACAACTTCAATTAATTAAACAACTAGAATCACATAATTCATATCCAATTCATATCCAGTGGGATATATAAAACACAAGTAGTTTTAAGTTACATACCAATCCATCTAGCCAAGAAGTCCCAAACATACACACTTAAACCTATAAATCTAGGAGACATCATAGATTGAGGTAGGGAATGTTACAAAGTTCTTCAGCATTGCACCAATTTCAAGCTGGCCTAAAATATCATCAATTTGGATATACATTCTCGGTAGACAAAAGATATATTCCAAACCGCCGGCTACTGCAGCATTCTCCAAGTGTACGTCTTCCAATAAATTGTTCCTCGCAGTCCGCGGAAGATCCAAGCCAAATTTTAAAACCACAAGATTCACTTGGTCAAAATAATTACAGGTGAAAGAGGTTAACACATTAGTGAACTTCTTCCCATATAAATCCAATCCGAAGCCGATCAAAAATAAAATCACCCACCTGAACAATCCAACCCAAACAACCCAATATCCAATCCGAAAGACAGACCCGTTCGTAAGTTATACAAAACCCATTCCTAAATTCCTAAAAAGCTTCTCCAACAGGCTATTGGCATCAGTTAAACGAATTTTACTAGTGTGGAATTGTAGTTTTGCAACCGTTATGCAAAACTTGGTCCAATGAATTATAAACAGGGAGCAATCAAGAAATCAGCTAGACCTGTAGTACAATGTATTCAATTGAAAAACCGTCTAATGAGCCAAACAAATCACACAACAATAGCATTTCAGACCACAGGAGTTAATAACGGCTTGTTCGCAAAATGAGCTTCCAAATTCCGAAGAACAAGATCAACCATAACTGAGCGTGTTTCGACAGTACCACTCCCTATATGAGGCAACAGGACAACATTATCGAGCCCAAAGAGGTGTTCAGGGACTTCAGGCTCCTTTTCGTATACATCAAGTCCAGCACCACCCAAACGGCCCTCCACTAGAGCTGAAACCAGTTCAGATTCATCGACATGTGGACCCCTGCCAATGTTGATGAGCACACCCTTTGGCCCCAGGGCATTCATGACTTCTCGATTCACAATGTGGATTGTATCTGGGGTCAGTGCACATGCCACCACGAGGATGTCGCAGTTCGAAGCTAATTCAATCACACTTCCATAGTATTTGTAATCTACATTAGGTTTCTTTGATCTTGAATGGTAACTGATAGGACAATCAAAGGCCTCCGCTCGCCTAGCAATTGCTGACCCAATCCTGCCTAGTCCTATAATACCAACTCTTTTGCCACTGAACTGCAAGATTAAATTGAAGATGGAGTTCAAACTATGAAGAACTAAATCAAATATTATGCAAAGGACAAGCAAAATATGAACTATTCTTCCATGCATGCTCTTGTTACCGTAAAAAACACATGCTCCATCAAGACATTTTGGCACAAACTATTTTAAGATCTCTTTTGCACATAACAAGATGATGCAGTCAATGGATATCAAAGGACGAGCACATAGAGCACTAATAGCCAAGCCCATACATATTTCGTCAACTACATGAACACAACATTTCATATTCTGGTAATGTTACTAATGCATCCACCATTAATGCTGAAGCAGCCAATTCAGAATAATTCTAAACATAATAGAATTTCTTCAATGAAAGGCCAATTAAAGGTAACTCTTCTTCCTGCTTAAAGCCATAGAGCGACCGACTATAGCAATATCCAAATCCCACTAGCAGTTAACAAATGCATAATTAAATATTATAATTCTCAGGAAAGATCAGTATTCCACCACATCACCGCCGCAAGAGTTTTGCACATCCCCCAATTTATACTTGTGTGAAGTGATTCTTCTTCAGACTTAATCCCTTACACAAATGCCATACATTTAGTATCATTAATCCAAGATAAGACTCGAAAAGATTGATAACTCTAACCAAGGGAACTACATAGCAAATTTGAAAGACTCACACTCTAAACATGCCATGTGATGGCATACAGCGTGCAATTCCATACTAAAGTGACTTAAAGTTGTATCCGGTTAATAGCAAAGACTGATAGAGAAACTTCATTAGTACTCCTAAGTCCTAATGGCTGGTTACACTGAGAATGGCTTGTAAATCACCATTATCCAAATAGCAGTTTACTAAACCCTCAATTACACTCAGTTGAATGGAGTTATGAATCATTCAAGTCAAATCAAACAAGTTTCACATAACACTATAAGTGGAAAAAAGCAAACAAAGGTAGGGCATAGTTGCATCACCATCATCAATCATTCATGAGACTCAAAACATAAAGCAAGCAGAGATTAAGAAAAACAGTTAAAGCAGTTAATTAATTACCTTATTAGTCAACTTGAAGTCCCCAAATTTCCACAATCCTTTCCGAACAAAGCTATCACACGCACAAATCCTCCTCAAAACCGCCAGCATCAGTACGATAGCCATATCTGCAGCGTCATCGGTCAACACATCAGGTGTATTCGTAACCCTAATCCCCTTCTCCTTACATTTGGCCAAGTCAATCTTATCCAATCCAACGCTGAAACTCGACACGATTTCCAATTTAGGCAGCGCATCGATCAGCTTCGCGTCGGCTCCGGCGGAGGCGTTGCCTACAACGGCTCGGATCGAATCGGCGTGGTGAGTGAGAGAATCGGGCTGAGTCCAGTGGCGGAAGAGGTTGTAGCGCTTGTCGAGCTCCTGCTCTAGGAAGTTGTTCATCGGGCACATCATCAGAACACCGATGGCGTCCATTTTGGAGAAAATGCGGTGAAGAGATGATGATGGTTGGTCGGATTTTAGGGTGGAGGAGAGTAGTAGGAGTAGGTGAGAGTCAGAGTGACAGCGAGTGAAGAAGAAAGATGGTGAGAGCTGATTAGCGCGCGTGTATGGCTAACTATTTTATTTTCTATTCCTTTTTAAAATCAAGTTGACAAATCTACGAACTAATGTAATAAAATAGATTGAAATTGAGTCATAACCGGGTTGGTATTGATGCAAGAGTAATTGAAATTGAGTCATAACCGAGTTGGTATGGAGGTAAGAGTAGTCGTAATATTTCACGTTTAAAAAAATAAATATAATATGTTACAAATACATGAATCAAGTTAAATCAGTACCAACTTCTCTTATAAAATTTGATGACAGTGTGAGCAAGAGAATTGCCCTATTCCACCTACCAAAACATATCCAACCGTTATGCAAAACTTAGTCTAAGCTCTAAATTATTAATCCAAATTCCAAACACAGGGGGTTGAAGCTAATAAATACCCATAGGGGTAATCCGCCATATTGACCATAAATGGAAGAGAAATTAAAAACCAGAGAGCCATCAAACAAAGCAACTAGTAGTACACAGTATACAATTTAAAACCCATCAATATAAGATGAAATTTGATTGCCCGATCAAGAGATACTCAAGTAACTCAACCATATACCCCTTTAATAAATTATTAACAGCCAAACAGTTCACACAGCAATAGCATTTCAGACCACAGGAGTTAATAGTGGCTTGTTGGCAAAATGAGCTTCCAAATTCCCAAGAACAAGATCAGCCATATCTGTGCGTGTTTCAACAGTAGCACTCCCTACATGAGGCAACAGGACAACATTTTCAAGCCCGAAGAGTTGTTCAGGGACTTCAGGTTCTTTTTCGTAAACATCAAGTCCAGCACCACCCAAACGGCCCTCCACTAGAGCTAAGACCAGTTCAGATTCATCGACATGTGGACCCCTGCCAATGTTGATGAGCACACCCTTTGGCCCCAGGGCATTCATAACTTCTCGGTTCACAATGTGGGTTGTATCTGGGGTTAATGCACATGCCACAACGAGGATGTCGCAGTTTGAAGCTAATTCAATCACACTTCCATAGTATTTGTAGTCTACATCAGTTTTCTTTGATCTCGAATGGTAACTGATAGGACAATCAAAGGCCTCCGCTCGCTTAGCAATAGCTAATCCGATCCTGCCTAGTCCTATAATACCAACTGTTTTGCCACTGAACTGCAAGAGAAAATATAACATGGAGTTCAAACTGTGAAGAACTAGACAGTATCACACAAAAGACAAGCCAAATATGAACTATTCTTCATGCCCAAGGGCACCGTCTCGTGGTGCATGCTCTTGTTACTGTATGAAACACATGACCCATCAAGACATTGCCACAAACTATTCCACAATCACATTCGTACATAACAAGGTGACCCAGTCAATGGATATTAAAGGACGAGCACATGAAGAACTAATAGCCAAGCCCATAAATATAGTGTCAACTACAGGAACACAGCATTTCATATTTTGGTAATGATACTAATGCATCCACCATTTATGCCGATGCAGCAATTCATAATAATTCTAAATTTAATAGAATTTCGACAACAAAAGGCCAGCTTAGGTAATTTTTCTTCCTGTTTAAAGCCATTCTACTACTAACTATAACAATATCCACAGCAATTAACAAATATTATACATAAATATGAAATTCACAGGAACAATCAGTAATTCACAACATCACCACTGCAAGAGTTTGGCACAACACCAATTTATACTTGTGTGAAGTGCTTCTTCCTCAGACTTACTCCCCAACATAAGCGCCCTATCATGTAGAATCATTAATCCAAGATAAGACTCAAGAAGTTTGAAAGCTCTAGCCCAAGGGAACTACATAGAAAATTTGAAAGAGTCACTCTCTAAACAGGCTGTGTGTTGGCATACAGCGTGCAATTCCAAACATAAGTCGAAAAATTCACTTAGTGTCTGCACAGGCACATGGAAGCAACTTCATACTTGATGTTCCCTAAAGTGACTTAACACTATAATTTCATACTTTAAGTTATAGCAAAGGTATTGACAAACTTCATTAGTACTCCTAATGACTTGTAAATCACCAATATCCAAAGGCCAGTTGCATTAAGTTATGAATCATTCAATTGAAATCAAACAAGTTTCACAAGACACAGGTAGGGCATGATTGCAACTGAAAACATATAGCAAACATAAATAAAAAACAGTAAGAATATTGCTAATAGTGTGGTAAATTACCCTAGTAGTCAGCTTGTAGTCCCCAGATTTCCACAATCCTTTCCGAACATAGCTATCACACTCACAAATCCTCCTCAAAACCGCCAGCATCAATCCAATTGCCAAATCTGCAACGTCATCGGTTAACACATCAGGCGTATTCGTAACCCTAATCCCCTTCTCCTTACACTTAGCCAAGTCAATTTTATCCAATCCGACGCTGAAACTCGACACGATTTCTAATTTCGGCAGCGCCTCGATCAGCTTCGCGTCAGCTCCGGCGGTGACGTAGCCTACGACGGCGCGGATCGAATCTGCGTGCTGAGTAACGGATTCGGGCTGTTTCCAGTGGCGGAAGAGGTTGAAGCGCTTTTCGAGCTCTCGTTCGAGGTAGTCGTTCATTGGGCACATCATGAGAACACCGATGGCGTCCATTTTGGAGGCGGAGGTGGAGAAAATGCGGCGGAGAGATGATGATGGTGGTTGATTGGGTTTTAGGGTGGAGAGGAGTAGGTGTGACTGAGAGCGAGTGAAGAGGATGATGGATGCCTGATGAGTGGCTTGGCGCGCGAGTGTGGCTAACATTTCTTCTGGGACTATCCCGTTATTTGATTCGATTGTGATGTTTGTGTTCTCGCTTTTTATTTCATCAGCCAAATTGGTTGTTTTTTTAATTTTTTTTTTTTTCTTAAATGATAATTACTACACTACCGACTCATATCTTCACACCTAAAAGGTTTTATATCTCCATTTATGGTCATCTTTACTTCAGTATCCCAGCTTCTTTCTATTGACGACATTATAACTCCAAATACACCTAAATCACCCTTATAATTGCGTTGATGTTCAAAGTCCGATCTCTCTTGTGCCCAACACCCTTACCACTCAACGACCTTTATAAACCCGAGAGTGAGGCTCCATTAAAATTAACAAATTTACAGCGATATGAGAACTAAGTTAGAATTGTATAGGACCGGAGAAAAATATTTTATAAAAAGACTCGAACAACCGGTGAGTATCACAAATGTTAATAATAATTACAATATACTAATACTAATCCCATCCCAGTCACTTTCAAATTGCTATTTTTTTTTCTATTGTTTTAATTATGTATGTGTCAATTTAAAATGTGAAATTTGTGAATGGAGGGAGTACAGTGCAATTATCACAATATGAATAAGTATTAGAAATTGACAAGTGTTTGACTAGAGAAGCTAGATGATATTGAGTTTACTCCAAATCCAGCTCCTCCTAGTCCTAATCCTCCAAGTTCACCGTTCACGTTACTATAAGGAGAGAGTGAGTCAGTTCTCTTGCTGATGCGGTTTCCATTCCATAAAAGAAGTATGAATAGCAGCAACATTTTGTGTTTGGTGCTGTTTTGCTTATTAGCTGCAGTACCATTGTTTAACGGCGGAGTGGAAGCGTCTCGCCGGCACAAACTTTACCTTCAATCTGTACACCGGACCGGGTACCACTTCCAGCCCACTAGCCACTGGATCAACGGTCAGTAACTGCTGCTACATTTATTACTTACTCATTTTCGAATCGAACTCATTTTGTTCTATTGACCTTAATTTCTTAAACTATGTAACTTCAAATCAGAAAAAGTTACTTTGCAACTTATAGTATGACATTATGTAACTTTTACGTTACACTTATCGATTTAAGGTCAGTCTCAAGAAAGTTAACAAAATATGCGAAATTGAACCGGGAAGGAAGAATTACTACTTCCGATCTTATCTGGCAGTTTTAATTCATGTTAAATTCATGAAGATGATCTGGTGGTTACATTTTGTTTCCGATGTTTATGGCTTTTGGTTTCTGTCTGTTTATCAATCTGGTCAACTATCTTCCTAGCTTCAAGCTTGTCACTATAAAACAAAACTAAGTGAATACTATTTCAAGTTTCCATTACTTTATTTGCCAGTAGCAGTGAACAATAACCCTGGTTATATTGGTTCTGATATTGCTTAATTATTAATCTTTAAGTGTGATAATTGAAGGTTACTCCTAGGTATCTTATGGAGTTATTAATTGTAAGCTGCCGATGAGATGAGTTGTCATCGTTTAATTTATATGACACTAGTATTCACATGTATTTGTCTCGGGCTTACTGATTGAAATTGAATAGTACAATGTGTGCTATTTTAATTTTTGCTTGTCGTATACTCCCAAAATGTTCCACTTTTTAATTCAAACGGTTGGATTTAGGTAAATAAGATCCGAAATATTAGTTTGGTAGCTCCCTGTAATTGTCATAGAGTTCTCATCTTCCTACTATCCTATACACAAAAGGCCATGCTGAATCACTTGTTTAACAGTAGATGATGTGAAGGAAATATTTTGCCAACTGCTTAACCTGTCTCTGCTATATAGCTAGCTAGATAGATAATTTCAAACTTCTTGCTTAACGTTGAACGTTCCCTTTTGCAACTTGTAACATATATCCACAATCTGATTTCTCCACTCCAGTCTGCATTCATGTTAATATGACATGATGGCACTGCATTACCAGATGCTCAGAACAGAAAACACCATACAAAATAACCATGCACATCATATGTTTTATCAATTAGGACTTTGTTAGGCTATTCATGTTACTATTGAAATGGTAACCTGTACTGATGTGTCGAAAAAAAAAGCAAATTAAAAAAGGAAAAGAATGTTATTAGGCTGTTTTTCAATTCAACAAACCAAGGGCTATATATGTGAAACGTCTTACTAGAACTCAGCAGATTTCTGAATAAAGTTAATTTTCAAACTTATGACATTCTGATTTATGTTGCACTGACGAATTTCCTTTGCATCTTTTTCATACTTATGGCCCGGTGTATACGATCATCAGATCCCAATGGTTAGTCATCTTCTTGGCCTATTCTTGTTTGTATAATCTTAAAACTAACAATTGTCTTATAGTTTCACAATAACATGCATTATGTGATATTAATAGGACCAATGTATTACAAGGGAATATATCACCTGTTCTATCAGTACAATCCTAATGGTGCTGTCTGGTCACGCGATATAGTTTGGGCTCACTCTGTGTCCAAAGATTTGATCAACTGGAAAAGACTGCCCGTAGCACTTTACCCATCAAAGCCTTTTGACAACTATGGTTGCTGGTCTGGA
The DNA here is from genome assembly GCA_028274465.1 of Plantago ovata. Lineage (NCBI taxonomy): Eukaryota > Viridiplantae > Streptophyta > Magnoliopsida > Lamiales > Plantaginaceae > Plantago > Plantago ovata. The sequence goes on along the minus strand of CM051456.1, from coordinate 13,613,559 downwards.
TCAGCCACAATCCTTGCGGATAACACGCCTGTCATCATCTACACTGGCATCATCGACCAAAATCAAACACAAGTGCAAAATTATGCTGTGCCAGCCAACTTGTCTGATCCCTATCTAACCGAGTGGATCAAACCAGATAACAACCCGTTGATCACTGCAGATGAGTCCATTGATAAGAACATGTTCCGTGATCCCACTACTGCTTGGTACGGCCGAGATGGGTACTGGAGAATCACATTAGGAGGCAGCATGAATCAAACGGGAATTGCATATTCTTACAAGAGCAAGAATTTCATGAAAACGTGGACAAAAGCTGAACATCCTTTACATTTAGCACCCAAGACCGGTAACTGGGAATGCCCTGATTTTTATCCAGTGTCGACCTATAGCAAAAACGGACTAGACACGTCTACTGTGGGATCCGACGTAAAACACGTTCTGAAAGCAAGCCTTGCAGAAACTGCATATGACTATTACACCTTAGGTACATATGATCCTGACATTGATAGGTACACTCCTGATGACGACATGATTGATGGATGGAACGGATTGAGGTATGACTATGGTAAATTCTATGCCTCAAAGTCATTTTTTGACCCAAGTAAGAACAGAAGAATCTTGTGGGGTTGGGCAAATGAGTCTGATTCTACCGATGATGATATCCAGAAAGGCTGGGCTGGTATTCAGGTATTATAGACGCTAATATTAAACGCCAAAGAATTCCTGCTTTTATGTATCATATGGTTAATTGTAAGTCTACTTCTTACTACAGCTAATCCCGCGGACCATTGTGCTTGATCCAAATGGCAAGCAATTGCTACAATGGCCTGTTGAAGAAGTCAAAACTCTAAGAGGGAAGAAGGTTAAATTGCGGAATCAGGTGCTCAAAATGGGAGAAATGGTTGAAGTGAAAGGGATAACAGCAGCACAGGTATAGCTGCTTACCATGTTGTATAATTAGAACTTTATATATAGATTGACTTTAATCTGGCATGATTTTGAACCTTAATAGGCTGACATAGATGCGACCTTCTCATTTGGTAGCCTGGACAAGGCCGAGCCATTTGATCCAAGTTGGGATAGGTACGACGCACAAAAGCTTTGTGGCCAAAAGAGATCTAGTGTTCAAGGTGGATTAGGACCATTTGGAATCTTGACATTGGCTTCAGAAAACTTGGAAGAGTACACCCCTGTGTTCTTTCGAGTTTTCCAGGATGGGGGTAGTTATCTAGTCCTTATGTGCTCGGATGCTTCAAGGTTTGTTGTTACAAGTTGAAATGTTGAATAGTTAATTACTATCGCGTAAAGAAATAAAAAAGTGAATATGATATATAAAACTTGAATCGTTCTCCTGGCAGGTCCACGTTTAAGGCCAGCTTTTCGTCTACAGAGAATGATGACGCATATAGACCTTCTTATGGAGGATTTGTAAACGTAGATTTGAGTCAAAAGAAGATTTCACTTCGGAGTCTGGTATGCATAAATTTACTACATTTAATCAATTTACATGATAACATTTCATCTTTTGATTTCTTTGAAAATGTTTTAATGTATGTTCGATTTTTGTAGATTGACAACTCCGTTGTGGAGAGTTTTGCTGCAAGAGGAAGAACCTGCATTTCATCTAGAGTTTATCCTTCAATGGCAATATATGATAATGCACATCTTTATGTATTCAACAATGGAACAGAACCTGTGAAAGTTGTCCAATTAGAGGCTTGGAGTATGAGTAGACCTATTGAAATGAACCAGTAAGAATTGTACATTTTGAACAGAGAAGAGAAGAACCTTCCTTACTTTCTTGTTATTTTAAGATCCTTTGAAGTAATGCATCTGATCGAAACTCAGCTCCGTCAAGCGGCTTAATTGATGCATGCCTGGAGCATTGTTTATTAGTCGGGACTATATGGATGGCCCGTACATTAAGAGAGCAAACTTTCGCCTGTGAGAAACCCTATTGGTGATCGATTGTCATGTCTTTATACCATATGTTATTTCAGACTTTTGATGAATAAACAGTTTTACTTAGAAATGTGTTTTCTGTTGCTTTGACATGTTTGACATCTGAAGCTCCCTAGTTCTGGGAGTAAATTCTGTTTCTTTTGTGCCAGTTTTGTCTGAGGTCGCTCAAATTGAGTTCAAATGATGATTTTTCGCATTAAAGTTTCCGTTACTTCCCAAAAAAAGGGAAAGAGGAAAAATTTGCTATTCTTAGTGGAAGAAAATAGGATCAGATATCTATAATTTTGTCCCTATTTCTTTGTTTTCATTCACTAACATGAACCACTGCATGCAAGCACCTCATACATTCCATATTTCTAGAAAATTGAGGAGAACAACACATTACTTTGATGCAGTTTCTTCTGCTTGGTCTAAAACTGTATCAAAATTCCAAAACTGTTCCTAACAGAAAATCATCATATTCTTTTATGAATTTCATCAGTTTGAAGAATCATAATTTTTTTTATATGTTATGAACAATGGTTCGCGATCTGGAAGAGGAAATGGATACCTACAAATCTCGCCTGGGGCATTTCAAGGCCTTGCATGAAAACAGAAGACGGAATGCCAAGAGCTTGACTATCGAAAACAATACTTGCCACATTTCTCCTGAAGATCAAGACAGGATGTTGTCCAGAAGTGAAGCGTCTTCTCCTATATCTCATGAGCTTCATCCTGGCGGATTGCCACCCTTAAATCTGGCGGATAAGGTCAAGTCTCGCTTGTGTAATGATGGAGGCTCAATAACCAACCTCCGTTCAACAGAAAAACAGACAAATTCAGGTAGGAAATCAATGTTTCTTGTTAAATTTTGTTTCAATGTTTGTTGATGTATTTTTTGTGTTGGTGCCATAATGTAGATATGGCATTGTTGAAGGAAAAGTTTGCGAAGTTGCTTCTGGGTGAGGACATGTCCGGTGGAGGAAATGGTGTTTCTTCGGCCCTAGCATTATCGAATGCTATAACTAACTTAGCAGGTACTGCCAATCAACAATAGTCATTTGTACCACAAGTGTAAAACAGAGTTAAGGAGTAGTTACATATTTTGATTGTTCGCGATCAATTTGGATCTTCATAGAAAAAAATCTCTGATTTGTTAATTATTATGCTTTTTATGTGAATATATTCAGCTTCTGTATTTGGGGAAGAGAAGAAACTACAGCCTATGTCGTCAGAGAACAAAGCAAGATGGAGAAAGGAGATTGACTGGCTATTATCTGTCACAGATCACATTGTCGAATTTGTTCCTTCAAAACAGGCCTCATCTGATGGAACCGCTATGGAGGTGACTCCATTTTTATCTCTTGTCAATAAATTGAGGACATATGCGTAAGAACACGAGAAACGTTTCTTTCTCATGTATACTATTTAGTAAGACTCAGAATTTGTACCAGGTTATGGTGTGGAGGCAGAGAAATGATCTCCACATGAACATTCCAGCGTTACGAAAGCTTGATGCTATGCTCCTTGTAAGAGGGAGTTTTTTTTCATGGATTTGAAGATTCTTTTTGCAAGGATGGTACTAATTGCATTTGATATGTAACATGAACAGGAGTGTCTAGACAACTTTGTAGACCAACACGAGTTCAATTACGATTCACCAGATGATGATGATGACTCCCATAAAAAGAAGAATACGGCTAGAAAAGCCGACAAATGGTGGATTCCTACTCCTAAGGTACCCCAAGGCGGTTTGTCTGATTCTACAAGAAAGTGGATGCAATGTCAGAAGGATTCAGTGAACCAAGTACTAAAAGCAGCTATGGCTATTAATGCTCAAGTGTTATCGGAAATGGAAGTTCCAGAAAGCTACGTAGATTCTCTCCCTAAGGTACACAAGAACAAGGTTTTACTACGTGTTCAAAATTCTGCAAAACAGCTTTTCATGCATTTGCAGAATAATATGTTTTTTTCTATATTGCTGCACTTTCTGGTAAGTTATCGCGAACACTCTGGTTAACGCTTAATACAAAAGATAGGTTATGACTTAGATTTGGTGTATTTTATCTGCTGATTGTTTTCTGTGTTATGAAATAGAATGGGAAGGCAAGCCTTGGGGACTTGATATACAAGAGCATTACAGACGACTACTTTGATCCAGACGACTTGATGTCTAATATAGACTTGACATCAGAACATAAGATTCTTGATCTGAAAAACAAGATTGAGGCTTCAGTAGTGATATGGAAAAGGAAAATGAACGCTAAAGAGACTTACAAATCTTCTTGGAGTTCAACTGTTAGTTCAGAGAAGAGAGAAATTCTCGAAGATAGGGCAGAGACACTCTTACTAATTCTTAAGCACCGGTTTCCTGGAATCCCACAGTCTTCTCTCGACATAAGCAAAATTCAATACAATCGAGTAAGTACAATATTGATATGCTTTCATGAGTTCTGCATACTAGGCTGTTCAAGACATTTCATTTTGATGATATATGTATATGCATTCGAATTTTGAAGGACGTGGGGCAAGCAATTTTAGAAAGCTATTCGAGGATTATAGAAAGCTTGGCGTTCACTGTATTGTCACGAATAGAAGACGTAATGCATGCTGACAAACAAGCAAAAGAAGCATCAGTAGCAGCAGAACAACATTCCTCACCAGTTACACAATCTGATAAGTCTCCAGATACTAGTGACGAATCAGAAAAATCAATTCCACCATGTACACCGACATCAAAGACAACATTGTTGGATTTCATGGGATGGGATTCAGACCAGGAAGATTCGGCAGAACCAACTAAAGATTCTCATTGTGACAAGTTGGCAAAGGAGCTTACCAAGCCAGCTGATGTTGCCCCTAAGAGAGTGTCGTACTTAGAGCGAATAGGTGGTACACGAAGCCCAAGGTCTCGCCATTGAAACCAGTGCAGTAGTGCTCAAGCTTGATGTACAAATTAAACGTGTATGAATTGTAACAGTAAAGACCGATTTGGTAGGTTAGTGGTATTTATCAAGTTTGCATCAATTGTCTCTGTAAATACGAAGAACTGATAGCTGATTAGGTAGCCGTAGACGACCAAGAAGTCATAAGAATGACTCTTGCCTTCATATATTGCACAAGAGATGGTGCATGGCTAAGAGCTAGCATGACCTGAGTAGTCGATCTCTCTTGCCTGATCACCTGTACACTTGTTGTATTCCTGAACATGTAGCAAGCATTTTGGTATAATGGATTGATTAGATTAAATATATGTTCTGTACAACATGCCAAGTGCTACTAATCCACCTCAATATTTGTTAAAAACAATGAAAAGACTTGGTCTAGTCGTAGCGCACAAGTTCGGCATGCGCAAAGACTAAAAGTATCCGGTGCGCACATAGTTCTATATTGCAACTATAGTGCAAGAAAGGCCTAATGTTCAAAGTTGCTGCGCATTATAGATCCCAACCTTTTCCCACAATTTTATGATCAAGCCATCCTCTGAGCTGAAGCTTTAAAGTACATTTGGGTGGTGAAGGGTTTAGGTCAGGACGTTCCAGAGGTGGGTTTCCTTTCATTGTGGAAACAGTGGGTTTGAGAAAGTGGGCTAATCTGTGAGTTTCTTGGCAGCCGCCTGTGTGTGTGTGTGTTGAACTATAAACTCTGTTCTTTCTTCGATTGTTATTGTTACTGTGTTTGGGGAATTTGATGATTCTGCCATTTTTTGAGTGAGAAGCTTGCTCTGTAATTTTGTGAATTGGGAAATCAAGGGTCTTTTTTAATTGAATGAGAAAGAAGATGGGTTTGGCTACTTGGTTTGTGGTTTTTTGCGATGGCTAGCTCGAAATGGTGTTTTGCGATAGCTTAATCGTATTTGCCAATCCTCTCTCGCCCTGTATGTAACAACAACAAACATCCTTATAACCTAATTCAACATATTCATTGATACACTCTATGTAACAACAACAAATATATGGTTGTGACCTAATTCAACATATTCATTAATACATTGTTTTCAGCAAATTGAACAAAACATAACATATAACTGAATGAAATTGAACTCAACAAATATAACTAAGCAAATTTGAACAAAATTCATATTAATGAATCTGAACAGAACTAAATGGAACTAAAACTAGCGAGTTTTCAGACGAAGATAAAAGAGCATAACTCTCAAATTTTCTTTTATCAAATGAAAAACATGCATTCAACATCCTATCTTTGTATATACATCTAATCTCGATCAATTTGACAACAATAAACATGGTTGCGACATACTCCATAACCGATCAGAGCCATTAAGTCACAAATCTCAATCATGAGAATTAAACAAATCCAACATATCACAATTTTATAAATCTGAAAACAGTAAAAAGATCATAAACTTGCATTGAACATGAAAACTTGTCTTACAGACGTTAATCCCACTTCGTCTTCTTGATGTTTGAGTAGCGGCGCTCTTAACTTCGCTAGGGTTGTAATAAGGGCATTGTCAGTTGCATCGAAGATAAACTAGGATTTTAGTTAATTAGGAGATATGGGCTTGGGCTTTATGTTGATCTTGAACTACGAATAATGGATTGTAATTATATTATACCCTAACCGCAAATCGATTGAACTCAACTAAACTACTTTCAACTTAATCAGGGAAACATTTACCCTCATTTACTCAATCAAAATTGGTCAAATTACTCCACCCTTGTTGAGAAAATAATGCCAACAATGTGTAGCCTTCATATCCGTGCATTTTGTGTGACACTACACTACTCCATGCAATGATGCGAAGAATCCGCGCATATGAAGTTTTTATAAAGGAAAGGGGAGAATATTTATCGCAATATGGTAAAAAATAAACTTAACAGCCCTGTTCGTGAAAAAGTGCATAGTTGATGAACCAAAGTGCAATTATTAATTTCCTTATGGATAAAATAACGAAATTACATGGTTGGTCTTCTATTGATTTCTGTGGTCTTCAAACTACTCTCCAAATTTCTCATTAGTCATTTCAGAGAGTTTCTTCAAGAAAACGTGATCACTGCATCAGATGGCCTCAATAATAGCTGGGCTTCCTTCGCCACCATTGTTGTTGGTCAAAGCCACTCAACAACCCCTTTTTGGGGCGCTTCATAAAGTACCAGTTCCATCGATTAGAGGTTTAACTTCTTTTACTGTATTTTGAATTCTTTTGGGTCCAAGTACACACTATTTTCTGTGTTAGTATCAGAGAATTGTTTTATCTGTATGCTGTTAAAATTCATGTCTTGAGGGCAAATTTTGAGTTTTGAGATATTACATTTTATTGTTTAGATGGTGTGAATTGGAAATTGTAGTATATGGTTTTACTAGGAGTGGAATGTATGTAAGTAGGGGTAGGTTGGCTTGAATTATTTTGTATTGAAGTCACATAGTCGTAAACCGGTTTTGTTATATTGCTATTGTGTTATAGTTTTTGAGAAATTGTATAATGTGATTTGAGCAGTTAAAACAATGTACTACTTGTAGTATTTATTTGCTGCTGATTTTTTAATGGGTTTTTACACCAGTAAAAAGGACATGTGTGTTGGTTGAAATCTTTAATAGCTAAGAACGCATACATGTACCGGTTTGAGCATAATGTAGTATAATGTGCTTTGAGCGGTGGAAATAATGTAGTATTTGTTTGCTGCCGATTGTTGAATGGGTTATACGCTAGGAAAAAGGACATGTTTCTTGGTTGAAATATTTGATAGCTAACAACGCATAATGTACCGTCATGGTCTCTGTTGTGAAAGAGAATTGCCTGTGTTTGTCTTGTTGTGAAGTAAGGATTCTTTGTAATGTGGCTAGAGAGAAAATTAAACCATTTTGAACACGTTTATACAAGGTCTGTTAGTTCTTACGAAATGAGTAATGACTGTTGATAAATGGCCAATGTTCATGCTACAGATAGCAGCCTGCATACCGGAATATATTTAAATGAGGGACTCCAATGCTGTAATAATGTGCACGTGGTTCTATAGGGTGTTAGTGTAGATAAAATCTGACACCTTATATTTCTGTTTATGAGATATGTGTTAAGCTTTGCCTTCTTGTGGCCATAGTTATCCTAGACAATATAACATGAGAGTTTCACACAGTAAAATGCTAGGTATATATTGTTCTGATAGATATTTAACATCACTTTATGATATTTTAGAGAGACAAGATCGCATTGGCATAATAGCAAAGGCCACTGGCAAAAGCTCTGACTCTTCAATCGTCAAGTCCATACAGAATGTTGTGAGTTCACCTTCTGTTCTTTCAGGATATAGTTCTAGACCCTCCCCTCCCTTATGTTTCTACTCTTTTCTTCATAAACTTCCTGAGTCCTTTTCTTGTTTTCCTTCTCCTTTGGTTTGACTAGTGGGAATCTGAAGATCGGGTTGCTGTGATTGGTTTGGGGTTTGCTGGTGTTATAGGCTTTTGGGCATCAATAAATCTTGTTACAGTAAGTCCAATCTTTCTTCCATATCCTGTCACGTAGGAAATTTCCACTACGCTTGCATGCTATTTGTGGTGTAAAGTCATTAAAAAGAAGCTAAATGCCTAAATGGTCTGTAAGATCTATCATGGCGATCATATTTTTGAACTAATGACAGTGTAAAATGAAAAAGTGTGAGATTCCAGGAATAGACAGGAGAGCTACATGTTGTAAGATCCTCTCCTGATTCCTGTAAAGGAACATATTCATGCAAAGCCAAAGGCACACTTTTGAACCCTCTATACAGTAAACAGAAGAATAGCCATTGTAAAGTGTAAGGGAGGTAATAGTTTGGGTATCAAAGTGTTTTTTTTTTACTTACTACTTTTCAACAGTCCAATGGCTGTTCTTCCATTTACTGTATAAAGGGTTCAAAAGTGTGCTTCTGGTTATGCCACAAGGTTTTGCATGAATATGTTCCCTTGTAGGAATCAGGAGGGGATCTCAAAATGTGTAGCCCTCTTGTCTATTACCAGTTCTGCTTTTTCTTTTGTTGAATATGATCTGTTTAATTGCTCCATGATTTCTTTATCTATTAATGCAGGCCATCGAAAAACTTCCTCTCCTCCCAGGTGTGCTTGAGCTCATCGGAATATTGTATTCTGCTGTAAGTTCAGTAACTTTTGATAACTTTAGGAACACCTTTCTTATTTAAGATGATTTGCAGCACTTTATTTCCTTTCCAAGGCAATAGTAACATTGAAATGCAATTCCTTTTTCTTGTTCCTTTTTTTTTTTTAAGAAGTTGAAATGTTTAGAAATGTTTATTAAGCTCAAATGTTGCTTACAATTGATAAGAGGGTCATACTCCTATGGATAGTACAAAAATCAAACTTCCTCATCCAAAAGATTATACAAGAACTGGAAGAAGACTATTGATTCGTATAGATTACTTGGTGAATATGTCCTTAATAAGTCCAACGGAATGGATTATATGACTCATTCCATACTAAAAAAATATCGCAGGTCTAGGTTTTTTCTTACTTCCACTTTCAAGACAAAACATCTTTAATATGCAGAAATGCAAAATACAACACTTCAAAGAATAAAGCTTGCTAGATTGCTGATTTAGGCATCTTCAGGAGCAACCACAGTCAGCATCTTCTTCCCAGATGTCCATAATAAGGTTAAAAGAGAAGTTATACCTGAATTTTGCCATTCAGGTTATAAATCCTCAGCAAGAACACCCATGTAATGACAGTCTCACTGATCTTTTCCCAATGATTGAACCTGATTACTGATGGGAAACTTTTCAAAAACACACTATCAGTCTCCAAAAGCTTAAGAACATGTGAGTGCCACAAGTTGCTCTCTATCCCTCATAGAGAGGATTAAAACAGGAAGACATTGGCCAATCAATTCAACGAAATGAGGTATTTTACTTCTACTTTACAACATATTCATGTCTGTACCCTCTTGAGAACCTATTTCCAAGTCAGTAGGAGTACCTCTATGAGGTAGGTTTAAAAGAGCCAAAATCATACCAGACTAGGGGAATCTTGTTTTGTTGTTTGATTCGAGATTACCACTTTGTGAGTCACAACAAAGGAATATCAATCCCTCCGATCTCAAGACTTTACACTGGTCCAAAACACTCAATATAACAGTGACACTAACGAAGCAAAGATATAGGTCAAGATCACTCTGATTTCACTCAGAAGACTTGCTCCTTCCAATTCTTTAATCATTAGTACTGCCCCGTAGCCAGAGATATCAAACAGTTTCAGGTACCCTTAATGTCAAGTAATAACTTGCATCCTACTCGAGCTATCCTCAAGTCTTATTAAAGCATGTGAAGGCACCCCCCCCCCCCCCCCCACACACACACACACACCCCAATGTGAGAGATATGGGCAACTAGAGCTTGGATAGCTCAGAACCAAGATCCTCATTAATGCCTGTAGAATTTTTTTGATAGGTTTAATTTTTACTTCAATAATCAACACATTATACCTGTGCTAACCTGGTCAAAACTGATTTGGTGCCTGTTACTGTTAATTCTTCACTTTGTGTGTGATTGTAGCACTCAATCTTGGCTCACCTGCTTCCTGCTCTTATAATATCAATCTTTACTCTGCATTTCGAGCTTGCCAGATAGAACCAATTGCTGCACAAAAACTCAAAAAGTAGCAGCTCTTATCTTATTAATGCTACTACTCCTTTTAGTAACTCTCCACACAGACATATGGTAGTAGCTAGTAAACCTTTTTTGTGAACTTCCTTTTCTTTTATCTTTAGTCTGACATAAATCTTTCATTTTCAGTGGTTCACATACAGATACCTCTTGTTCAAACCTGACCGGTAAGAAATTCTTCCAAATACCATTATATGTACTGCTATCAGTGAAGTATGTTTCTACTTATTTTCGTGAACAAACCACTGTTTTTTTTTTTTGTTTTTTTTGTTTTTTTTTTGTTCTTGTTCTTGTTCTTGGCATCTTATGCAAAATTATGTTCTGAATTGTCCTTGTGACTTTGTAAAGAGCTATAGCTTTGTAGCTTCATCTTGGAGGGGATATGTATTTTTGCTTGAAAATCAGGAACATGTTTCCTGCATTAAACCAGACGCAAGATCTGGATTATCGTTTGAATTGTAGAACCACAGTTTTAGAGACTATGATGGATTTTTCTGTTTTTGACTGTGCGCTGCTTTCTGTTTGGTATGTCACAGGGAGGAATTATCTCGGTCTATCAGTAAGTCGATATCAGATATCCTGGGGCAGTGATGTGCCATGTTTGTGTACAAACTACAAACATATTTTGTAACTATGAATAGACACGAGTGAGTGAGTGAGCGAGCTGAGCACATGCTGGTTTCTGTAATGTTGGATGATCTTGGTTGATTCTTATGTACTTCCTTGTTCAGATGAATTTGGTCGTGTTAATTTTTTATGGTCAGTTTTACTTCCAATTAATCGTAAGTCATACCCAAAAAAAATGATCAAGAATATTACATTATGATAGTATGATGATCATAACATGTAACCAATTAACCAGTAAGTCAAATATCAGCATGATGATCATAACATGTAACCAATTGGAGTATCAACAATTAAGATCTCTGATAACAATCTACTTTCAGGTTCAATTTTCATCGTTGATGAATGAACGAAAATCAGATAGAAATGAAGTATATGTGATTCACTAGGAGTGAAAGTGTGAAACTGATCTCTTATAGTCCGTTGGGGCTAGGCACGCTTGCTGGAAAATACACGCCTTCCAGTCGGGCCTCTGTAGTCTGTACGTACATCCTGACATTTCTTACACATATGGTGCTGCATTTCAATTTCAGTCCTACAGTCTCTAAGCAGTTATATATTTTAATTATTTTCCATTGTGTATATGCTGTTATGTAATTTAGGAGGGTTTCTATTTCGACAAATTTTACCTGGTCTTCGAGCCTCTGTTAAACTTACTACAAAAAATTGCAGATATGAGACGGAAAACCATACCCCAACTACAATCACCTGTTCGGCAGATTATGCATGATCTTATTCTATTTTCTCTCTATCAGAATGTTTAAATCTAAATTTTGGTAATTGTTTATTGCAAGGTCTAACTTACTCAAGCAGAATGAATCTATATAATTTTCAGCTCATCTGGTTTGAATGCTACTAGTATGTACCAGTGATTCACATTATAATTTTGTAATCCATTGTTCGTTTTAACTCTTTCAACAGATAACTTGTCCATTTTAAATCTTTCGACAGGTAAACAGAGATGACCCGAAAACAGAACCTTTACCCAGAAGCAGCCACAAAAAGTACAACCAGTTGCACAAGAATAAAACACACATCACCAGAAAAGGATTGGCTCAACAAGAATCATGAGTGCAGAAGCTTTCACCAAGATGACACAGTTTTCACCAATGAACAACACGCCTTGTAATTTAAGAACACACATAATCAAGGAAATTTTTAGTGTTGTCTATATAGTTTTTATTTCAAGCCGCCATTCTGATTTAAGAGCTCAAGAAACAACAGAAAATATAATAATCATGTATGAAAATCTAGTATTGATCTTTAAATGAAAAATATAGACCACAGGATCACACAAAACATGGAATCCAAATCCAAGGTAAGTATTATCATGAAATCCATAGTAGGTATTAGATTATTACATTAAAAGAACACCACAAGTTGTCTATAAGGCAAAACATAACACATCTTCTCTCCAGTCGAAGACAGTCAGTCAGGGCCTAAATTTCTTGAGTTTCTCCTTTGGGCGCAACTGCAGAAAGTATTTGAAGACGGTCAGTCAGGGCAAGTAAGATATAAACAGGGACAGTATGAAAGCAAAAATCATACTAGCATACCTGGTTGGTGTGGCCACACTTCTTCTTCCTGCAGTTGACAGCACGTGGATGCAAGCGCGCATAGCATCTGAGAATCATACAAAACAAACATTAGATCCAATTAATTTCACATACACATACAATACAGTAATACACATAAGTAATAAGTTTACAACTTTGTAGTACATAATGAGTTATGTAATTAAGATTAACTCAATTTTCTAAACAGCAAATTAAGAATTAATTAAGGATTCAATTCATCTAAGACTACATAGATAAAGCCCCCTAAGCACGATAGGAATCATTCATGTTAATGAATCTCTAAATGGATCCCCAAAGAAGAGCATATTAGGTTGGACTGGCAGATCCATTCACCAAGATTAGTCAATCCCTATTAATTAATACACCACAGACTTCACAATTCAATCTCAGCAACACAAAACTAGAGCCAGAAATACATCATTTATTACGGTCTAAATCCAATTAATTTCAGATACAGATAAATACATAATAGTACTACATGCTTTGGGAACACATAAGTTTTCAAATTATAGTACATAATGAGTTATGTAAATTATTAAGATTAGATCAAATTTCTAAACAGCAATTCCAGAACTAATTAAGGATTCAATTCATCCAAGACTATATTGATAAAGCCCCCTAAGCACAATAGGAAATTATTCACATTAATTTCTAATGGATCCGAAGAAGAGCATATTACATTTCAATTCCTTGGTACAGGTTCGAAAAATGGAGAGAACATGTCAGCAAATTCATTCGACAAGATTAGTCAATCCTTAGTAATACACAAATACAACATTCCTGTATAAATCCAACGTGCATGCATATCTGAAATACAAGTATTACCGAATCATATTTCCAAAGTCCAAACATACATTCTAAGGTAACAGAGCAAATGTTCATCCAGAATAGACGACCAAAAGAGCAAGCAAGCATAGAATAAAATCAGAGACAAGCATACAACCATTTAGTGTAGTTCCAAATCACATTAACATATCATGTAGTGCTAAATCTTTTCCAGAAACTTGCACTAATGTTTTCAACGAGACAATCAGATTCTTCAATAATAATAGAGTCATTAAGGACCCTAAACCAGAGGTAATCAACAAAATAAAACCAAATGTACCACTACTTTGCCATCTGAATACATATTAATGTAGCATGTGATTCACAAAATGATAATAAACCTCAATACTGCACCACAATAAGTTGATCATATCATATTTCTATAGTTGTATAGAGCTTGTGAAAGATATCTCACTTATATCACCTATACAACAGCCAGAGCTGAACAATCAGACAGTAATCAAGTTGAACATCAACAACTCTAAATCGAATCAACAAATATATCACTCATACACCATAGTCAGAGAGCTAAACAGACACACAGTAATCAAGTTTGAAATGTAATGAATAATAATAATAATAATAATAATAATAATAATAATAATAATAATAATAATAATAATAATAATAATAATAATAATAATAATAATAATAATAATAATAATAATAATAATAATAATAATAATAATAATAATAATAATAATAATAATAATAATAATAATAATAATAATAATAATAATAATAATAATAATAGATGGGAGAAAATGAATGAAAGTAAAACTAACTTACTTGCGGCAAATCTTCTTAGTCTCCCTGTATATCCTAGCCAATGCCGACAAAGATGGCTTAATGATACATTTACCTCCCCTGAGCCTCAGAACCAGATGGAGAGTGGACTCTACATAGCATACCAGTTCAAAAATAAAAAATATCACTCAGTCAGTAAACAACGCCAGATTCTAAATCCTAATCCTAAGTAACGGAAACAGATGAGACCATAAAAGTGAAATTACCTTTCTGGATGTTGTAGTCAGCTAAGGTCCTGCCATCTTCCAGCTGCTTACCGGCGAAGATCAACCTCTGCTGGTCCGGAGGGATTCCTATACATCACGAAGAATCGACTAGTAATCAGTTCGAAAAAAATGATTCGAATCGATTGAAAAAAGAAAGCATAAACGGAAGAGGCAGAGTGTAAAACAGATAGATAAGATACTTACCTTCCTTGTCCTGAATCTTAGCCTTGACATTGTCGATGGTGTCGCTTGATTCAACCTCGAGGGTGATGGTTTTGCCAGTTAGGGTTTTCACGAATATCTGCATTTTTTTTTCCTTTTCGGCTGCTGAAATTCCAACTCCGCTGCAAGTAGGTGTGGAGTGTTTATATATGGTGTGCTAGTAGGGTTTTTGTACGGCCGAGCATCATCTATTGGTTACGGTTTTTGTTACCGCACCCGCACACGCGAGGTGTATCCTACATTAGTTTGGGACCCAATCGGTGTGAAGTGAGGTACAGATGAATTATATTGCTCATGGTGCGGAAGGGTGAGAAGACTTACAGATGAATCCGTAAGGTATTTAGGGATACTAATCATGGTGATAATAAGATATTAAGAAGAATTCTTTTGGATTAGCTGGGTTTTTAAATATAAGAAATATATAGAGATGGCAATGGTGAACACAGAGTTAGAGAGAACAGAGAGATTCTTAATGTATGAGAGGATATTTGCTCCAAGGAAAATGGAGAAGATGAGATGATTGTTTTTTGGATTAGGTGGGTTATATATAGAAGAGATATATATGGGCCCGGGTCAATAAAGAAGAATAATTTTTTAATTTCCTCAACTTTCCTTCTTGACTTTACCTTGTTAAATTAATAAATACTTCCTCCATTTTGTTTCATGTAGACCCGCTAATTTATTTTTTTAATTTTTTTTCTTGGAAAAATATTTTTTTAAGAAAAAAGAAAAAAAAAGTTCCTGACCCTTTTAAAAGTTTTAAAGGTCCGGGACCAGGTAGGGTCTTTTTTTTAAAGTAGGGTCCGAGTTCGAATCTTTTATATATGGGTAAGGGTAGGGTTAGGGTCTAGACCCTACCCATTGAGAACACTACACGCCGCAACTCTAGACGACATGCTTAGTGCCGGCTTCCCACACCGGCACCAATGCGTGAGATGTTAGACATCCACATGGGACATAAATCCCAAATAAAAACCTAAGTTCATATCATTTCTAACAACTTGTCTGCCAAAAGTCTTCTTCCTTACTTTTCTAGCCAGATGATCTACATCTGCATTGCAGTCTCTATACAAAAAAAAAAAAAAGACCTCACTTCTTCCAGTCGACTAAGGTCAAGTATCTCTAAGTTGGATGTGGTGAATGGCTGCTACTTGTTCCCCATTCAAATGTGAAATGAGCACTTGTGAATCAGACTGTATAATAAATTTTTTTGCAGTTAATTTTGTCACATGAACTGATGCCAAACTTAAGGGCAAGGAATTCAGCAGTAAGACCTATGTTCTACCCAAGAATTGAGCACTAGCAATGACAAATTCCCCTTTATAATTTCTGATTATAGCCCTTGCCCCCGCAGTTCCACTAATAGGGTCAAAGGAACCATCTGTATTTAAACAAAAATATTTGTACCTGGACATGAATGAGTGAGCATGCTGGTTTATGCAATGATGGATGATCTTGGTTGACTCCTATATATTTCCTTGTTCTAATAATTTTCTATGTTTGATCATATAATTTTTATGGTCAGTTTTAATTATACAAAAAAATTTTAAAAAATGATCAAGAAGAATATGACATTATGATAGTATGATGATCATAACATGTAACCTATTAACCAGTAAGAACTTGGGTATAGCGTAACCTTGCAAGATGATTTCATCTTACTTGACTGTTTGATTATGATAAGTCTGTTTGGTTAATGGTAGATGATTTGAGAAGGTACTCTATATATATGTAGCTTACTAACAATAAGGTGACCAGTGAGCTACCAGTCACCTGATCGGCTTTAAGTTACCTTATCAACAGCTTGTTTTGTCAAACGAACACTTGATCTCACATACACCAACTCTAAGTGTGTGTTTGGCGACAGTTTATAAGTTGATTTCAACTT
The DNA here is from genome assembly GCA_028274465.1 of Plantago ovata. Lineage (NCBI taxonomy): Eukaryota > Viridiplantae > Streptophyta > Magnoliopsida > Lamiales > Plantaginaceae > Plantago > Plantago ovata. The sequence continues at coordinate 13,596,854 of CM051456.1, read as the reverse complement.
ATTTAACCGTTTGACTAAAATAAGTATATTTGGTGAATGTCAAGTTGACTGAGTTGATAAGTTACTCTATGTTTAAAACATACAGCTGATTAATTCGTTTTGTCAATCCGACACTAAAAGTTATTTTTTGAGTACACTTACCATTTTATATTTTGTTGATTATTCTCTTGTATTAGTTTAATTTCAAATTAATCATAAATAAATTGTATATAAAAATGGTGTGATATAATTATGTTTAAATATATTTTAAATACAGTTTAAAAATAATCAAAGGCCAAATAACATTTAGAAAAAGTTAACAAACCACTGAACATAAATAAATTTGTGTTTAGAGGTCAGGGAGTGAATTTGCAAATGTTGTGGTGGAAGTTAGAACAAAGGGTGAGGGAGTTGAGCAGCGCCACTTAAATCACCCTAAAGCGCCTCTTACGAATTTATAGCGCTTTAAATCGCGCTTTTAGGCAGACAATTTAGAAGTATTCGACTTGCCAAGTATTCGTTAGTTTCATTAATTTCGGCAAACACGAATGTTAATTTCATTTGTTTCAACATCACAAGTGAACACAAAAATGCTAGTTTCATTATATTCAACAACATAGATGCTAGTTTCATTAGTCTCTGTATATAAATATTAATTAGTTAGAAAAACATAGTTAAATTTAATTAGTTAGTAATTAATTAACACTATAATGGATGTCAAAACCACCATGAAAATCCATTTTAGCGAGAAAAATTGAGTCCAAATTCAATTTAGCGAGATTTTTGGAAAGTAGTTTATTAGATTTTAGAGCACCAAAAAATAGAATGACCTTTTTTATAAGAAGTTTTTGAAGGTGCTCTAGATCGGTAGTTTTATCTATGTAATTTTCTTACAACAAAGGGTGGGGGAGTTGAGCAGCGCCACTTAAATCACCATAAAGCGCCTCGCACGAATTTATAGCGCTTTAAATTGCGATTTTAGGCAGACAATTTAGAAGTATTCGACTGATCTTCAATTTCTAGGCACTTGGTTTCTTGTTCAGTCGATTTCTCAGTCTCCTTTCCCGACTCTCCTTATCCCACGGTTCCCACCACCGCATCGGCATCTTCTTCGTCACACAAACAAACCTCTGCAACACCAAAGCTCTCGGTGATACCGTATCGATTTGCCTGGTGTGTTAATTGATCGCTGCAAGGTATGTTCTTTATTTCTTACTACTAGTTAGCTTTTCATGAAGAACTCATTCAATTCGGTAAAGTTCTAGCTGATAACACAGGGCGGGCGCGTTTTCATTATATATTAGAGCGCGCTTTTGATTTCTCATGTAAATTTGTGAGGGGCCTAAAGCTTTTGGGTGTTAATTTGGGAAAAAGACTGGGAAAAATAAATTTTGAGCAAACTGTTATTTCCCACCTCCATCCAGAAAATTTAATCTGGGGACACCTGAACGAGCCGTATTTCATCAAATCAAAGGTATTTCGTTCATTTTTTCAGTTTAGCTTCTCAAATTCATCATTTGTCTGTATTACACGTTGTTAACATCTGTTGAATGATTAATTGTTAAATTAACAGTTATTGAACACAAACTGTTTGATAAAATGCCTAGCTGATGCTTGGTGGGGTATTAATATGGAAAATGTGAACCTCTCACTATGCAGATAAAGGAGAGATACAGAAAATAACTCTCAGGGTCTAGTGTTGTTGATTTGTTAGATATGGTTGATGTTCTATTAGTGGCGCCAATGTGGGATAAGTTTGCTGTAGCGCCAAATAAGCATGTTTTCTTTTCAAGCAAGTGTCAGTTTGAGAGTATATATATTATTGGTTACTAAAGAATATGAATATTTCAGAGTCTTGATTTGATTTATAATGGAGGAGAGCAGAGATGATCAAGTGAAGAAAGAGCGATTGGTTGAAGCCAGAGCCAAAAACATAAGCCATAATGTCAGGTGCACTGAATGTGGTAGTCAGTCCATTGAAGACTCCCAAGCTGACGTTGCCATTATCCTCCGCAAGGTACCTTCACCACGCTAATCCTTTTACGCCCTTATCTCTATTCTACTTACTAGTCTATTAGTAGTATAATTCTTAGTTGAAAGAATGAAGGGCTTTGGAGACAAAATATGATACTAATAGTAATAGCACTATATGAGATTAAATGCTACTCATATACATAAGAAATGTAACAAATTTACCGGCTTCATTTTCTTCTCGCTTGTAAAATTTGCTGTTTGTTTCTCATTTCATTGTTGGGTTTTAGTCCGCATGTAGCTTTGATATCTTTGAAAGATTTCCTTTCAGCTGTGCATTTGGTGCAATTTTGTGGGAGCACTTGTTCATATAATCATATGCATGTGAAATAGGATGCTTTTTCATTTCATTTTAGTTAAGCTAGGTTGGGGTTCTGCACTTCTGCTCACAAATATGGTTCTTGTTATCGTGGGAGTGTCAGCCGTTCTAGTTTTGATACAACGGATTATAAGAAATTTCGTTATTGTACATTTGTTTTTTTTGTCTGGCATTTGGATGCATCAAATGATTGAATGTAGGCTACTTTTGAATTTTATATCAGTAAGGAATTCAGACTTATATGGTTTGTAATTATGATTAGTTGATTCGTGAAGAGATTCGATCTGGAAAAAGTGACAAAGATATCTACAAGAAGCTGGAGAATGAATATGGTGAGACAGTGCTGTATGAGCCCAAGTTCGATTTGCAAACTGCTGCTCTCTGGTTATCACCGGTCAGTCAACTGGCATTGCTCCAGTTATTCTCTCTCTTTATCGTCCTTTGGTAATATTAGTATTATTAATCTGATTTTTTCTTCTTTTTTTATACGTAAAAAAACAGCTTTTGTTTGCTGGAGGTGCTGGAGGAATTTGGGCTTACAAGAAGTACAGGCAGAAGACTAACCTTCATATTATGGCCTTAGATCTTATTAGGGGTGTTCCATTGACACCAAAGGAGAGAGAAACCATGCTGGAAGTCCTCACTCCACCACCCCCTCCAGGAGGAACTTCATCTTGGTGGAGAAGGTGGCTCCACCAACGAGTTTAGAATTTGGTCCTTTGCTAATACCATGAGATATTCAGCACCTTATATTATGTTAAAGAAGGTGCAGACAAACCCTTTTCACGTGATCCATTGCACCATCTTAATGAAATGCGAGGAGTTATTTACACATTTCAGAATATATAAAGGTATAATATCAGTAGCTGCCTTCTTGATGTAAGGCTAAAGTTTGCTTCATGCTGAAGTGCAAATTAAAACTAAGTGGCAGCCTTCTGAATACTGGCTTATGCCCCCTAGACTAGTTCTGATTGAATCTTCTGTATCTATCTATGTAACAGTGTACTGTCAACTTATTCTTTTGCCATCTTGCCCTTTGCACTGCTTTCAAGCTGCAATTGCAATATATGCACTGGATGAAAATATCATAGTAGGAATTACAGTGTCCCATTGTTTTTGGTGTTTAAAATTTAAATTTGCATTCAGTCCCATCTAAAATTTAAATTTGCCATTCTTCCCCTCCAATCAATTTTATTCCTGGTTCCGCCCTGTGATAAATCGGGACGGTTTAAAAGGAGAGTTGAATTGATCATGGAGTAGAAACCTTTGCTATACATACTTTTATAATTATCCTGACTTGTCCCGCTTTAGCCAACAAAACAAAAACATATAGTAGGTTCGATCCTAGGTCAGCCAGAGCACTGTGCTCAAATTCTGCCTGCAATGCGACTGTTTCTGATGACTCAAAAACATATTTAATAAAAACACATCATCTTACTTTTAGAAAACAACTTTAACACTTATATAATGCATGTGTTGCCAAGTCTAAATTTGATACTCAAAAACTTATTTTAGATCGTACGTAGTAATATTTAATAAAAATATATCGAAATATTAACAATATTTCAACAAAAACTGTTCTAGACCGTAGTGTTAGATGGATGTTCAATAACTCTCAAACTCCCAAAGTGTGGACGTTTATAAATATTAGATAGTATTATTTTGAACAACGGTACAACAGCTTTCATAGCTCAGTTGGTTAGAGCACCCGTTTAGTAAGCGGGAGGTCTTGAGTTCAACTCTCAATGAAAGCAAATTTATATTTTTTCTTCAATTATTTTTGTGTTTGTTCCTATTTATCAAGTTAGAATTTCAACACATTTAGCTCTCTACTGCCGGTCAAATTCTTATGGCGACGTCAAGAACAAGAAATTAGTTTTTTAACAAAGATTAAAAACGGGAGGTCTGGAGTTCAACTCTCAATGAAAGCAAATTTATCATTTTTCTTCAATTATTTTTGTGTTTGTTCCTATTTATCAAGTTAGAATTTTAACACATTTAGATCTCTACGGCCGGTCAAATTCTTATGGCGACGTCAAGAACAAGAAATTAGTTTTTAATTAAGATTAAAAGTAGAGCTAGGAGAGAAACTCATTATAACATGAATTGGAAAAATATCGGTATCATTTAGCACAAAACTATAATTATATATACATGTTCAGTATACTCGAATTGCAAAATTAATGTTAAGCTCCTTCTCAAACATTTTAGAAAATTATATATTTGATTTTATTTCATAATATAATTTTATTATATTTTTTATTGTGTAATGAATGAGTAATTTGCCGTCAAAGTTTGAAAAAAATTAACCATGTAAAGTTTAGTTTGGAATAGAGCGAATAGTAATATTATGTTAAAATGAAGTTTTAGCGAAAACATGTGAAATTAATACCATCACATAAATTACTAAGTTGTGATGCTGATTGATTGATGCCACATTCCAACTTTTTTTTAAATTTAACATAAAGAGAAATAAGCACTTTTCATAAAGAAAAATGAGACACTGTAAATGTTTTTTACTGGTACAAGTATATATTTAGTGAGTAAAAGTATATAACATTACATGATTCGATGATTGTGTTGACCTTTGTTTTGCTTTCCTTTGCTTAGCCGCAACAATCTCTTTCGGGGAGTGGAATAATAAAATCCGAAGTGGCTCGATTTTAAAATTAACATGATCATATATATTATATAGTTTAAAATCGTAATGTGTGGATGACGAAGTTATGTCATCACCATTACGACATCAGCAAGTTTGAGCTCTTCACAAACTACGAACCCGATACAGGTTTGTATATCCTGGTGTTTGTGATCCTGTAATCCTGTTGGACACGGCTAACTTTTGTTTTTTTTTTTAAATTTTTTTTTCACTTGGTCTAAAAATAAGTGTTTCAATAATACCCATATCCATACTTTTCGAAAAAGGAATTAAAAAAAAAAAAAGAAGAGAGAAACTCATATCCATTTAGATTGTCGAGGAACTAAAAAGTCCGGATAAACGACTTTTGGGACTCATGCATGCATGCACTTGGTAGCAAACAAACATCAACTGCATGCTGCAATTGTATAGCAGTATTAATTATTTTGTTGGAAATCAGTAATTACATAAAAGCCACTCCAAATGACTATGAAAATGTTACCAGTACATTGATTCAGTAGTGGTGCTGGTAGCATCACAAGCAGTCAGCCCTTAGCTAGTTAATATAAAATTAAACTGGATCACTAGGATGACTGTTTCTGATATTAAACCATCATTCGTACTGTGTTTATGGTGCTTTAAATATTATACCCGTACATTATATAAATCATATGGTATAATACATCAAAGCACCATAATGCTAAATACCATGTCGCGCGACTGATACTTAGTACTCCACTAATTTCGGCATTAGTACGTAGTACCAATATACTGGTGATTAATCAGAAGCCAGTAGCACCCATTGCCCAGTAATCTGCAGCAGTTGCTCCATTACTCATGATATTGTTGTCATTTCCTAGCCCAGCATGTGTGCAAGATGATATTGGTACTAAGCAAAGCCCTCGACTCCTTAACTCCAGCTTATTATCTCCTTCTACGCCCAATTCTGAATCCTGCTCATTACATATATCCAAATTGATCAAACGGACGCAATTAATATTAATTAGTTAAATGATTAAAGAGATTAAATCATGGTTGACCTCTAACAGGAACAAAGAAAAACAAGATCCCGACATATCGAATTGGACCATGAATTAGTGTCATATCATATGTAATATGTAATGTAACATATATCATGTCAATCGACAAGAAACCACCTTTCTTTCCCATCAAAATGCTAATCACTCCGCTCCAAAACAGTTTTAATATTTCAATCAATTTTCTCTTTTTTTAATCAAATACTCTTACAAATACAATCGCAAAAGAATAAACCCACAAAAACTGGAAGTATCGATCTTGCATGGGATTAATTGAAGTTGCACATGTAACAAGTTAAGCAAAAATGATTTACACTGTTAAATATACTTACGGAATGCTGTTGAGGTCCTGTACTTTCCCTCCCATTACGCATATATGGAGAACTCAATGCCTGCAGGATATATTTGTTCGTTCCAAATAAAAGATATGTTATAATATTAACTTATTTTAACCACTAGAAAAACACAAATCTTTGCTAAGTATTATCGGAAAAGTCACATTAATATCATGGAGACTAATTAAAACTTGCACACATATGTAGTGGTGCTTTATGCAACTCCAATCTATTTTCAATTTTCTAACAAAATTAATATTATACCATACTTTCTCATTTCATTAATAATTCCTTCAGCAAATTTTTTTTAAAGAACTTTAACTCAAAATTGCTCCTTTATTATTATGAAATCAAATTAAGTATTCATAGGCTAATTATGCTACAATGTTGAGTGGAGTAGTATATTATCATCAGAAGATGAAAAAACAATGTAGAAATGGAAAGTTGTAGCAACATGCATTGGATCATATATAAATCTTTTCAACATTACCTCAATTTGACCCTGAAGGAATCTAATGTAAGCAATGGCTTCTGACAAGACAGAAGCAGTATCAGTCTGCAAAAGAGAAAACATTCCACCCAAATTAAAAGTAAGTGCATATAGCATACTTTCATTCTAAATGTAAATTCCAGATTTCAATAATGTCAAAAGACAAACACACATGGGATTTTATTAAAGTAAAGAAATCTTAAAAATGACCTCCTTTTGTCATACTTTTCTCTGCCCTATGATCATTATTCACTTACATATGATGAACATACTCCAATGTTCTTTATGGGTTTTATCTTATAATATTAATGATCATCATGATGATAAGAATATATCTTCCATAATTAACTAATTTGTGAATTTGGTTAGTAGTAGTAGAAAAGTTGTATTAGTAGTAAAATCTTGTTTACCTTTCCAAAAGGGGAGACTATTTGGTGAAGAGCTGTTATTCTGTCCATTAACTTCTCCTTTCTCACCTGTATATGATGATATGGTAACTACATAAGTTCACTTCAAATTCAACAAAACTTCTCATAAGTCATAATTAAAACTACCACACAATACATTTATAAATTTCAACACTTAACTACATCAATATTTCAATCCATTTCCATTTTCATGGGAAGAATTTATGCAATTACATATGATCATCACCGTTTCAGAGTTATGAGGTGGTGTAGTGGATGAGAGCAAGAGGGGAAAGAGATGTGTAGGGTTTGATCCCTAACCAAGTCATTAATCTTTGTCATTTAAAAAAAATATCATCATAATTTCTCAAGTGCCTTCTCCCTCAACAAGTATGCTGAGGGCCGGGGTTTGGTTGTATGCAACCTTTCTTATTAGATGCCCCACCAAAACAAATTACTAGTAGTTTTAAGAAAATATGAGAGAGGATGGGAACTAATGCATGTAAGATGAGCAAATTAACAAAGCAAGAGATTAATTGATTACCTTCATAACTGGTTGAGATGATGAAATCTGTTGAGCCCTAGCTTTCTTATTAGATGCCCCACCATTGGTGCTGTCACACTTTAAACAGAAACTGTATATTAATTGATGCTCAAAATTATAAAAGCATGAAAGATTCGAAATTAAAGATCTCTTCTATCATTAGGCCGCTCAACACAGTCTAGTTTGTAAAAATTCAAACTCTTTTTTGGAGGGCTTTTGGTAAACAAGAAACTTCTCTAACATTATTCACAAATCTCTTTGAATTAATTATATATATAATCTGTATCCACAAAAAGGAAAACAGTGGAGATTGGAGAAGCCGTTCTTTTTTTCTTTTTGGAAAAGCCAAAATTTATTAATGAAGCTACGATGAAAATACAACAAAGACAACGACAAATGCTCAACAAGAATAAACTTTTACATGGTACAAAACTAACTTTACTCGGTTCTTACCTCATGATCTTGAAACTGTTGACGATTTCTCTTCCCTTGCGCAACTTCCGCCTTGCCACTGGAGAAATTGGTCAAGATGTTGTTGCAACTCAAACTAGTTGTGATGCAAGAATTTGGGGAAGAAAGAGGCATCATTTGATGATGGTGATTAAGATTCCAAGGATTAGAGGTTGGCCTATTTGCATGGATGAACTCATAGTGATCATTATTAACAGGAGTAGCATAAGATTGAGAAGTCTCTTGCTTGACATGGTCATCAACCCTATTAGTAGCAGTAGTAGTAGTAAGAGATGGGGTATGGTTGAGGTTAAAAACTTGGTCTAGCTCCCAATTTTCATACTTCTTTTGCTCCTCAAATACACCATACCTTTCTCCTCCCCCTTCTTCTCCACCACTTACTCCACCCCTGAACCAAACACAAACAATCAAACAAATAAGCTAAATTCACCCTACTCTCAGATTTATAAAGACAACGAAATATAAGTTGCATGAATGTTTAAACATGTTAAACGATGGGATGACTAAGTATCAGTTCAGCTCAAAACCAAAACTAATTAACAGTGAGCTAATTCTTCTTATTTTTAAAAAAGAAAAAAAAAAGTTGCATTTGCATACTCAGACACAATTATAATGACAAATTCATACAAAAAAAAAAGAAAAAGAAGCAAAAAACAAATTACAAGTTCATTAGAGAGATAGAGAGAGGGACATACAGAAGCAATTGGCTCCAAGACCTAACTGGAAATTCTTGGTCATGAGCAGGAGGAGCTTGTTGATGATGATGAGAAGAGTTTGAAGTGGTAGTACTGTCATGATCATCAGAAATGAGAGATGGAAAAACAAACTGATGATGATGATGAGAATTAGTTGATGAAGAAATCTCATGTGGATGCATGCCATTCATCATCATGCTCCACCAACTAGGGTTTCCAGCCATCATTTGTTGTTGCTACCTACTACCTAACTATGTGGAGAGTATGTAAACTATAAATGATTACTATTTATTCAAGATTGATCAAAGACTACTTAATATATATATATAACCACCCTTCAACTTCAAGAAAACAAAAGTGCTAATTAATACTAGTACTAGTAATGAGTTTCTTTTCTTTTCTTTTTCTTTTTTCTCTCTTCTTCTTATTATCTGAGTAACACAATCATGTTAGTACAAGAAGTTAGTATAAGGTTGCATACAATGATTATGTTTTGCTTTACCATAAGAGGTTGAAAGAGAGTCGAATATTGTCTTTGTCAACAAGAGGTAGTATTTTATACTTGTGGGGTTGGAAGACCTTAATTAATTGCACCTTTTATCTTATTAATAATTAATTTGTTTCCCTCTCAATCCTTCTTTCTAATTTTCTTTCTCTCAAAAGGAAAATTCAAAATGTATTTTATGTTCTTGCTTTAACTTTATCATAAAGCGAGACAGCCAAAGCTGATGGGGAGTGTTTTGAGGCCGGAAAAAACGATTTGATATTTGGAGCTTACTTCCTTGAATTGGGGTGGTAGTACTTGGGACGATCGATGCCAATGTCATAATGTTTCATAATATGTTGCAATGCAATCTCAAAGTTTCTAAACATTTCGTATTAGAATTCTTTCACCATTGGATTAATTAGTACTCGTACTAATTTTATACGGGCGCGTAAGTGCGTTCACAAAAGTTGTGTACATCCAGTTTAAATTGTTAGCTAGGTTCACTGTATTAAACTGTAATAATTTTGCTCCGTTTTGACATAGTGTAGATGATAAAATGAAACAATAACACAAGCAACAAGCTTGCACACAAAATTTAATTAAACACAACACAAGCAAACAAGAAAGCAAATAACACAAGATTTAAAATTGTTCAATGTTGAAAAATCCACGTTCAAGTAGAGTCAAATCAAGAAAGATCACCATAAACTGAGTTACATATTACAAACTTATCAAACTGAGAATCGTAACCTATTCTACAGGAATCACTCTTCTTCAAGTAAGAATCACTAAAGGAAGCACTAGAATCTCTCTAGCAACGGTTGAAATTAGTGGGACTAGTTGGATATCTATCTATAGGTTTGGATTGGTGGGACCATTACTTCTTAAGGTGGATAGGTTTGAAGTTCAGAGCACTGAGAGATCAGGGCTTTTTTCGTTGGACTTCGTCAAGAAGAATGCAGTCGAAAGAGTTGAGGACGATTACATGGAGCCAAGGTGCAGGAGTGTGAAGTTGCGTGACGATAGCATCTGACGACTTTGTGGAGCATATTGAAGTTGGACAAATAACACCTTAAAGGGACTTGTTAGGTGATAAGGTTATCCAACTTATATATGAGTTAATTATGTCTCTCACAAGTGATTTTGAATATTCCAACACGCCCCTCACAAATAGGTCTCGGTTAGTCGGCTACACACGTGGAATCATTAATGTCATCATTAGGCAAGCCAGATTTATCATCTAGGGCACCCATCTTCAACCTTGGCTCTAATACCATGATAGAATTTCAACTCTCCAAAAAGTTCGAACTGTTGGGGAGGTACTTAATCTAGCCATTTATATTAATTATCCAGCACTCCTCCGCACACGTGGCCGGTTTCAACCTCTTTGGGGAGGCCATTTGATCAGAAATATAATGTGGGGTGGAGTTTGTCTCCAAGGAGTTTCGAATCCAGACGGGCGTGAGCCAGATGACTCTGATACCATATTGAAGTTGAGCCAATAACATCTTAAAAGGCCTTGTTAAGGTGATAAAATTATCAAACTTATATATAAGTTAATTATACATATCACAAGTGATGTGTGATATTCTAACATGACACCTGAACATTTGTATCTCCAATTGTAAGTTCAAGCAAACTACAAAGACGCGCAACTGGTGATGATGAGAAGGTCCAAGATTGTGGCTATGATATTCAATTTGGGTGGTTCATGCAAAATTCAAAGTATGTGATGAGTTGGAGATGGTGTTTCTACCGTGGAGGGGGAGGAGTGTAAGATTTAGACGTTACGTACGCAGAAAAGCTGGAGGATTGGTGACTGTCATTAACAATACTACTCTTTAGATTGGTTTTCGTATTTCGATCCAAGAGGACAATGGAGATGCAGTCATGGTTGGTTGGAATCGGAAGATTGATAAAGCTGCAACAGAAGCTGGTAAACCTCGATGACAAGGTTCATTTAAAGGGGGCAATAGTGAAAGGATTCCATCATGCACAAGATGTCCAAATAGTGTTAGTTCGTGGACCGAGTACATTACTAGGAATTATCTAGAAGTCCTGATGTCTTGTTTATTTAAATAAGCCAGTATTTGTGGATAGATTGAATTGTTTAATCTTATCAAATATAGATAGATAAGAATAAGATACCTTATCCACTGAGATGAAGGCAAGTGGATTAGGATTTACCGCCACAATTATATTCCGCCTAGAAGTATAGTTATCCAGAATTGTGTCTAGTAAACTAATATATAACCACTGTCGGGCATTGCCATTATTTACGATTCAATATATTTTATGATGTTGATTAATAAAGGAGAACTCTTTGACGCTTTGTTTCTGATTCTAATTCTTATGATGTTTTTTGTTGTTCATACTTTTTTTTCTTTGAAACAGCTAAACTTTTATTTAACAACAAGAGATTCAAGTACAAGAAGATGTGCATAAAGAATTCACACTTAAACGAAAGCTACAACAAAATCGAGCAAGGGCCTAAACGAGAACAAGAAACAACCTCCAATTAATTCATTTTCTAACATGGCCTAACCGAGCAATATCATACTAGAATGTTCATGTTCATTTTCTCCTTTCTATGCCAGATATATCTGGAGAACGCATAATGTTGAAGAATAACAATCAATCAGCAAGATTGATGCACAAACTGGAAAAGTAAAGAAGGCGAAATTCATAAAAACTAATAAAAGAAGATCATAGGAAGCATTGCGGATTAGTGGATTCAAATAAACTGGAAAACGAATCAAGATGAAGGATTAGGACGAACTGAAGAACAAGTCACATGGAGGGAAATTCGAATTTTATGGAACATGAAGAAGTCGACTCACAGGATCACAATTGTATTGTTTTTGTACAATTAGGGTTCTTACATTACACATCATCAATCCAACTCCAATCTTATCTCTTTCTTGTTGATTTCTGGCTAACTGTATTAATTAAGGTTATTTATCTATGTACGATTCCGTATTCATCAGCACATCACTTGCAACTAGGATTGTAGGTAATCCTTAGAGCATCATTGAGTGGCGATATATAAACTGCCTTATTGATCTGTTCTTGTATCATCTTCCGTAGCCATATGCTCTTCAATACAATAAGCTTTCTTCTATACCTTTGCGCTTATTTTGCTACATATTTCGCGCTGAATATATATATATATAACGAATTATCGATCAACAATCTCAGATTTTTGGAGAGATCTCAGCAAAATCATAAACAGCAATTGATTAATATTTGATTAGGATTTAGGAACAAGATAACATGATTTCAGCGTTCCACTTATCCAGATTAGCAGTACTTGCTAACTAGTACTAGTAATAAGAACCACATGATTAGTTTACAAGTTATTTTTTGATAATAGAATAATAATTATTAATACTATATATTTAGCTTTTGGAGCAATTGGAGATGAAAAGGGTTGGCTTTTTAATAGAAATTTCTATGTTAATTGTTGTTGCTAGTCATTTTCTTGTTGACCTTAGATTAAACAATGTACAAAGTAGATTTTGATGCTAATCGACGTGTTTCCTTTCATTTGTACTTAATTGAATGCAGCCCCATTAAAGACAAATCAAATTGTTTTATCTTGTCTTGGCAATAGTAATGCCAAAAGAAAATGCTTCGGACTTATCCGGTTTACATACACTAGTATATTTCGTGCAGTTTCGCGGAACATATATAATTGATGAAACAATTGAACTTTTCTGAAAGAATGCTTAACTTAATTATCAGTTGTTCACGACTATTTGCTTCTCCCCTAACTACTACTAGCTTGTTTGATAATTAGTTAACACCATGAGTTTACATTGTAGAATTATTATAAAATTTCACATTGTATATCAATTTGAACTTTTTAGAAGAGTTAAAATTGTATCAAAAGGCGAGGGTTGTAATCAGACGGAAATTGAACTGCTTCTCGATTGTCACTCCTATGAGCTGGAAGTGGGTTGTGGTGCTGCATCATCGCCCTGGGAGCTATGGGAGTGTGGGCTCGTTTTCTTTTGATTCGAATCACAGACGTTGTTCTGGAGTTCGAAGGGTCATTGCTTACGGTTGAAGTTTCGGTTTTAGATTCCCGGGGATCATAGTTTAGCTAGAGTCTTTTGGGTTTCGTGTCGTCTTGGTTTTCTCCATTAAACGCTGGTTATTTGGACCCTCTCTTGTATTTGAGTGCCTTGATACGCCTTGTGTCATGATTGTGACATACCGCTCTTACTCATGTACGAATGTTCTTGGGCTTAATGAACTTTTTTGTTGTTTCAACAAAAAATTGTATCAAAAGGTATATTTCTATATTATAAGATTCACTTAGTTTATAGGTGAAAGGTATTCATATATTGTAGAATTTGTCATATCTTAGCAACTCTATGAACTGAACATAATTGAGCATAACGTTTCCTAAAATTTACATCTCTCTCCGACCAAAATTGTCGTTAACTTTAACATATGCTTTCTCCGTCCAATCAAAAGTTCACTATTTAGTTTTGTTGATCATTTTTAATATAAACTACTCCTAAATCATATCGAATAAAAAATTTAAAAATTAAATTAAAACAATTTGATAATTATACTGCTTTAATATAATTTTTATGATCTTTTTTCTCTATATGAGTCGGGAGTAATTTGCAATTAAAAAGAAAAATCAACAAAATAAATTGGAAAACTTTAATCAAGATGGCGGGAGTATTATTTTTTCAAAGAATCACTTGTTAACATTAGTGTACGTATTTGAAAACAGAATGAAGCATTGATTCGAGCACAATTGTCTTCTTTCATCGTGACCTCATCGACTAATGATTGCTCTAAGTACCACTGCTTGATGTCTGCGCGCGCGGTTTAGGCAAAGTAGTACTAATAATAATACAGCAGCAGTAGTAGTAGTACTTTGGTGGTTAATAATAAAATTATATATTGTTGGTAGATTAACTTTCTCGTTTTAAATTCTTGCGAAAAGGGACTTTATTGTTGAATTATATAGTAGTATATCTACAAATCTTTAATTAGATAATCCAAAGTTGAATGTGTCTTCTTTCAATCGAGGCTTGATTAGTCATCGGATACTCCTCACAGAGGAATGATAGTGTGTGTGTGTGTATAAATTACCTAGTGCATTGGTAAGTATTTGATGCTGCAGCAGCAGCAAAATGAAACGAAAACCTTTTAAATCGTCATGTGATGATAAATTGATAGACGCATGATGTCAACGTTAATTTAAGTTATCTGGAGCTAGGGAGCGACCCCGTAACTTTAGACGTGTTTATTTCGGGTGGTTCTATTCTACTTCAATGTCAATTCATTAGTAGTCGTCCTTATTTCTTTCTCTCAATGATGCGGTATTTGTCGGCCATCATTTTAGTATTAAATATTTTTTGCTCAATACAAGGAGTAAAATTTGAAATCAAAATTTCAGCTCTTCAGTAGCGTTGGGTCTTTACGAAATTACTAAATATGATTACATTCCAATAGCTCTTCCATGGCGCCGCCACAGTTGATCACGCCAAGTGTCCTGTGATGCGTTGTCTGATTGGGGGAGGCTCGCTCCATTCATTCCAATTCTTTTCTCTCATTTCACTTGATCTCTCGTCCCAAAAAACTCTACTACGAGTACATTACAGATAACAATTTAATTTTAGATATAGTGAACTAAAATTAACTTTTACAGAAACAGTCCAGGTGTACAATTTTTATTTTTTTTTGCGTGATGACTACTTTCGAAAAAAAAAAAAAAAAAAAAAAAAAAAAAAAAAAAAAAAAAAAAAAAAAAAGGGCCAATTTGGATGACTCTGTTTATTCCCAAAATTATACCTTCAGGGAAGAGTTACCATCTTCATTCTCTCCGTCAAATCTTCCGGATAATCTAAAGTCTTTGAAATAAAGCCAAATATTTTCACAGCCCTTCATTTCCTCCCTTCACATTCCTTCCGGACAATATACACTCGCCACTTGAAATGATCTGAAAACTGTATTTCACACCTCACTTCATTTCGTCAATTTCTATTTCTCATTCACTAATTAAACTCTCATTCACGGATATAGACATACAGCTCTTGTTGAACACTAGTAGCCCACGCTCAGTAAGGGCCTGCACATATCTGGCACAATCCGGTTTCTACAATTAACACCCACCGGACTTTATATTCTCGTAAATTCCAATCTAGCAAATGACAAACTCAAAATTTTCAACTACTTTCGTTGTACTTTTTTTAGCATTCCTTATGCTCTCTTATTACTAATATTATTTGACCGTTTCAAAAAAAAAAAAAAAAAAACTCCAACTACTTCTGTAGTAGATTTTAACTAGAGATCAAGTTATAAAGGCCAGGCGCGGCCCCAACACTCAGCAGACATTTACGTATATATTTCTTCAACAAATCAAAAGACTGGTGATACTCGGGCGAATTCTCCAACTTTAAATGTGGAAGCTGGTCAACATCTATAGCTTCGAAACATGAGGGGAGAACCCATACATGAAATCAAGGATTGAGGTTGATAAAGCGGCTAAAAGTATCATTCCCTGTTTCCTTTCACTATGGGAAGTAACTTGAGGGAAAGAAATCTATAACAGCCACAACATAAGCCAACTAACTATATGTGAAGTCAGAGAATATACTTCCATATACTGATGAAGCTGGGAGAATACTAAACCAAATATGAATGAATGGTGAAGTTTCAGCTAACAGAGGTTTGTTTGATGAAAAACCTTGGTTGATGTTTGGTGATAAACAAAATTCCATTACTGGATGTAAATAGATTGGGACTGTCTATCAAGGAATTTTCCTACCTTCTTTAGTTCTTTAATACTGTACTTGATGCCAACTTCAGGCACACGTCATACACTAAATTTTAAACTACTACTAAAAGTTACCATCAAAAGAAACACAAATAGGTAAGAAAAAAGGAAACATTCACCTTGTAAATATATGTTTACGTTACAACTTTATTTATGGAACCCCCATATCGTTGCATGGCCACAACAGGCTCATTACACCTAGAGCACCGGAATGCCATAGCTGCAGAACAGCGTGTTCGAAGACAGTAGTAGCAGTACCTGTTCCAGTAGGCATTATATTAGAAAGCAGATCTATTCCCGGTTTGTTAGAGATTTCAGGTTTGGTAAACAAAGTCACGTGATTATACCATGGTCAGATATCAGATTATAAAGTACTAATCAAGAGCTAATTTAGCAAAGGGACATCAATTTGGCAAAAAATTGGAACCTTGATGAAATGACACAGGTGGTGATCTAGAATATGAAGCATAAAGGTCCAAATTCTTCCAATAACAAAAACTGAACTCCAATTGCAACCAAAGAGAGAAAATTTAACAGAGACTGTATGCTATCATTAACCATCACTATTCTTATAGTAGTTCAAAAGATAAAGTAACTTATATGATGCCATTACTAGTTTACTACCGGTCATTTTGGGCATCGGACTCGAAATGGATACATCGAAAAAGTTGGATATAATA